>CM053030.1:492817858-493360358 GCA_028564925.1 Lithobates sylvaticus | reverse complement strand
TACTTTTTATCTTTCAAACAGTTTCCCAGTGAAAAACCTTTCATCCGAAATCTAAAATTGCTGCGTTTGTAAATTTTAAAAGCCAATATAAAAAGGAATAGTAATGATTAAAAAGTCACAGTATTTGCGCAGTGTTTTTTTTTTTTTAAAAACGCACATTTTTTTTTTGTTGGAGAAAATACACTTTGGAATCTTAAAAAATCTCAAAAACACAAAAAAATGAAATGCCTGATTTATTGGTAAAATATAAAATCTAAATTGACAATACCTTCACATTTGTGATACGAACGCCATTTACATATGCGTGCGGAACCAAACATCCCTTATGACAGCAATAGGCAGGGACAGTTACTCTGTATGGAGAGATCTGCGATTGTCTCCCCTGCCCTTAAAAGCTTCTGATCACACCAAGATCGGTGTGTCAACTGCTTTCAAGATTTAAAGAATGGCGCGGTTTACACCTGGAAGCGACAAGTACTGTTGTCACTTTCGGTCCTCCAATGGCTCTATGGCAAGCCGGTGGAACCTCCAGCTTTAGTTCCGGGTTCTTCGGTGGGAAGGAGATCCCAGAGAGGCACCGGCTGGCAGCTTGGATGGCTTTTACATAAAAGCCCACTGCCTCCTGTAAAAAAAAAACAATACCAGGATGAGGCCTGTAGCCACTTAAAGACGCAAATATATGTATTTAAGCTCTTAAATAAATGTTGTGACCAAAGCAGAGTACCCGTCACTAATTAAAGCTGAACTCCGGCCTTCCCTTCAGTCTTGCACAGCTGTACAGGCGCCTCTTCTGGACTGAAATTACCGCACTTACTCTGGTCTCAATGCACACTGTGAGCATTAGAAACTGTAGCCAGTCAGACAGGGGCCACGCAATTTCCTGGCTGGAGGACATCCAGCATCATCTAGATCAGTGGTTGTCAATGTATTAGCTATAGGGGACCTCAACTGTGGCCCCTGACATCACCAAAGAGCCGCACATCAATATCTGTAATGCTTGAGAGGGCAGTCAGAAACGGCAGACCTAATGCCGCACGGTGGCATTACTGCACAGGCGCGAGGTGCATGCTGGGTAGCCAGCTGCACCGATTCCTGAAAATAGATAGGAAAAGGGACTTAGATGCCCACAGTGGAGATGGACCCTGCCAGCTTCCGAGATTCAGGTAAAAAAAAAAAAAAAAAAAAGGGGGGACTACATGAATAACACTTTCTAAAGATTGCATATAGAGTGGATCAAGTTGGGGAATTGGGGGACTGGAACTCCGCTTTAAGCTGGCAATTGATTGGTAGATATTTGAATTAAAATCCTTTTAGGTAAAGAATGTTCTAAGGAAGTTTGCTAGTTTTTCTAATTATTAAATTGGGTCAAATAGTCATTTGTTTTCTACCGCACTGACAAGAAAATGCGAAGCAGCAGGATGGAAAAAGGTTTCCCTGAACAGATGATTTCTAATGCTGCGTACACACGGTCGAATTCTCGTCGGAAAAAGCTCCGATGGTTTTCTTGTCGGAATTCCGACGGAATTTCGCTCAAACTGTCTTGCCTACACACGGTCACACCAAATTCCGATGGTCAATAACACCGCAGCATAAAACACGTTCAATGGTACTATAAAAAGGTAAGTTTAATGCTTCCGAGCATGCGTTGGAATTTTGCATGTCGGAATTGCATACACACGATCGGAAAATCCGATAGAAAGGTTTTTCCGTCGGAAAAATTAAGAACAGGTTCTCAATCCAAAGTCCGTTGGAAATTCCGACAGAAAAAGATCGATGGGCATACACAGGTCGGAAAATCCGATGAAAAAAGCTCCCATCGGAAATTCCGACCGTGTGTACGCAGTGTATGTGTTTTTTGTTGTAAAAGTGGTAAAAGTTGATTAATTCCAAAGTCAAAAAGGTTAACAGCAAATTAAAAATTGTTCTAAAATTTTTCCTAAAGCCGGCCGTACATAGATTGAAATTTGGGCGGTTCAGCAGGGACTGGCCGAATTTCGATCAATGTACGGGCAGGCTGATTGGATACCCAAGTCTCTCCATCAATCGACTTGGGACAACTAGTCGGATTTTTCTGCATACGATTACTGCAAGGGGCTCTAGCCCCTAGCAGTAATCATCATGTTCTGCTGACTGGGAAGGCTCCCCACTGGCAAAATACGTGCAGCGGGAGGCATTTCCCCATCAATACTGACTGTGTTGCTGGGAAAAAAATCAAGCGATTTTCTTTCCTTCAGTCACAGGAGAGAAAAGAGAATCGTATTATCTATGGCCTGCCTAAAGCCTGGTACACACCATGAGAATATCGGACGAATGATCGTTTTTTTTTGCATGCTAGTCTCAGACTACAACTTCCCACGACAGTGGTGTGTGTGTGTGTGTGTGTGTGTGTGTGTGTGTGTGTGTGTGTGTGTGTGTGTGTGTGTGTGTGTGTGTGTGTGTGTGTGTGTGTGTGTGTGTGTGTGTGTGTGTGTGTGTATATATATATATATATATATATATATATATATATATATATATATATATATATATATATATATATATATATATATATATATATATATATATATATATATATATATATGTATGTGTGTTGTAGTATATTAGGCATGCGTGGTCTCGGTCACTTGATCTTTTGACAGACGAATATTGTGCTGATTACACAAAAATCGTTCGTTCTGTTATCGTAAGAGAACAATTATTTGCATGAAGTGTTGCGATCAGCTCTCGAAAGCTGAGTACTAACAGATTAACGGACGATAAGCCGGGGGGTTTCATCTGATTTTCTCATTGTGTGTATTAGGCATAAGACTCTTCCTAAGAAATTGTCATTACAAAAAATTCTACGCATCTATGGGCAGCTTTACAAACCAAATAAAGATCGGACTCCATGATTACAGTCAGAAGATTTACAGTCTGCAAACAGCCAGCTGCCTGAGTTTGTGTTGCCAGTGGAATCCGGCCACGGAAGGAGCGAGTGGTCTGGGATAATCTTGCATGTTCCAGTTCTCTGTACAGGAAGCGGTAACACTAGGAATGTCTTGATAAGTGAGCTAATCACAAAGTTATCCCAGCCAGGGAACATGAACCACCAACTCAACTACATTTAAAATGGCCTGGCAGCTTTTCTTTCAACGAGTAGCATTTCCAGCTGCAGATCTCCGGGTGAACAATGGCAGTGAGAGCCCAGAGGATGGATCTGATGGGCATTTCAATGTAGCGTCAAGACAATTAAAACGGCACGTTTGAAAGCTTCCATCGGTGCCTGAGCTTTGTTGAACAGAACATTTTTCTCAGACTGCGGCTATTGCTGTCCAAATCCTTGGTGCGGCATTTTTCATTGGTGGGCACATGCCATCTTTTCTATGAGTGATTACATTGGTGGAGATTTATTAAAACTGGTGCACACAGAATCTGCTGCCGTCAGGGCTGGGCTCAGCCCTTCCTTCTCTGAGCTGGCCGCTCAGCTGTCGGCTAATTGCCAGCTCCTATCTCTCCACAGTTACTTAGCCGTTGATGATATCCTGCTCGTCAGTCCTGCCTACTTAAGCCGTCCAGCCCAGAGGATCTCTGCCTTCGACCTTGGTCAACATCACAGAAACTATCTCCTGCGTTCCTGTTTAAAGACTTGCTTTGCTGACATCCCTTCTGGCTCCAGATCCTACTTGCTGTTGCACTACATTGATCCCTGACTGGCTTGGCTGACTATCCGTTCCGGTTACTGAACTTTGGCTATGTTTTGACTATGTTTGTTCTTCTTACTTTTATTATTAAACAAGTGTGATTTAACTGTACTTCTGTCTTGGTCTGATTTCATGGTTTTTGACAGGTGCCAATCAGCTTCTAGGTTTTATTGTCAAAAGCTTAAAGCTGTAGTTTTTTTTTTTTTTTTAACCTGCAAGGCAAAAGGTATAATTTGCTAGTATGCATTGCATACTAGCGCATTATGTGAATTTTCCCTTAAAATTAAGCCCTCTAAGTGGCACGGTATCACTGCCTACAGGGCTTCCATCTTCCATGGCAGGCTCCAGTCCTTTGATTGGACGAAGAGAGTAATGTCACCAGCACCTCCAAAACTTTAATCAGCGAAACACAAAATTAGAGCAGAAAGCGAAGTTTCGGAGCCATGCAGGACCCCCTCATCAGGCAAGTGACCCATGCCTGATGAAGGGGTCTTTCGTTGCTCCGAAAACGTTGCTTTCTGCTGTAATTATGTGATCGCTGATTAAAGTTTTGGAGATCCTGATGATATTACTCTGTTTGACTACACACGTTTCCAGCCGGTGGTGGCTTCAGCACCCATTTATAAATACAGTCTACTTGCGAATATTGCATTAAAAGCTTTGATTGGATGAGCCGCGATGACGTCACTCCCGCGGGAGCCACTGTTCACGGCACAGGACTCTAAAGGAACAGCACGGGTATGCCGTTCCTACAGAGCGCATGCACCAGTGACATCACGCAAGTATATCTCGTAGATGGTGCTGTGCTCGAGGGCGAGGACTGATATTAATGTGCATATCATAAAAAATAAAAATAAACTGCGTAAATTGACAGCGACAGTGCTATATACTGCAACATGAAAGTAGGGTTGCCACTTTTTCTTCAAGCCAAACCTGAACCCTTAAGTGGCACACAGCAATTTTTTTTTATATACATTATAGCAGGGGTAGGCAACATGGGGCCCTCCAGCTGTTGTGGAACTACATTTCCCATGAGCTTTTGCAAGGCTGGCAGCTACAATTACTTCCAGATGTGTCCGGGGAACTGCAACCCGAACGCATGAAAGACTGCCCGGGTAAATCCCAGATAGGTGGCAACCCTACATGAAAGTGTAAATGGGCCCATAGTAAAATTAACCCCATTTCATCAGACCAGGGCATGTTAATCCAAAACAGTCCAACTGATGAGGGCACGTTAATTTATACAGAATTACACCAAGATGCCACATAACGGGATGCAGCCATAGAGCTGCTTCTGTCCAAAACTTCCAATAGCAAAAAAAACAGACAACTGTCACACTTTAGTTCACAGATTAGATCACTCAAAATGAAAAGCCACAGAGAACATTCGGAATAATGGACGTAGACGAGGGAGTTGTGTTCAACACACAGCTGACCTCCTGCCCAGTAATCCCCGTATAATACAGAAAGCTATCCCCCATTGGTGCCACCTTCTTGCACATGCAGCTAGTAGATAACAAAAAGCTGTCAAATCTCTTATTTTAAACACGATATTGACAACCCTCTAAAGCTTTACGTTTGTCACTATGCAGCAGTGAGACGAGAGACATAAATATGTTAAAGAAGAACTCCGGGATCTCAAGATCTCTGTATGAGGAAGGTTACATGAAATGATTGGATTTATACTTCCCTCCATGCACACAGTCCAGATATTAGGGAGTCTGCTTCCACTCTCTGCACCAAGATGGTTGTTAGGAAAATCCTCTCCAATATCTATTTGACAACTTGGGCCAGTAGACAGCGGAAATGTACCAGGATAAAAAAAAAAAAAATGTATCTGAAATGCTTTAAATATATCTCCATACCATATCGTACAAAATCATATCTCCATTCCATATCCTATAGCTTCATTCCAGACCATACAATAACTCCATACCATAATGTACAATATCATAGCTCCATATAATAGACATATCTCCATTCCATATCGTACAAAATCATATCTCCATTACATGCCATATCATAGACATATCTCCATGCCATATCATATATCTCCATTCCAGACTAAAACTCCAGACCATACCATATCATATCTCCATATAATAGACATAGTTCCATTCCATATCTCCATGCCATACCATATTGTACAAGATCATATCTCCATTCCATACCATAGACATATCTCCATTCCATACTCAACCATATCATATATAATTTTCATTCCAGACTAGAACTCCATACCATAGCACACTGATCAGCTAGAACATTATGACCACCCACCTCATATTGAGTAGGTCCCCCTTTTGGCTCCAAAACAGCTCTGATCCATCAAGGCCTGGACTCCAGTAGACAAAGCATCAGGGCAGTTTATACCATGAATCACATAGGAATATGCTGCGTGTTCCTACTCGAGTCACATATGGTGCAGTGGGGTGCGATTTGAGACATTCATTTTAAATGGGCTGAATCGCACCAAGAGTAGTGCATGCATTACTTTAAAAAATGCACTACAACTGGATCACATGGTACGTCTGTACCATGCGATCCGATGCAGGCAAGCGCACTGTGTTTGCAACCTACATTGTGAGGTGTCGCCAACCTAATACGGACACCTGCTGCAGATCAAAACTGCAGTGCGTTTTGAATACGGAGCCGGAAACACACACAGCCTGCACCACGTTCTGGTGTAAACAGGGATTCACACTGCCTCTGCCAGCTTGACTTCTTCCCATAGTGAATCCTGGTGCCATCTCTTCTCTAAGGCCCCATACACACGGTCGGATTTTCCGATGGATTCTGTCCTATCAGACAATGTTGTCGGAAATTCCGACCGTGTGTAGGCACCATCGGACAGTTTCCATCGGATTGTCTTGGCTACTAGCCTCTACGTAGTCCCGTCGTAGGCAACAAACGTCACCACGTTCAGAATGATCGGATTTTCCGACAACTTTGTCCGTCCGTGTGTACGCAAAACCAACATCGGACAAAGTACGACGGACATGATCCGACGGACCTGGTCCTCGGATAATCCGAGCGTGTGTATGGGGCTTTAGAGTGCAACACACACCCGGCCATCCTCATGATGTAAAAGAAAATTTGATTCCTTAGACCAGGCTACCTTCTTCCATTGCTCTGTGGTCCAGTTCTGATGTTCATGTGCCCATTGTAGGCATGAGTCAACATGGGCACCCTGACCGGTCTGCGACTACACAGCTCCATACACAACAAACTGTGATGAACGGCGTGTTCATGACACCTTTCTAACAGAACCGGCATTAACTTTTTCAGCTATTTGAGCTTAAAGCGGAAGTAAACCCCCCTATCGTTTTCAGCCAAGGAAGCTGCCATCTTTGCCTCTGTTTAATCTTCAACTGCCACGGTGCTGCACATGTGATCCGTTATGACACCAGCCATTGGATGGTTTGACTGTTTGGTTGAGAGCACAGCCAATGTGCAGTTAGCATTCCCGGCATGCTTTTTTTTTTTTAAACTGTTAAATCGATGGGTTTACTTCCGCTTTAAGTAGCTCTTCTAATGGTATCAGACTACACGGGCCAGCCTTCACTTCTCAAGTACATCAATGAGCCTTGGCCACCAATGACCCTGTGGCTGATTCACCAGTTTTCCTTCTTTGGACCAGCCCTGAGCACTGCAGACCGGCAACAACCCACGAGAGCTGCAGTTTTGGAGTTGCTTTGAACCAAGCTGGCTAACCATTTCAATGTGGCCTTTGCCAAAGTCGCTCAAATCCTTCCATTTGCCCATTTTTTTCTGCTTTCAAAACACATCAACTTCAGAGATAACATGTTTACTTGCTGCCCAATATATCCCATCCACTTTCAGATTGTAATGAGATAATGAATGATATTCACTTTAGCACTAAGTGGTCTTAAGGTTATGGCTGATCAGCGTATATCTCCAAACCATAGCATGCTATACCATACCTCAATGCTGCTGGAGTTTTGGTACTACCAAGCTTGGCGCCCAAAAAGGAGCAGGAGCTTTTTTGGGGTGGCAAGCTTCACGCAATGTGATTTGCTGCGAAGAATCGAGCCAAAAAAAAAAAAACATTAAACAGTAGTTGTGAAAATTGCTAACAGCTTTATAAAAGACAGATGTGATGCAATTTCTCTGATTTAGATATCACTCCTAGGTCAGTTCTGAATATTACTAGCAGCTCTATTGTACAAAAGATATACTCTGAATGAATGTAGAACTTTCTGCGCTCCTACCTATTGTTCTACTATGACTACAGCTGCAAGCACCCAAGTGAAAAACGAGTTCATCAAAAGATAAAAAACATTAAAAAATAAAAATAAAAAAAGATACGCACCACGTGGTACATGTACTGAACACTTTAAGATATCCTACTGTGATGTAGATACCATTCCTGGGCCAGTTTTGAATATTACTAGTAGCTTTATACATTGTAACTTCATTGCTGTAAGTGTCATGCTTAAAGTAGCAGAGAAAATTGCTAGCCTTATACAAAAAGGAAGATGTTAGGTAACTTCTCTTTAGCTATCATTCCTAGGGGTGTTCTGAATATTACTAGTAACTCTCTATAGTACCATAAACATATACTTTTCTGCTTAAGATACCAACCTCCAGGTCATTTAATATTTTTTTAGTATCCAGTGGTGGCACATTTTTTTTTGGGGGGGGGGGGGAGTAAAGTTTTTTTTTAAAGGGGTTGTGAACCCTCAGCGTTTTTCACCTTAATGCAGCAGCCCCCCAGAGCCCCCCTTATACTTACCTGAGCCCCATAATTCCCGCAATGGGAACGAGCATACCAGCTCCAGCCGGTGTCTCATGTCTTGATTGGATAGATTGATAGCAGCGCAGCCATTGGCTCCCGCTGCTGTCAATCAAATCCAATGACGCTGGCCCCGGGGGGGGGGGGGGGTGGAGCAGAGTCCTGCAAGTATGACATTTTTTTTTTTTTTTAAAAGTCATACTTGCCTCCACTGTTCAGTTGGTTATGCACAAAGTGGCCCCGATCCTCCTCTTTTGGGGTCCCTCAGTGGTGCTCCTGGCTCCTCCTCTTCTCGAGTGGCCCGTCGGAGAAGCGCTCTCCCTCTGGGAACTTGTCCTCGTGTCCTGCTGCTGCATCTGTTGACGCAGGCAGAAGGACTCGGCTCCCCCCCCCCTCCCCTCCGGCGCCAGTGTCATTGGATTTGATTGACAGCAGCGGGAGCCAATGACTGCGCTGCTATCAATCTATCCAATCGACAACGAGACACCGGCTGGAGCTGGTATGCTCGTTCTTGTTGCGGGAACTACGGGGCTCAGGCTTACTCAGATCTACTTCTCTGATTTAGATATTCTTAGGTCAGTTCTGAATATTTCTAGTGTCTGTTTATGGTATAACTTTGGAATACTTGCACACGGTACTAATGTATGAAAATCTGAGATTCCTGGCAGAAAGTTTCTGTATAAAAATGCACAGATGGGCTTTATAGTAAATGTGCACACACACACACACACACGTAAAAATTCTTCTAGCTTTTGTGAAATTGGGTCATACATGCATAGGTGCGTGTATATGGGCCTAAAATACTGTTCAGCAATGCAGATTTTTACACACATAGCACATATGAACATGCCTGTGTGTACAGGCACAATAAAAACGATGAACTGCATTTAGATCAGTAAAAAAAAAAAAAAAACTCCATGTGGAAGAGGCCTTAGGCTGGCCATACATTATACAATTTATCTACAAAAAGCCATATAATATGAGGTCAAGCTTAAACACATTCAATTTGTATGCAATCAGGCAGGCCCTTCCACTATATGGTTTAAGGTAAATTGAAAGGAAATGGAATTATTATCATACAGGATTTATATAGCGCCAACAGTTTGCGCAGTGCTTTACAACGTTATGGCAGCACCGTGGCAAAGTGGTTAGCGCTTCAGCCTGGCAGCACTGGGGGTCGCCGTTTTGAATACCAGCTACGGCACTACCTGCCTGGAGGTTGCATGTTCTCCCTGTGCCTGCATGGGTTTCCTCCGGGTTCTCCGGTTTCCTCCCACACTCCAAAGACATGCTGGTAGGTTAATTGGATCATGTCTAAATTGGCCCTAGTATGTATATAAATGCGAGTTAGGAACCTTAGATTGTAAGCTCCTCAAAGGGCAGGCAGTGATGTGAATGTACAATATTTTTGTAAAGCGCTGTGACGGCGCTATACAAGTACCTGTAATAAGAAAATTGTATAATGTTTGTGCAGCTTTAGACCTCTGTAGGTCAGTTCTGAATATTGCTAGCATCTCTTCATAGTAGAAAAGATCCACTTCTGTTATTAAGATATCCCCAGGTCCATTGTGATTACAAGTAGCTCTCTCTGGTTATACTTCTCTGATTAAGAGATCATCTTTAGGTCAGTTATGATGATTAGTAGCAGTACCAGGACAGGGTTGTCCAGCACCCAGGGCAAGGATCGAGAATTGCACCCCCTCCCCCAGTATTAATACAGTACATGCTGTAGAATGGGTATCCATTTTTTTGTCCCTTTGCTTCACTGCGCCCCGGGGCAACTGTCCCTCCTGCCCACCCCTTGTCCCGGCCCCCATTACTAGTAGCTTTCTTTGGTTATACTTCTCTGATTAAGACATGAGCTGTAGGTCAGTTCTCATTACTAGGATCACTTTATAGTATAACAGATCTACTTCTCTATATAAGATATCATCTCTAGGTCAGTTCTGATTACTAATAGCTCTCTTTGGAAAGACTTCTCTGAGATAGGTATAGTATTCAAAGCCACAATTGATCTTTTTTTTTTTTCTTTGTCTTTAAAAGACAATCTCTGGTACTTTGCCTAGACATCAGTTAAGTTGGCAAGCATGCCTCCAGAAGTGTCCAGACTGCTTCTGTCAGCAGATACCCACACTGTACATCCAACAGCAACATCTGTGCCATGCATACCACTATGACATCCCTAGAAATCACAAATCTAATGGATCAGTGGAAAGGTGCCAAGACCCAGCTGAGAACTGACCCCCCCCCCCCCAGAGGAGCCTCAACCTGAGAGCTGCCACTTACCAGAGAACCCCCCCCCCCCCAGGATCCCCATTCGGAAACTGTCCCCCCCCCCCCCAGGAGCCCAGTATGGGAATTGCCACCCCCCCAGGATCCTCATTTGGGAACTGCCACCCCCCCCGGATCCCCATTTGGGAACTGCCACCCCCCCACAGGAGCCCCAAATGGGAACTGCCACCCCACAGGAGCCCCGTATGGGAACTGCCACCCCACAGGATCCCCGAATGCGAACTGCCACCCCACAGGATCCCCGAATGGGAACTGCCACCCCACAGGATCCCCGTATGGGAACTGCCACCCCACAGGAGCCCCGTATGGGAACTGCCACCCCACAGGATCACCGTATGGGAACTGCCACCCCACAGGATCACCGTATGGGAACTGCCACCCCACAGGATCACCGTATGGGAACTGCCACCCCACAGGATCACCGTATGGGAACTGCCACCCCACAGGATCACCGTATGGGAACTGCCACCCCACAGGATCACCGAATGGGAACTGCCACCCCACAGGATCACCGAATGGGAACTGCCACCCCACAGGATCACCGAATGGGAACTGCCACCCCACAGGATCACCAAATGCACCCCCCATGGGAACTGCCACCCCCCAGGATCCCCGTATGGGAACTGCCACCCCCCAGGATCACCATGTGGGAACTGCCACCCCCCAGGATCACCGTATGGGAACTGCCACCCCACAGGATCACCGAATGGGAACTTCCACCCCACAGGATCACCAAATGCACCCCCCATGGGAACTGCCACCCCCCAGGATCACCGTATGGGAACTGCCACCCCCCAGGATCACCATGTGGGAACTGCCACCCCCCAGGAGCCCCTCATCACTCACCTAGCCTGCTGAAGCTCTCTGACAAAGTTCTCCTTAACTTTTTCATCTTGCTCAGCTTCTGAGCCGGCTGTCCTGCGATCATGTCACACATCCAAGCAGCAGAGCTCCAACTTGGAGGAGGAAGGATGAGCAAAAGTCCAAAAGAAGAATCCCAGTGGTGTCTGAAGCTGGCTGCGATCCTCTCCTCCAGCAGCCCTCTAGGTCTCACATACAATCTGCTCCCAAATATTGTGACTCATTTTCTGCAACTTCTCCACAATGAAAACTTGGATTAGGAAGCAAAATATTTACCAACACAGGCAATGTGGATGTGAGAAGGTGGAAGTGGAGAAGGGATGTCAGATGTCTGGGGGGGATGTCAGATGTCTGGGGAGGGATGTCAGATGTCTGGGGGGGATGCAGGCTTCAGGGGACCCCTTGTAGACATGCAGAGGCAGCTTTGGTTGGTCCTGCAGCAGCTTCTCATGCAGCCCAGTGCTCAGGCTGTGCTCTGATGTGTCCCACCCCCTCCTCTATCCTCGTCATTGTACACTGTTTATATTCTTAGCTTGAATGATGAAGCAGATCCAGCAGGACTATACAGGGGATTCGCACTCAGCTCTCTTCTTTGCTGGCTCTGTAGGCTTGCTGCCTGTCATAGCTCCACCGCGCCATCTAGTGGCCGTGATACAAAACTGCAGCTCCTAAATCCTGCAGAATGGAGCTCAGCTGTGTGGACACCTAAAGGTCTATCAAGATTTTGATGAGACCTCATTAGGGTTCTGCATTAAAATGGAGATGTGGTCATTTTACATTTAATTGAGTTACCGTGAGGATCAATATGGCACAGGAGGCACATTGGCGACGACGAAAAAGAGCGTAAATGCAATTTTTTTTTAATGTGATTTGCCGTGGAACAAATTAGAGATGTGGCCAATCTATAGCTCGCCAAATCTGCTCCAGTGATCTGCAAGGAAAGTCCTGGTATCTGTTAAAATAGTTCCTGAGTCCATAATTTTTTTTTTTTATATATTGGTCTATATTATACGCTGGTCTGACAATGACAGTTTTGGCATTTTTTTTTATACTGCGAGTGTCAATTGAGAATATTATTATTATTGTACAGGATTTACATCAGTGGGACTGTCCCTGATTTGGAACAAAGTCCCTCTTTCCTCCATCAGAAGGGTCTGATCTATATTGTTCTATATAAAATGCACTACAGTGCAACCTTTGTTAAAGTGGTGTTTCCCCCTAAAAAATAAAGTAAAAAAAAAGGCTTAAAAATCCTACAAAATAAAAATAAAAAAATAATTGGAAAAAAAAAATGTTTTACATACCTCTAAATGCCTGTTGCTATGGGGTCCCTCCTAGTCTGCCTCCTACGTAGCCTAGGCTGGTGACATCACTTCCCCTCGGCGCAGGAAGGGCTCCCCAGTCATCTGGGACCTGTCACGTGTCCCAGATGACTGTGTGGCCAATCACGGCGTGCGGCTGTGATTGGCCGGCTGTGAAGCCACAGCTGGGTGCCCACAGTTGCAATGCCGGCGCCGCCGAGTGGATCGGAGGGCTAGCGGAGCTTCGACCCCCCCGCATCGCTGGACCCTGGAACAGGTAAGTGTCCGATTATTAAAAGTCAGCAGCTGCAGTATTTGTAATTTTTATTTTTTTTAAGGGATACACCTCTTTAATGAGTAACGCGGTTAACAAGCGGTTTGAAAGACAAGCAACTTTTTTTTTTTTTTATTCTGACTCGGTTTGTGAGTGTTGTCTTGCAAAACTAGCAGAATTCAAGCTAATGGGGTGTGCAGTACCACATTGGCCAGAGGTGCAGGGGGGCGCCGGTGACACTCTGAGCCGTTCGGAGCCGTTCACTCAGAAATACTTGGAAACACTTAGAAATACTCCGTTCCTGAGTGTTACCGAGGCTTTCCGCGTTCAGCCGAGCTGTCCCCATGTATTTCCGAGGCTCTCCGGCGCCCCCTGCCTCTGGCCCCATGTGATATTGCATGCAATAGAAGTCAGTGCGGAACGAATTATCTTCATTTCCATTGACTTCTAAGGGGAAACTCACATTGATATGCGAGTGCTTTGGATTACACGCATTCTCCAGGAATAGATTATGCTCATAATCCAAGGTTCCACTGTATTTAGCTTTCAAAAAGTGTTTCCCAGTGCTAAACCTTTTGCCCCTGTTCACATCGGCGCAATTTGACATGTCAAATCACAGCCTATGAGAAAAGGGAACACACAGTAGGAGATGGTATGGTTGCTGCTCACCCCTAGAGGATAAAAAAGGAAAAAATCCCCCCAAAAAGGGTGTGTGGGGTTTTTAGGCAGCAGTTTAAAGGGAGTTGAATAATGGATATGATACAGAAGGTTATCTAAATATACATTTTTATTAAAGATGTCACAAAATTGACATAATGGATATGAAACATGGGTCCCAATGGGTCTTTTAGCAGACAAATTCTCCTCTTGAAGAAGACCTATACAAAAATAAGGGTCGAAACGCGTCAGAATTCCTTTTACTCCGCCAAGATTGTTTTGTTGTAACGTACTGTAAAATTTTTTTGTCTGCCAGTGCACCCGCACTTTTATATATATATTCTACTGTTTTGTTCTGTTTTACTTTCCCATTTTTGGGACCCATGTTTCATATCCATTATGTCAATTTTGTGACATCTTTAATAAAAATTTATATTTAGATAACCTTCTGTATCATATCTATTATTCAACTCCCTTTAAACTGCTGCCTAAAAACCCCACACACCCTTTTTGGGGGGATTTTTTCCTTTTTTAAATCACAGCCTATTGCCGGCAACAACGCTGGCCAAATCAGTGTGCGGCTGACTTTGCGGCACCACATCGATTTCCATAAGTAGTTCCTGCACTACTTTTAGAAACTTTGGGGGCAATTTCAATAGACATCTGTGCATGAACCCGCAGAGGTGGGGTGGTCTATTGTACAAGACCTAGTTGTATTTTTTTATGTATAAAATTATATCCGCGCTCAGTGAGTAAAAATAAAATAAAATCAGCAGCTGCACACTATAACCCAGATATTGGGCACGGAACTGTAATACAAAATATAAAATTATGCAGTTCAAGATGACACAATGCATGTGATAACTATAAAGTGCAAATGTGCAATACCAGCTGGAACTAATGTGCAATAGCAATACAGACCAAAAGAGAGGGAAAGGGAAATTCATATGTAACTAACACAATGCATAATTGACATGCATTAACCACTTGCCCACTGGGCACTTAAACCCCCTTCCTAACCAGACCATATTTCAGCTTTTGGTGCTCTCACATTTTGAATGACAATTACTCAGTCATGCAACACTGTACCCAAATGAAATGTTTTTCTTTTTTTTCACACAAATAAAGCTTTCTTTTGGGGGTATTTAACCACTTAAGGACCGCCTCCTGCACATATACATCTGCAGAATGGCACGGCTGGGCACAAGCACGTACCTGTACGCCCTCCTTTAAGTGCCCAGCCGTGGGTCACGCGCGCCGCCAGCAGCGCGCTCGCGACCCGGCTCTGAGCTCCGTGACCGTGGCCACGGGACCAGCGGACCCGATCGCCGCTGGTGTCCCGCGAATGGGTCACAGAGCTGAAGAACCAGGAGAGGTCTGTGTAAACAAACCTCTCCCCGTGCTTCCTACTGAGCCTGTCACTGATCGCCTGTTCCCTGTTATAGGGAAAGACGATCAGGGATGTCACACGCCAAGCCACGCCCCCCTATAGTTAAAAAAAACACACGTCACACTTAGCCCCTCCCCGCCCCCTAGTGGTTAACTCCTTCACTGCCAGTGTCATTTACACAGGAATCAGTGCATTTAAATAGCACTGATTGCTGTATAAATGACAATGGTCCCAAAAATTTGTCAAAAATGTCCGATGTGTCCGCCATAATGTCGCAGTCACAATAAAAATCGCTGATCACCGCCATTACTAGTAAAAAAATAAATATTAATAAAAATGCTATAAAACTATCCCCTATTTTGTAAACGCGATAACTTTTGCCCAAACCAATCAATAATCGCTAATTGCGATTTTTTTTTTTTACCAAAAATATGTAGAAGAATACGTATCGGCCTAAACTGAGGAATATATATATTTTTGGGGGATATTTATTATAGCAAAAAATATTGCATTTTTTTCAAAATTGTCGCTCTATTTTTGTTTATAGCGCAAAAAAAACCGCAGAGGTGATCAAATACCACCAAAATAAAGCTCTATTTTTGGGAAAAAAAGGACGCCAAATTTGGGAGCCAAGTCGCACGACCGCGCAATTGTCAGTTAAAGCGACGCAGTGCTGAATCGCAAAAAGGGGCCTGGTCCTTTGGCTGCAAATTGGTCCGGGGCTTAAGTGGTTAATCACCGCTGTTTTTTTTTTTTTTTTTTTTGCGCTATAAATCAAAAAAGACTAAAAATTCTGTAAAGAAATTAACAAATATTCTTTGTTTCTGTTAAAATTTATTGCAGAGTATTGGCCGAATATTGCAGAGTATTGGCCGAATATTGCAGAGTATTGGCAGAGTATTGGCAGAGTATTGGCAGAGTATGGGCAGAGTATTGGCAGAGTATTGGCCAAATATTGTCAGAGTATTGTCAGAGTATTGGCCAAATATTGGCAGAGTATTGGCAGAGTACCGCAGAGTATTGGCAGAGTGCTGCAGAGTATGGGCAGAGTACTGCAGAGTATGGGCAGAGTACTGCAGAGTATGGGCAGAGTATGGGCAGAGTGCTGCAGAGTATGGGCAGAGTGCTGCAGAGTATGGGCAGAGTGCTGCAGAGTATGGGCAGAGTGCTGCAGAGTATGGGCAGAGTGCTGCAGAGTATTGGCAGAGTACTGCAGAGTATTGCAGAGTATGGGCACTGAGCAGCGCTGTGGGCACTACAGATCCAGCCCACAGCACTGCTGCGAACAATCTCTCCCCTCTCCCCCTCTCCCCTCGCACTGTACAGATCGGTACAGAGAGGGGAGGGAGGAGCCATGACGCCGGTTTGTTTACAAGTGATCGATTCATCATTTGGTAAACGACCGCTACCACGCGGTCACGGATTTTTCAGGGATCGCGCCCCCAGGGAGCAATATTCTGGGAGGACGTCCATAGACGCCCTACCCAGAATAAGCCGACCGCGCTGTAGCCGTCTTTCGGCTATGGCCCGGTCGGCAAGTGGTTAAGGTGCAATAACAATATAAAGTGCCAACTGTGATATCAAATAACAGTGCAAATGTAAAAAGTTAATATATGGCTGACATTCAATGGAAGAGATCCCATGTGAGATGTGGAGCGTAGATCAAATGCTTGACAGTGTGATACCCATCACCAAAGTAAGATTAAAGGCTTACCAGAAAGCTTGCAACCACCCTTATTCAGGGGGTCACAAAGCGCTTTATTGGAGCAAAGATCCACTGAAGAGGTGTCCAAGCGTCTCCTACCAGAAGCCTCTGTGTACACGGCTGATGATCAGGATTTGTAAATATGCAAGAAGACAAAGACTCCAAATAGTGTAATATTGGCTCTTTAAGTGATTTTAATGGCAATGCTGCAATGAATCTCCAATTCAAACAAACCAAAAAGGAATTCCTTACAGGTAAAAAGTCCATAAAAGCGATCGCGCATGCGCAGAGCGTGTGTGCATAGCATCCCTGGTCCCTGCTAGTTGTATTTTTGCCTGAAACGAATCCTTCTTTTTTTTTGTATAATTCTCCTTTAAGGAGGCGTGGCAGGGGGTGTGTCCTATGCCTGCACACTTTTGCTAATAGGTGCCCCTCATTCCTACCTCATAACCTTGGGAGGTGTGGATTTATATGGAACCACAAGTTTGTGCAGCGCTTTACAACATGAAGGTAGACAGTATAGGTGTAATACAATTCAACAGAAGAGGAATCAGATGGCCCTGCTAGTTGAAGTGGTATTAAACTCAAAACCCAAAACCAGAAATGTAATATATTGCAGCTTATCAATCATTAGATGTGGTGGCTGCATCAGTTTTCTTTTCTTAAGCCTGGTACACGCGATCGGATTTTCCGCAGACAAAACCTCAGACTTTTGTCCAAAGGCATGTGCCTGGAACTTGTCTTGCATACAAACGGCAAGGAATTGTCGGCCAACAAACACGAACGTAGTGACGTACTACGTGGTTTTTCAGCTCCTTAGCGCCACCCTTTGGGCTCCTTCTGCTAATTTCGTGTTAGTAGACGTTTGGTGAGTGTTGACTCGCGCTTTTAATTTTGCGCTTTTCATTTAACGCTTTTCAGTTTCTGAACGGACGTCCGTCAACCAGACATGTTGCAGAATCTGAGGAGATAATGTGTTATTTATTATTGGCCTTGGAGTTATTGCTTTGACCCAAGTCCAGTCCAGGAACAGGAAGAGGAGATTTCTTGGACCAAAAATTGGTTGCTTTATTAATCGTGACCAATTATGTCATATGCCTTTGCTGCGGGAGCTCCAGGAGAATAATCCGGATGATTTTCGGAATTATCTCCGGATGACGGACCCCTGCTTACACCAACTCTTGGCATTGGTGATGAAATACCACCAAAAGAAAGCTCTATTTGTGTGGGAAAAAATGACATACATTTTATTTGAGTACAGAGTTGCACGACCAAGCAATTGTCAGCTAAAATAACGCAGTGCTGTATCGCAAAAATTGTCCTTGTCATGAAGGGGGGTATATCTTTCAGAGGGCAAGTGGCCTTCCTGTGTTGCTGTTTGTTATCAAGGCTTCTTTCACATGGAGTGGAATCTGCTTGTTCAGCAGAGGATCTGTCCGCTGATCCCCCACTGAGCGGAGTGGGCAGATGACAGGTCCGTGTCCACTCAGCTTATGCAGAGCAGACACGGACACAGCCTGCTCTGCTCTGAGGTTTGTGTAAACAAACCGGCTATCCGTTTACACTGGATTGCCCTCCAATCTACTAGATGGAGGGGAACATATCCCTTTCCGTTTTTTTCCCCCTTCCAGGTGGGACTGAAGGAGGGACCAGGGGCGGGGCCAGGGTGGAGCTGAAGGGGGCCCCGTCAGGTAGGCTGTACGGGGCCCCATGATTTCTATCAGCGGCCCTGCCCATCGGTGTCAATGGCAATGCATGTAACGCATTTTGATGCATCGGAAATGGGTAGTAACAAGGCATGATCAATGTGCATCAATAGACGTGCGCAGTTCGTTTAGAACCAAATTTGGACTAATTTTCAGTTATTCAGCAATTCAGATGTATCCGAATTTCCGAGTTACAATAGTAACGAATTTAAATGAATCCGAAATAATGAAACGAAAGTTATATATTTTCGAACAGAATTCGGATAGTTTTCTAATCAATACGAAATTCAGAAGAGAATAAAATAGAATAGAAAAAGGAATAGAATGCAAAAGAATAGAAAATAACAGAATAGAGTAAAATAGAACAGAATAGAAAATAAAAGAGTGGAAAAAAGAGAATAGAAAATAAAGGGATAGAATAGAAAATTAAAGAAGAGAATAAGATGGAATAGAATAAAAGGAATAGAATAGAATGAAATAGAATATAACCATCTTTCAAAATTCGAATTTTTAAATAGAATAAACTTGATTTACCACTTCATTACCCAGCTATAGTAATATGACGTCCACAGGAGGGCTCTCCCATCCTGGGCGGGCGTCATATAACGTCCTGGGCTTCCCAGCCGTCTATGCACGTGCTCCATGATGTCCGCCGGGCACCCGTGATTGACAGTGAACACAGCAGGACACACAGATCCACGTCCTGTCAGAGGAGAGGAGACCGATCTTGTGTTCCCAGTACAGAGGAACACTGATCGGTCTCCTCCCCTTGTGAGTCCCCTCCCCCTACAATTAGAATCACTCCCTAGGTAACATAATTAACCCCTTAGATCACCCCCTAGTGTTAACCCCTTCACTACCAGTCACATTTACACAGTAATCAGTGCATGTTTATAGCACTGATCGCTGTATAAATGTGAACGGTCCCAAAAATGTGTCAAACGTGTCCGATATGTCCGTCACAATGTCACAGTCATGAAAAAAATTGCAGATCGCCGCCATTACTAGTAAAAAAATAAAAAATAAATAAAAATGCCATAAATATATCCCGTATTTTGTAGACGCTATAACTTTTGCGCAAACCAGTCAATGCCAAAAATATGTAGAAAAGTATATATCGGCCTAAACTGAGGGGAAATTTTTTTTTTATTTTTTTTTTTTTAATTGGGATATTTATTATAGCAAAAAGTAAAAAATATTGTGTTTTTTTCAAAATTGTCTCGCTTCTTTTATTTATAGCACAAAAAATTAAAACCGCAGAGGTGATCAAATACCACCAAAAGAAAGCTCTTTTTGTAGGGGGGGGGGGGGGGGGGGGGAAGGACAAATATTTCATTTGGGTACAGTGTTGCATGACTGCGCAATTGTCATTCAAAGTGCGACAGCGCTGAAAATTAAAAATTGGCCTGGGCAGGAAGGGGGTGAAAATGCCCTGTATTGAAGCGGTTAAAATAGAAAAAAAAAAAGAATAGAAAGGAATTTAATAGAGAAAAACAATAGAATTGAATAAAATAGAACAAATATAATCTTTTTCCGAAAATTCTAATAGAATAGAAAATAATAGATTAGAATAGAATAGAAAACAATTGAATAGAAAAAACAACAATAGAATAGAATAAAATAGAATATAACCTTCTTCCAAAACTCGAATAGAATAGAAAATAATTGAATAGAAAAAAACAATAGTATAAAATAGAATATAACCTTCTTCCAAAATTTGAATATAAAAGAATAGAATAAAATAGAATATAACTTTCTTCCAAAACTCGAATAGAATAGAAAAGAATAGATTTGAATAGAATAGAAAAGAATTGAATAGAAAAAAAACAATAGAATAAAATAGTAACCTTCTTCCAAAATTTGAATAGAAAAGAATAGATTAGAATAGAACATAAAAGAATAGAAAAAAAACAGAAGAATATAGCCATCTTCCAAAACTTGAATAGAATAGAAAATAATTGAATAGAAAAAAAACAATAGAATAAAATAGTAACCTTCTTCCAAAATTTGAATAGAAAAGAATAGATTAGAATAGAAAATAAAAGAATAGAAAAAAAACAAAAGAATATAGCCATCTTCCAAAACTTGAATAGAATAGAAAATAATTGAATAGAAAAAAAACAATAGTATAAAATAGAATATAACCTTCTTCCAAAATTTGAATATAAAAGAATAGAATAAAATAGAATATATCTTTCTTCCAAAACTCGAATAGAATAGAAAAGAATAGATTTGAATAGAATAGAAAAGAATTGAATAAAAAAAACAATAGAATAAAATAGTAACCTTCTTCCAAAATTTGAATAGAAAAGAATAGATTAGAATAGAAAATAAAAGAATAGAAAAAAAACAAAAGAATATAGCCATCTTCCAAAACTCGAATAGAATAGAAAATAATTGAATAGAAAAAAACAATAGTATAAAATAGAATATAACCTTCTTCCAAAATTTGAATATAAAAGAATAGAATAAAATAGAATATAACTTTCTTCCAAAACTCGAATAGAATAGATTTGAATAGAATAGAAAAGAATTGAATAGAAAAAAACAATAGAATAAAATAGTAACCTTCTTCCAAAATTTGAATAGAAAAGAATAGATTAGAATAGAAAATAAAAGAATAGAAAAAAAACAAAAGAATATAGCCATCTTCCAAAACTCGAATAGAATAGAAAATAATTGAATAGAAAAAAAACAATAGTATAAAATAGAATATAACCTTCTTCCAAAATTTGAATATAAAAGAATAGAATAAAATAGAATATAACTTTCTTCCAAAACTTGAATAGAATAGAAAATAATAGATTTGAATAGAATAGAAAAGAATTGAATAGAAAAAAACAATAGAATAAAATAGTAACCTTCTTCCAACATTTGAATAGAAAAGAATAGATTAGAATAGAAAATAAAAGAATAGAAAAAAAACAAAAGAATATAGCCATCTTCCAAAACTTGAATAGAATAGAAAATAATTGAATAGAAAAAAACAATAGTATAAAATAGAATATAACCTTCTTCCAAAATTTGAATATAAAAGAATAGAATAAAATAGAATATAACTTTCTTCCAAAACTCGAATAGAATAGAAAAGAATAGATTTGAATAGAATAGAAAAGAATTGAATAGAAAAAAACAATAGAATAAAATAGTAACCTTCTTCCAAAATTTGAATAGAAAAGAATAGATTAGAATAGAACATAAAAGAATAGAAAAAAAACAGAAGAATATAGCCATCTTCCAAAACTTGAATAGAATAGAAAATAATTGAATAGAAAAAAACAATAGAATAAAATAGTAACCTTCTTCCAAAATTTGAATAGAAAAGAATAGATTAGAATAGAAAATAAAAGAATAGAAAAAAAACAAAAGAATATAGCCATCTTCCAAAACTTGAATAGAATAGAAAATAATTGAATAGAAAAAAAACAATAGTATAAAATAGAATATAACCTTCTTCCAAAATTTGAATATAAAAGAATAGAATAAAATAGAATATAACTTTCTTCCAAAACTCGAATAGAATAGAAAAGAATAGATTTGAATAGAATAGAAAAGAATTGAATAGAAAAAAACAATAGAATAAAATAGTAACCTTCTTCCAAAATTTGAATAGAAAAGAATAGATTAGAATAGAACATAAAAGAATAGAAAAAAAACAGAAGAATATAGCCATCTTCCAAAACTTGAATAGAATAGAAAATAATTGAATAGAAAAAAACAATAGAATAAAATAGTAACCTTCTTCCAAAATTTGAATAGAAAAGAATAGATTAGAATAGAAAATAAAAGAATAGAAAAAAAAACAAAAGAATATAGCCATCTTCCAAAACTTGAATAGAATAGAAAATAATTGAATAGAAAAAAACAATAGTATAAAATAGAATATAACCTTCTTCCAAAATTTGAATATAAAAGAATAGAATAAAATAGAATATAACTTTCTTCCAAAACTCGAATAGAATAGAAAAGAATAGATTTGAATAGAATAGAAAAGAATTGAATAGAAAAAAACAATAGAATAAAATAGTAACCTTCTTCCAAAATTTGAATAGAAAAGAATAGATTAGAATAGAAAATAAAAGAATAGAAAAAAAAACAAAAGAATATAGCCATCTTCCAAAACTCGAATAGAATAGAAAATAATTGAATAGAAAAAAACAATAGTATAAAATAGAATATAACCTTCTTCCAAAATTTGAATATAAAAGAATAGAATAAAATAGAATATAACTTTCTTCCAAAACTTGAATAGAATAGAAAAGAATAGATTTGAATAGAATAGAAAAGAATTGAATAGAAAAAAACAATAGAATAAAATAGTAACCTTCTTCCAAAATTTGAATAGAAAAGAATAGATTAGAATAGAAAATAAAAGAATAGAAAAAAAACAAAAGAATATAGCCATCTTCCAAAACTTGAATAGAATAGAAAATAATTGAATAGAAAAAAAAACAATAGTATAAAATAGAATATAACCTTCTTCCAAAATTTGAATATAAAAGAATAGAATAAAATAGAATATATCTTTCTTCCAAAACTCGAATAGAATAGAAAAGAATAGATTTGAATAGAATAGAAAAGAATTGAATAAAAAAAACAATAGAATAAAATAGTAACCTTCTTCCAAAATTTGAATAGAAAAGAATAGATTAGAATAGAAAATAAAAGAATAGAAAAAAAACAAAAGAATATAGCCATCTTCCAAAACTCGAATAGAATAGAAAATAATTGAATAGAAAAAAACAATAGTATAAAATAGAATATAACCTTCTTCCAAAATTTGAATATAAAAGAATAGAATAAAATAGAATATAACTTTCTTCCAAAACTCGAATAGAATAGATTTGAATAGAATAGAAAAGAATTGAATAGAAAAAAACAATAGAATAAAATAGTAACCTTCTTCCAAAATTTGAATAGAAAAGAATAGATTAGAATAGAAAATAAAAATAGAATAAAAAAAACAAAAGAATATAGCCATCTTCCAAAACTCGAATAGAATAGAAAATAATTGAATAGAAAAAAAACAATAGTATAAAATAGAATATAACCTTCTTCCAAAATTTGAATATAAAAGAATAGAATAAAATAGAATATAACTTTCTTCCAAAACTTGAATAGAATAGAAAAGAATAGATTTGAATAGAATTGAATAGAAAAAAACAATAGAATAAAATAGTAACCTTCTTCCAAAATTTGAATAGAAAAGAATATATTAGAATAGAAAATAAAAGAATAGAAAAAAAACAAAAGAAAAAAAAATCTTCCAAAATTCTATTTCCAAATAGAATACATTTCATTTAGAATTGATTAGAATTTTCCGAATTCAGTCGAATTGAATTTGAAAAAACAAAATGAATTCCAAAAACGAATTACATAAATTTAACTAAACAAATCCATGTAAATAACCACTCGACTCTCGAACCTGACTAAACAAAACTAATTCCGAAAACAAATTAAATAAAAAAAAACAAACAACTAAATTAATTAATGGAAATAACTAATCAAAACGAAGTGAAACAAAACAAATGTTTCCGTTCTGCACAAGTCTACGCGTCAATAGTACATGTCAGTGTACAAAGGAAACTGTCTGCCTTTCTGCCTTTATTTTCTTTTTTTTTTCAAACTTTATTGAAATATAAAAGTGACATTCCATTCATGTCTACCTGACCAGTGCTGAAATCAGGTGATGCAGCATGTCTCCTATTCTCCAGATGCTGTGGATGGGATATATAGAAAACAACTGTCCTATGTGTGTCCTTGCTGTGATTGGCGTTGATCGGGTGCAGAAAAAAAACACCAGTCCCTGCAAATAGTGTGAATGGGCCCCTAAGAGAAAAAGCGGGTGCAGACACACTCATCCTGGGTGTCAGGTTTATTGAATCAGTCCATGTTGTCTCCCCTCCCCCCCAGCGCCTGGCTTTAGAAATGGAGACAAATGTGTTAATAGCTTATAATTAGAAATCTATACGGCTCCGCCATCTGAAACCAGAGGTAAGCTTTTTCTTTCTTTCTTTTTTTTTTTTTTTTTTTACTGCAGTTCATTTAGATAGAAAGTCACATTAAAACCCCCGCAAGTCATAATAGAGTCTAATAATCCTTTTTCCGAGGAATATTTGTGTTGATCTTTACGAGGAAAATGTAAGAAAATCCATGAACAGCTGCAGCTGCTAAAGACTGCGATATTCACTGAGCGGTACCTGCGAAGACGCATGGAGGAGTGCGTAATTGTGGCAGTGCAGCTGTTCCCCCATCAAGACTGTTCGGTGGAGGGGGCTACTATAGCTCTGGCTGTCTTCTTCTACTGGTCTTCCTTCTTGTATTGTAACAAGGGCAGTGCCGGATTACCAAATAGGCAGTGTAGGCACCGGCCTATGGGCCCCACGCTGTTTAGGGGGGGGGGCAGCCGGGATGGTCGCCCCGGGCGCAACATTTAGGGTTGGTGCAGAAACTAGTCTGGCGCTGACCCCTTCTTTAGCTGCTTCCCTGACACACAGCAACTATCATGTCTCTGTGCCCCGGACACAAATTCTTGCAGTGCCATAATCTCCTCTACTTCTGACACCTTGGAACTACCCAGGCTGGTTTAAGGGGGCGGATCTGCTGTCACGACAAAGACCAATCAGGTGGCAGTTACAGGCTCTTTACTGTCTGGTTGGGATTCCTGTCTGTGACAGCAGGTGGTGCTCTCTTAATTGGCCCCGGCGGTAATGGGGTTGTTGGTACGGCATTAGGGAGGCGTGGCTGGAGGTTTCCGCAGAGGGGGGGTGAGCTCAGCATCACAGAGAGGTGCAGGTCACCCATTAAAATATTATTGATTTGACCTTGAAAGAAAATGACAATGAAGTTTTCCTAAATTGTTTCCAAAAGACAGAAAAAACAAATCAACTCAAAGAAAACTTTACATTAAAGACTCTATAGAGAAAACATTGTAATAATGTAAAGTACATAAACCATAAACATCAGGCTCACATTAGCTTGTCTCCTAAAAGCTCATCTGGTATGACAAGGCTGCAGGGGGAACTGGGACAAGGCTGCAGGGGGAACTGACAAGGCTGCAGGGGGAACTGATAA
This sequence comes from Lithobates sylvaticus, assembly GCA_028564925.1. Classification (NCBI taxonomy): domain Eukaryota; kingdom Metazoa; phylum Chordata; class Amphibia; order Anura; family Ranidae; genus Lithobates; species Lithobates sylvaticus. The sequence continues at coordinate 493,334,662 of CM053030.1, read as the reverse complement.
GGCTGCAGGGGTAACTGGGACAAGGCTGCAGGTGGAACTGACAAGGCTGCAGGAGGAACTGACAAGGCTGCAGGGGGAACTGACAAGGCTGCAGGGGGAACTGACAAGGCTGCAGGTGGAACTGGGACAAGGCTGCAGGTGGAACTGGGACAAGGCTGCAGGTGGAACTGGTACAAGGCTGCAGGTGGAACTGGTACAAGGCTGCAGGTGGAACTGGGACAAGGCTGCAGTTGGAACTGACAAGGCTGCAGTTGGAACTGACAAGGCTGCAGGGGGAACTGACAAGGCTGCAGGTGGAACTGACAAGGCTGCAGGTGGAACTGACAAGGCTGCAGGTGGAACTGATAAGGCTGCATTGATGGGAATTTATATGTAAGTTTTTTTCCTTAAACTTCCCTCCTAAACTTGGGGTGCGTGTTATACTCCGATAAATAGGGTAATTGTTTTAGACATATGTTTGTGCACTGTATTTAACATTTATCAGCAGACTACTGAGCAATTGGCACTTTATGATTGCTTTATTTGCACATTAATGTGTTTTTTGCATTTATTATGCTATATTGATTATTGCAATTTTTTATTAAAATTGATGTCACTTTTTACCTTTATAAGCTGCACTTTGTTTTGAACTCCAAATAAATAAAAACGTATGAAAAATCTGAAAAGCATAGAAACGAATGATGATATGTACAGATAAAAATGACAAGCACTTTTAAAAACATTGTACAAAAATACAAAAAAACGCCCATACAAACTCCTGAAAAAAAATGTGACACTCGGGTGGGAATGCAGCCTAACACATGGTGCCAGGTGCTGCACAGCTGCCGCTTTTGCTGCGTTTGTAGGGCAGCCATTGACATTATTAGCCTGCCCTATGCATGTAGCATGACAACATGCAAAAAACTCACACCTGTGCATCATGGTGTAAATGGGGACTGGGGCTGCTGAAATCTACCGATCTCCACAACTTACTCTTGGAATATTCCTGTCCTCTGGTGCCGGCAGCGTCTCGCATGCTCCTGACCTTGTGGGGTCGTCGAACACTCCGGTCTTCGGAGTTTACAGAGAAGGGTGCCAAAATTTGAAATGTGATTTGATTTTTTTTTTTTTAATAAGAGCTCATAGAAGAATGGTTGGCTTGACATACTCAGTATGATGTAATTTGTCACTACCATTAACACAGCAGTCTTTGTTTTATGAGTATTATTATTATTACTTATTTATTTTTTCCTAAGAAAAACATTATAACTGAACTCCAGCCTTCCACAGTTGGACAGGCTCCCCACCTGTAATTAAATTGCTTACTCTGATTTCACTGCACGCTGTGAGCTTCTCATGGTGTGCGTTAGAAGATGCAACAAGTCGAAGCTCCAAAACGATGGAGGAGAAAAAAATATATTATTCTTATATTATATATTATTCTTAATGGAGTTGGGTTCACATCTCCACTATAAGTTGCCTGAAGCTCAAAAAAGTTCTGGAGCTATTTTTGTAGCTCAAATCGGGCAGATTGGTAATTTTTTTTCGATAAATCTTTATTGAAAGTTTTCAAATACAAGACAAAACCAATACGTAGTAGCTAGGCTACGTGATGAACTTACTAATAACCATTATTGATTTTACATTAAACAAACAGGTTCCATAGAAGCAATACCATTCTTTTTTAAGGACATGGGGGGACATGGCTCCGTGGTGTGAATTGCCATGATTTGTTCCGAATCAAAATTTGGACAAATTTTTTGTTATTCGGAAATTTGGATGTATCTGAATTTCCGAATTTCAATAGTAATGAATTTAAACAAATCCGAAATAACAAACCGAAATTCGGATGGAATTCGATTTGAAAACTAATTTGAAAATATTAGGACAAGTTTTTCGTTATTCAGAAATTCGGATGTATCCAAATTACCGAATTTTAATAGTAACGAATTTAAACTAATCCAAAATAACGAACCGAAATTCAGATGAAATTTGATTTGAAAACCAAATCGAAAATATTGGAAATCAATTTTCTAAAAAATAATACAATAAAATATAATATAAAATAAATCAATAGAATAAAAACAAAAGAATATTAAAGAATATAATTTAATAGAATAGAATAAATTAAAATAGAATATGACCATCTTCCTACATTCGAATAGAATAAATTCAAATTTGAATAGGATAGATTAGAATAGAATTCAAAACAATGGAATTCAAAATAATAGAAAATAATAGAATAGAAAATAAGAGAATAGACTAGAATAGAACAATAGAATAGAATATAAAGACTATAACCATCTTCAGAAATTCGAATTTCAAATAGAATGAATTTGAGTAGAAAAGATTAGAATAGAAAATAATAAAAAAAGAATAGAATAGAAAATAAGAGAAAAAAGAAAATAAGAGAATAGAATTGAAAAACAATTACTATAGAATAGAATATAACTGTAATATTCTTTCTATTTTATTTTATTATAGTCTTTTGATTTTCTATTCTATTCTCTTATTTTCTATTTTATTATTTTCTATTACTTTCTATTCTAACCTTTTCTATTCAAATTTGAATTCATTCTATTCAAAATTCGAATTTTAGAAGATGGTTTATATATTTTTTCTATTTTATTCTATTTTGTTCTAATTTTACAATTGTCAGACAGTCAGTATCAGTAGCCTAATGCAACAGTTGCATTTAAATGGAAAAAAATTCAAATTTGAATGCGTTTTCTAATTCGAATATCGATTTGAAAAATAAATTAAAAAAAATTTCGAATGCGGTCAGATTTTTTTTTAGAATGCGGTTGAATTTTTTTAATTCGAATGCGAAACTAACGAAACCAATTCCAAAAATGAATATAACGAATTTATTAAAACAAATTTATTTAAATAACGAATCAAAACAAAAGCTTTTGGCTTTGTCTATGTGTTGTGAACGGGTCCCTACTCCCTACCATAATTGGATTTTTATAGTACTGTACATTATTCAGACATGTGATGCCGTGTTTTTTGTAAGCCACAAAGGTGAACTTTAATTTTGGGAGTTGTGAAGTCGGGGTATCTTTTACGGCTGGATCAGATACACATTGTACTTTGTAGGAAGAAAGAAGAAGCTATTTTTGTGAATTAGGAAGAGGTTTTGGTTCAGTAGCTATTTCAGCTCTCTATGACACCGGGAGCAGCGGAGGGGGGAAACTTCAGGAAGATAACAGAAGGCGACAACAGGAGAACAAGCAGCCGCACATAAACAGACTTGTTTTATTTGGCACAAGGTGATAATTCAGGTCTTAAGAAAATTGCCCAAACCAAGTCCTGCAGTTCTGAGATCACTCTTTGTGTGCGCTTTAAAGGCGACTTACAATTGGAGAAGTTAACAAACAACTGTAGCCAGGCCCGGGACAAGGGGTGGGCAGGAGGGGCTGGCTGCCCTGGGCACTGTGGTATCATGTGAGCTGCGGGGGGGACCACAAGGAGATTGGGGGGGATTTGTGTTGGAAGGGGGAATTTGGGGGACAGAACAAGGTAAGTATTGTTCTAGGAGAGGAAATTTGGGGGGGGGGGGGGGTGCTAAGAGTGGGGATTTAGAGGGATTTGTGTAGGGAGGGGCAGTGGGGGAAGAAGATTTGTGCTAGGAGGGGGGATTTGGCGGGAATTTGTGCTGGGAGGGGTTTTTTTTAGGTAGGAGAATTCTAAGGGTAGAGGATTTGTGCTAGGGAGGGTGATTTTTTTTGGGGGGGGCACTTGAGCTGGGGGGATTTCAGGGATGGAGGGGCAAAGATTTGTGCTGAGAGGGGGGGTTTCAGCGGGGGGTGGATTTGTACTTGCAGGAGGGGAAATTTATGCTTAGGGGATAAATATGTGGATTGGTGATAAGTGTTTTGTTAGGGAGGTTTGCTGACACAAAATGCCCATACATCTAGGGGGAGGGCACAGTTTGGCATGTTCACCCTAGGCTCTAGATTACCTTGTCCAGGCACTGAACGTAGCACACCCCATGTAGGAGCTGCAGATGAACATGGATCCCCCCCCACTTCTGCACAGCCAGGCACACCGAATCTTCACAGGCACCCAGAGTCAAAGAACAGTCCGTAGCTTTGTTTTTGTTATTTATTAGAGGGTTAATAACTTGGATAGGGATGGGAGGTTGTGGGATGCCCACTTGACTTCAGGGACAACTCTACCTATATACATCTATATACAGTCTTCTTTACTTTCCTCCTGCACTGCCAACCCACCTGGCTGCAGCTGCCCCTTTCACCAGCCCTCCTGACTTCCTCTCTACACCAGCCCACCCGGCTGACTCTTCACCAGCCCACCCGGCTGACTCTTCACCAGCCCACCCGACTGACTCCTCACCAGTCCACCCGGCTGACTCTTCACCAGTCCACCCGGCTGACTCTTCACCAGTCCACCCGGCTGACTCTTCACCAGTCCACCCGGCTGACTCTTCACCAGTCCACCCGTCTGACTCTTCACCAGTCCACCCGGCTGACTCTTCACCAGTCCACCCGGCTGACTCTTCACCAGCCCACCCGACTGACTCTTCACCAGCCCACCCAGGTGACTCTAAAGCCCCATACACACGGTCGGACAATCCGCGGACCAGGTCTGTCGGACCATGTCCGTCATACTTTGTCCGATGTTGGTTTTGCGTACACACGGTCGGACAAAGTTGTCGGAAAATCCGATCATTCTGAACGTGGTGACGTTTGTTGCCTACGACGGGACTACGTAGAGGCTAGTAGCCAATAGCTTTGGTCTTGTAATGTGATCTGAGCATGCGTAGCACTTTGTCCGGTCGGACAACCGTACACACGATCGGATTTGGTGTGATCGGACAGTGTTGTCGGCAAATCTTTCCAGCAGGAGATAAGACTTTGTCCGTCGGTCAAACCGACGAACACTGTCCGATGGTGCATACACACGGTCTGATTTTTCAACAACCTTGTCCGATCGGACAGAATCCATGAAAAAGTCCGACCGTGTGTATGGGGCTTTAGGAGATCTCTCAGGAAAGGATAGAAGACTTTACAGTGCAAGTAACCCCCCCCCTATAGTTTTCAGCCAAGGAAGATGCCATCTTAGCCTCTGTTTAATCTACAACTGCTATGATGCTGCACATGTGATCAGTTATGACACCAGCCATTGGATAGTTTGACAGTTTGGTTAAGAGCACAACCAATGGGGGTGTTACATTTCCGGCACGTGCTGTAAATTAAACTGTTTTATGGATGGTTTTACTTCTGCTTTAAATACACTGCTGTCTTCAAGGGAGACTGGCTACATGTGGCAGTTTCCCCCCTTTGTTAGTCCCCACAGTGTTGCATTACTCACTCTGTCCACTGCTCCTGTGCCTCCAGGAAAACCTCCTCCTGTGCATTTTAGCTGGAGTCTTCCAGCAACTGAGCACCGGCCCAAGTCAGGAAACCCCCCTCAGACTACGGGGCTCACCTCAAGGGCCACCAACAGCCTCCTCAACACTGCATCTCCATCTTCCACCTGATTTCCCCTCCTGGCATGACTCATCAATATTTAAAGACTCCCAGCCAGGCCCACCCCCAGGGATTGGCCAGAGACTTGTAAAATATGCTGAGCAGCCCTCCTAGACTATCACCCACCCACTATCTTCCAGAATGTTCTCCAACACTCTGGAAACAGGGGAGGCATCAGAAAGCTGCTGAGATGAGTCATCCAGCCCTGACCTCTAATAAACTTTGACCCAGTTAAGACTCGCCAGCATAAAATGTGAGAGTATGGTTTGTCTACACTAACTTCTAGCACACACTAGAGGGTGCTACACAATTATAGAATAGAGAAATATAACTGTCATATAACAAAGGTGTCCTGAGGGTTTTTCTGGAAGAAAACTAAAAGCTTTGGAAATTTACCATTTCATTTGCTTTCAGCAGCAATCCAGAGTGTTATTAGGTATCAGCCCTGAGATCAGACCTTGGACATTACAGCCTTAATGGGGCCCTACATCCTGACACTGAACTTACAGTATATTTCTGCTCTGACAGGGAGAGAATACAAGTTAATAGCTGCACATCCATCATTCTTACCCACTTTCACCCCTTCTATATGCATAGCTCCCAACTGTCCCTGATTTCAAGGGACTGTCCCTGATTTGGAACAAAGTCCCTTTTCCTCCTCATTTTGCACTTTTTATCTTTCAAAAAGTGTTTTACAGTGCTAAACTTTTCATCCACATTCTAAATTACTGCATTTGTAAATTGTAAAAGCCAATATAAAGAAATGATAGTGGCAAAAAAAACACTTGTGGGTCTCACAATTTTTTTTTTTTTTTTTGTAGAATTCTCCTTTAAGGGGGCGTGGCGCGCGGGGGGGGGGGGGGGGTGTTCTATGGCCACATACTTTTAATAATAGTTCTTCCTTATTTCCATCTCAAAAACTTGGGAGGTACGTATATGCACCCTTCCTAAATTTTCCAGTCCTCAATGACCTGACCCAGCCCTTTTCCCTGCAAAGTTGTCAGGCTGATGATTTTGGAAATCAGTCTTCATATGTGCAAAGAGCAGTAAATGTGTATTGTGTGGTTTTGGTTACTCTTTCTAAAAGGTTGCCAACATTTACATATGGCCATTACATAGCCCTACTTCTTTTGTTATACACACTGGATACAATTCTGCTTTTTTTCTTTGTATGTAACTTTATGTCTCCTGTGTGCTGTTCTTATTCTGTATGTATGGACAGTAGCCATTCTCTTATCCTGTATGCCGGGTATAATTCTCAGTATCTGTTCTTTCTCTGTATACAGTGCCTTGAAAAAGTATTCATACCCCTTGATATTTTCCAAATTTTGTCATGTTACAACCAAAGTAAATAAAGCCTCATTCGACGTAATCTAGGGATAGGGGTAGGTACCATCATCCTTAAATATTGAATATTAGAAAGAAAGGGAAGTTCAAGGGGCTGCTCCAAACATGCCCCTCAGCACTGAAAGGTCGAGGACTATCTCGGTACCCAAGGATTAAACCAATTTAAAATAAAACATTTTTCCAGTTTATTCAAGAACAGACATGGTTAAAAACATTTAGTACAAAAGTAGATACAGTGTGCACTCAAAACCATGCACAGTAATGAAAACGGATGATGAACAAATAAACCCCAATGGAGGGGAGCTGAGATGTGTGTCCTGACGAGATCCTCTACATCAGGGATATGCAATTAGTGGACCTCCAGCTGTTGCAAAACTACAAGTCCCATCATGCCTCTACCTCTGGGTGTCATGCTTGTGCTGTCAGAGTCTTGCTATGCCTCATGGGACTTGTAGTTCTGGAACAGCTGGATGTCATCTAATTGTATATCCCTCTACATGTTTTGCGGTTACCACCGCTTCTTCAGGAGGAGTCAGTCAAAAACATCTACAGGAGTAAATGCAATCTCATAGTTATACAATTATAAACAAGTTTTGATAGTTGATAGATTTGAATATATCACACACTTAAGCCCCATACACACGGTCGGATTTTCCGATGGATTCTGTCCTATCGGACAATGTTGTCGGAAATTCCGACCGTGTGTAGGCTCCATCGGACATTTTCCATCGGATTTTCCGACGGACAAAGTTTTATCTCCTGCTCTCAAATTTTCCGACAACAAAGTCCTATCGGACTTTTTCCGATCGTGTGTAGCGAATTCCGACAGACAAAGTGCCACGCATGCTCAGATCACATTACAAGACCAAAGCTATTGGCTACTAGCCTCTATGTAGTCCCGTCGTAGGCAACAAACGTCACCACGTTCAGAATGATCGGATTTTCCGACAACTTTGTCCGACCGTGTGTATGCAACACCAGTGTCGGACTAAATCCGTCAGAGAAAAAATCCGATGGATTTTGTGGTCGGATTTTCCGACCGTGTGTACGGGGCATAAGGATACAGTGCATAGTAGATTAATATTGGATAATCTATAGAATCATAAATTGCTTACCAATGACGGCCCTGGAAGCGCCATGCAGTACCAAAAGAGGCAGACAGTTGGTATGTTGAGGGGATGAAAAAATTTCTCCATTGGGAGCACAAAAGTTGTGCCCTCTAAAATCCAGGGGCAGCGTGGGCAATGGCCACAACGAAAGGTACCCTGGGGGGCGATGACCGCCGGGGATTCCGTCTGATAGTGGCTACTAGTAAGTCTGACTCGAAAGGATGTTGCCCTGTGGAACACTAGTTCCGGGTTGGGCCTGACATACTTCCCCAGAACATAATGGTCAGTTAGAGGATGCCAATGGTCCGGAAGGAGGCTCCGTAGTACACCGTGGTGGGTAGTAAATTTGGTAACTAATTTGACATTTGCTGGTTGCTTTACACAAGGAGGGCCAAAGAGTAACGATGATCTGGTCCATGCAGAGGCCTTGTTAAATGCCTTCCTGAAATTGGTCTGAGTATTCCCCTTCTTTCCATGTTACAACCAAAAACTTAAATGTATTTTATTAGGGTTTTATGTGATAGACCAACACAAAGTGGCACATAATTGTGAAGTGGAAGGAAAGTGATAAATGGCTTTCAATTTCTTTTTTTTAAAACGAGCCACCTTTTTAATTCTTAATGGCACCCCCATGCATCTGTAAATGTTCTAATTTTTGCACAAGCCAACATGCGACACCGCATGCTTTGGTCAGGGTTTTATTCTTTTAAGCATTTCTCACCCGTAGGGTAGCCCACTGAAATGAATGGCTACCTTACCTGCGGCCAGAGGCGGCCAGTTCATAAGGGGTAGAGGGGCACCGTCCCCCAATCTCCATGCGCCGGCCCTTAATCTCCATGCGCCGGCCCTTAATCTCCATGCGCCGGCCCTTAATCTCCATGCGGGGCGCCGGACGCAAAGATTTCTACAAGTTTATTTATTTTTTTAAGCACATGATTAAAGCCTGAGGCACTAATTGGCTTCAAAAAGGTTGGGTTCAGGAGCGCAGCGCACTGCGCCCCAAGCCCACCCACTTGTGACATTAGCGAATCAATATTCGCTGTTGTTTTTGGGCTTCTCCTCCTGGCCAAACAGGACAGGAAGCAGATCTTAAGACTGGATTGGCTGGGAGGAAACGCCGGGGAAGCAGCGACCTGGACTTGGTAAGTGCGGAACTGGTGGGGGGTGTTTGTTTACGCCCCTCCCCAAAAAAATGGAGCACCAGCCGCCACTGCCTGCGGCACGTGGAACTACACGTGTTCTCCGATGGTGTAAACGGAGCCTAAACTGTTCTCCCAGCTAGTCATCTCTGTCATATTCACCTATACTTGTATAACCTGGAAAAGACCATCAATCCTCCTGAAAATGTAACTTTACAGAACATCTGTACAGTTTATACAGAATACAGAAGGACATAAAGGAAACGGATGTGGGAACTCGTTATTGGTTATAGTGCACCTGGATTTTCTCTTCTTGGAGGGAATCTCAGCTGTAAAACAAATCTGGTTATTTCAGCAGATGTGGTCTGTATCAGAACCAGGCAGAGATGGAAGAAACAGTCTATGATGGGGAAAGTTCTATGGTGGAGTACTGGAAATCAGCCATGTAAAGGTTTCTTTTGTTACTCCCTTCTTTTGTTTGATCTTATAAACTGTTTTCATCCTGTAGAAAGTCCGCAGACAGGAAACCAAATGTCCCATATACATTTTGAAAATCAACTGTTGGGGAGTTAATCCACAGGAAAGGGAAATGATTAAATATACAGATCTCCTGCAGGTAGTTTCCAGCATTCTGAGACTTTCTCTGAAATGCCAAGCCCAATTTACATCTAAGATGGACACGAAGCAAAATTCTAAAGAGCTTCCAAGAAAAGCATAAAAATATATACACTATATTGTCAAAAGTATTGGGACATCTACCTTTACATGAACTTTAATGGCATCCCGGTCTTAGTCCGTAGGGTTCAATATTGAGTTGGCCCACCCTTTGTAGCTATAGCAACTATAATGCCGCATACACACGACCGGTTTTCCCATCGGAATGAACTCTGAAGGTTTTTTCGACGGAGTTCCGCTGAAACTGTCTTGCGTACACACAATCACACCAAAGTCCAATTGTCAAGAACGCGGTGACGTACAACGCGTACCATGCGACTAGAAAAAGGAAGTTCAGTAGCCAATAGCTTCCGTCTCGTACTTGCTTCAGAGCATGCGTCGTTTTTGGTCCGTCGGAACAGCATACAGACAAGCGGTTTTCCCGATAGGAATTAGTTCCGTCGGAAATATTTAGAACGTGTTCTATTTCTAAGTCCGTCAGAATTTTTGAAAAAAATAAATCAGATGAGGCATACACACGATCGGAATATACGCTGAAAAGCTTCCGTCTGACTTTTTCTGTTGGAAATTCCACTCGTGTGTACGCGGCATTACTCTTCTAGGAAGGCTGTCCACAAGGTTTAGGAGCGTGTCTATGGGAATGTTTGACCATTCTTCCAGAAGCGTATTTGTGAGGTAAGGCACGGATCTTGGACAAGAAAGCCTGGCTCGCCATCTCCGCTTTAATTCATCCCAAAGGTGTACTATCAGGTTGAGGTCAGAACTCTGTGCAGGTCAGTCAAGATCCTCCACCCCAAACTCGCTCATCCATATCTTTATGGATCTTGCTTTGTGCACTGGTCCAAATCATTTGGTGGAGGGGGGATTATGGTGTGGGGTTGTTTTTCAGGGGTTGGGCTTGACCCCTTATGTTCCAGTGAAGTGAACTCTTAAGGTGTCAGCATACCAAGACATTTTGGACAATTTCATGCTGCCAACTTTGTGGGAACAGTTTGGGGACGGCCCCTTCCATTTTCAATATGACTGCGCACCAGTGCACAAAGCAAGGTCCATATAATATACTAATATTGTGCAGGGATCTCTTCTCCAAGGCTCCTTTCTCTCCTTTTAGGCTGTACCCAGGTATAACTTTTCCTTCTCCAGAATCCATCACATAAGTGCATGGAACAAATCAAAAATATACTCCAAATAGTGTATTAATGCTTTATTATTATGCCGCGTACACACGATCGGAATTCTCGTCGGAAAAAACTCTGACGGTTTTTCCGACGGAATTCCGCTCAAGCTGTGTTGCCTACACACGGTCACACCAAATTCCGACGGTCAATAACACATCGGCATAAAACACATTCGACAGCACTATAAAAGGGAAGTTTAATGCTTCCGAGCATGCGTCGAATTGTTTCCGAGAATGCGTCGGAACTTTGCGTGTCGGAATTGCATACACACGATCGGAAAATCTGATAGAAAGGTTTTCCGTCAGAAAAATTCAGGTTCTCAATCCAAAGTCCATTGGAAATTCCGAAAGAAAAAGACCGTTGGGCATACACACGGTTGGAAAATCCGATGAAAAGCTCCCATCGGACTGTTTCCATCGGACCGCGTGTACGCCGCATTAGAGGTTAAAACCATTAACAGCATTTACACATAAAATGTGCTTGATAAACACAAGCTAAGAGCCAATTACAGTGTGTATGGGAGGCTCTTGTGTTCCTTGGACCAGAAGTGAGCAAACCGGAAGCGACATAGGTGACATAAGGAAGCTTCAACCAACGCATTTCGTCATCAGAAGCTTCTGTATAAAAGCAGAACTTTTTGTTATTGGGTGCTCAAATTTTAACTGTCAGCCATATGGGGGAAAAAATAAAAGCCATTCAGGCCACAAAGAATGTCAGTTAACTTTAAAGAACGTCTTCTGTAAAAGCTTGGTTAGAAGCACCTACCTCAATGGCCTCTAGTAGGTCCTTGGCAAGTCTTCATTTAATGTCCAGGAGCAGGTCAGCCTTTTAAGGGTTTGTGAAGATGGGCAACTGCAGCTTGTTTTCACCTACATTTCACTTGCATTTGAGATCACTGACAGATGCATTTGATCTGCAGCTGACCTCTTTCTGACTTTTAAGCTACAGCAACCTGCTTTGAGGTGCTTTTGAATTGCCATTGACTAGTATGGGGCGACCAGCAGTTTCTGATGTGAACAAAAGTCCATTGACTTTGGCCTGTAAAGAGGAAATTCACCCATCTATGGGAAAACGAAAGCTGGCCATACACAGTATAAAAAACGAACAGATTCCTCCATCCACACTAATGGGGTTGATGTTGGATTCCACCCGCCAGGACATTGAATTCTGAAAGTGGTGTCCACCACTGTCAGTCAAGGAAAATTAAGCAACCTGTCCCTTTCGACAGAAGTCAATAAAACGATCAACTTCTGTTGAGCGGTCCTTGTAGAGTTCGATCAGGGTATGGCCAGCTTAAGAGGTAGCAGCTACAAATACTGTAGCTGCTGACTTTATTAAAGACACATACTATCCATCGGAGCACCCAAAGTCTTCACCGCTCTTTTTGTTTCTGCACCACTACAGGGGGTCCCCGAGTTGCGAACGGGTTAGGGACTGCCGGTTTGTTCTTAAGCCGGATTTGTTCGTAATTTGGAAGCACATGCGCAGAAGAGACGATGTTTTGCGATGTTCTATCAAGTAGCCGCGCATGCACAAACGTTGTTTTCCAATGTTTTCCGCTGTTTTCTGATGTGCCGCCTCCGTTCATAAGTAGGAGTCGTTCGCAAGTCGGAGGTTCGTAACTCGGGGACCCCCTGTATTTTGGATTCAGAGCTGGTTGTCAGTTCCTAATGACTCCCAACTGCCCCCCCCCCCCCCCCGCTGCACATGTGCAAGATCCACTGACTGGGGGAGCCTGTGCTGAAGCCTCCAGGGATGGGTAACATGTATTCTAGGAGGAGGCAATCTGAGGGCTATGTCATCCTTTCCTGGACGAAGAATGAGGACCTGGGAAGAAGCTCCTACTGAAAAAGATACCTGCATACTCATACAGCAGTAAGATGCTGCAGTGCAATTAATTGTGAATGGCACCCCCAACACACCTTGCCAGTAGTGCGTGTGCTGTGGTTCAGTGCACTTCTAAAAATGGTGAATGCCCCATTTTTGGTGGGTTTTGGAGCATTGGCAGTCTATTCCTTTTGAATGGGATGCCTTAACGCAATGCATGTTGGTGCACAGCATATTATGCATCACCAGGTATCTGTTAACACACCACAATAGTACCAATGGGTTCTTACTGCTTGTTAAGAATATTTAAAAGCTTTAGGACCCATTCATGCCTATTTGGTCCATTGCACATTAACGTGTGTTGTATTTCCAACTTGCAGCCAAATTTTGATAACACCTACTTTTATATTTGTTACATGTCCCCATTCACATAGAAAAATCTATAAAAAATAAATCAAAATCGCAGTTTACCTTTTTAGATGCTCTATTCTGGACCCTCCAGCAAGGAAAAAATCTAGGCAGATCTCTTTGTTGTGAGGAGGCTGGGCAGCTGTGTTTGTAACTTTGCCACATTGAGGGGCCAATGAACGGGGCCATGTATTGTAAAATCTTGAACCTTCTTCCCTCGGCCAGAACACTGAAGATGTGTCGTGGATGGGTCTTCCAGCATGGCATTGACCCAAAACATACCACCAAGGCAACAAAGGAGTGGCTCAAGAAGAAGAACATTAAGGTCATGCAGTGGCCTAGTCAGTCTCCAGACCTTAATCCTATAGAAAATGTATGGAGGGAGCCATGGGCGTCCTTAGAACTTTTTTCAGGAGGGGGCATCATTTTAAGGGCACCCATGCTCTGACCCTTTTCGACAATGTCATTATCACATTATCACGGTCATACACTGCAGATGTAGTACAGGTGATGGTCAGAGACTGCGGACATGGCCCAAGAGACTGTCGGAGACTGCGGACATGGCCCAAGAGACTGTCGGGGACTGCGAACATGGCCCAAGAGACTGTCGGGGACTGCGGACATGGCCCAAGAGACTGTCGGGGACTGCGGACATGGCCCAAGAGACTGTCGGGGACTGCGGACATGGCCCAAGAGACTGCGGACTGTCAGAGACTGCGGACATGGCCCAAGAGACTGTCAGAGACTGCGGACATGGCACAAGAGACTGTAAGAGACTGCAGACATGGCACAAGAGACTGTAAGAGACTGCAGACATGGCACAAGAGACTGTAAGAGACTGCAGACATGGCACAAGAGCTGACCAGAGACTGCATACATGGCCCAAGAGACTGTCAGAAACTGCATACATGAGGGGGGGTGACAGAGAGAGACAGAGGTGGGTGACAGAGAGAGAGAGGGGTCATCACTCCTGATCCGATCCCAGGGGGGGGGCACTTGCCCCCCTTACCCCTACCTGCGGACGCCAATGGAGGGAGCTGAAACTTCGAGTTGTCAAGAGACAGACAAGAAACCTTAAGGATTTAGAGAAGATCTGTAAAGAGTGGACCAAAATCCCTCCTGACATGTGTGCAAACCTGGTAACCAACTACAAGAAACATCTTACTTCTGTGCTTACCAACAAGGGTTTCTCCACCAAGTACTAAGTCATGTTTTGCTTGGGGATCAAATGCTTATTTTACTCACTGAACTGCAACTTAATTGATAGCATTTGTTTTATGTGTTTTTTTTTCTGGATTTTTGGTTGATTTTCTGTTTCTATCATTTAAAATGCACCTATGATAAAAATTCCTTCTAATTTTTGACTGCAGTATACATTTAACGCTGCGGGTTGCTGTCCCTTGTATAGACTATGATGTGAATACAGGTAACTGAATTCCACAATGGTAAGCATCTAATTGCCTGCAGCACATTATGCAGAAGATAATGTCACCTTTGTGCAAGTTAGATAGATGTTTGCATGTGTTGAGCCTGGAGCTGTGAAGACTGCAGACAAGTAAACCCCTGACACCACGTATTGATTTAATGCAGATTGCAGCAGTGTTTGTTTTTTTTTTTTTTCTTCATGAAACTATGAATACAGATATTTGATTCTGAGTTACACCCCACAAAATAAAGCAATTCTGTCACATGAGGCTACATCACTGTGTGACAAAATATTGACATTTTTTTAAATTACCTTTTATTTTTCACCTTCGTGCTGAGTGTGCCATTGATTCATGATTGTCGGTGAAAGGTGAAGGATCAGCAGTTTGGGCTTCTTCCTTTTGATGGGTAAGACCAGAAAACACCTAGAATCAATCAGTGAGCTGTTAACGTCATTAAATAACCCTGCATAGGAGTTGCAGTCAGAAAATTTCCAATATATCCAGCCAACATATCCTTAGGAGGTATTTTTATAGCGGTGAATGTGATTTTCAGAAAGAATTCACTGGTGGTAATTGAATGACACATGCACCTAGAAGATTCACCTGCAGTAAATGTTTGGTCAGGATTCACTGCTTTATTTAATCCCTTAAATCCCAATCTTCCAGCAGGGCCGTCTTTTCCATTGGGCACGCTGGGCAGTTGCCCGGGGGCCCCACTTGCCTGGGGGGCCCCACCTGCCCAGCGAGCCAAGCATCATCTATGTGTCACCCTCGTTTTTATTGCCTGTGACCCCGCGCTCCGGCCGCCATGTCCAGTCTCAGGCCGGCCCCTGGCGCCCTGTGATTGGGCGAAAGGGGTCATGTGCAGCAGGTGGGGCTGGCCTGTCCTCGATCGTGGGAGAGCGGGCTGGCCTTCACTGTGAGCTGTGGCCGCTATTTTCGCCTCCTCCTCTCCGGGTCACCGATCATGTCCCCGCTGGGGCAGGCAGTGTGACAGGCGGCGCAGAGCAGAGCAGAGCAGAGATGAAAGGAAAAAAAGGTAAGGGACTCACTCGTGAGTTTTTTTTTTTGCTGGCTGGGGGGGGGGGTTGATATGGTCTGGGGAGAGGGAGAAGCCATAATGTATTGTGTGTAGTGTATTGTGTGTAGTGTAGTGTAATGTATAGTGTATTGTGTGTAGTGTAATGTATAGTGTAATGTATTGTGTGTAGTGTAATGTATTGTGTGTAGTGTAATGTATAGTGTAGTGTAATGTATTGTGTGTAGTATAGTGTATTGTGTGTAGTGTAATGTATTGTGTGTAATGTATAGTGTATTGTGTGTAGTGTAATGTATAGTGTAGTGTAATGTATAGTGTATTGTGTAATGTATAGTGTAGTGTAATGTATTATGTATAGTGTAATGTATTGTGTGTAGTGTAATGTATTGTGTGTAGTGTAATGTATTGTGTGTAGTGTAATGTATAGTGTAATGTATTGTGTGTAGTGTAATGTATTGTGTGCAGTGTAGTGTAGTGTAGTGTAGTGTGTGTGTGTGTGTGTGTGTGTGTGTGTGTGTGTGTGTGTGTGTGGTGTATTGGTCTGTGGATAGAGTATGCTGTAGCGGTCAGTATGTAGTGTATTGTGTAGTGGTCTGTGAGAAGTGTATAGTGTAGTGGTCAGTGGATAGTGTAGATTGTGTAGTAGTGGTCAGTATAGAAATCAGGTAGGGTGGTGTGTAGTGTACTGGTCAGTATAGGAATCAGGTAGGTTAGTGTTGTGTGGTGTGGTATGTAGTGGTCAGTGGGTAGTGTAGTTTGTGTAGTAGTGGTCAGTATAGGATTCAGGTAGGTCAGTGTGGTATGTAGTGTAGTTGTTGGTGTGGTATGTAGTGTAGTGGTCAGTGTGGTGTGGTGTGTGGTATGTAGTGGGTAGTTTAGTTTGTGTAGTAGTGGTCAGTATAGGATTCAGGTAGGTCAGTGTGGTATGTAGTGTAGTGGTTGGTGTGGTTTGTAGTGTAGTGGTCAGTGTGGTATGTAGTGTAGTGGTCAGTGTGGTATGTAGTGTAGTGGTCAGTGTGGTGTGTAGTGGTCAGTGTGGTGTGTAGTGGTCAGTGTGGTGTGTAGTGGTCGGTGTGGTTTGTAGTGTAGTGGTCGGTGTGGTTTGTAGTGTAGTGGTCAGTGTGGTTTGTAGTGTAGTGGTCAGTGTGGTTTGTAGTGTAGTGGTCAGTGTGGTTTGTAGTGTAGTGGTCAGTGTGGTTTGTAGTGTAGTGGTCAGTGTGGTGTGTAGTGGTCAGTGTAGTGTAGTGTGGTGTGGTATGTAGTGTAGTGGTCAGTGTGGTGTGGTATGTAGTGTAGTGGTCAGTGTGGTGTGGTATGTAGTGTAGTGGTCAGTGTGGTGTGGTATGTAGTGTGGTGTGGTATGTAGTGTAGTGGTCAGTGTGGTATGTAGTGTAGTGGTCAGTGTGGTGTGTAGTGGTCAGTGTGGTGTGGTATGTAGTGTAGTGGTCAGTGTGTAGTGGTCAGTGTGGTGTGGTATGTAGTGTAGTGGTCAGTGTGGTGTGTAGTGGTCAGTGCGGTATGTAGTGTAGTGCACACAGGGGCCCCGGTGCACTGTATTGCCCGGGGGCCTATAATGCTCTTAAGATGGCCCTGTCTTCCAGCACTTTTCGTGTGGCCCTTTGGGGCCCATTCAGACACTAATCTGTGTTTCCCCAATGCCCTGTTATAGCAGTGATCTCTAGCAGTCTCCTGTAATGTGTCTCCAGTCTAAAGCCTTGTACACACAATCGTATTTTCCACAGACAAAACGTCAGACTTTTGTCCAAAGGGCGTTGACCATGAACTTGTCTTGCATACAAACGGCACACCATTGTCGGCCAACAAACACAAATGTAGTGATGTACTACAGGGTTTTTCAGCTCTTTAGCGCCACCCTTTGGGCACCTTCTGCTAATGTTGTGTTTGGTGAGCATTGATTCCGAGCATGCATGTTTGTACTTTGGACTTTTGTCTGACGGACTTTCTGTACACACGATCGGAAAATCTGACAACAGACTGTTGTCCGCGGAAAATTTCTAAGCCTGCAATTCAACATTTGTACGTGGAAAATCCAACAACAACGGTCGGATTTTAAGCCAACAGTCTGTCAACACACCCGCCGGAAAATCTGATTGTGTGTACAAGGCTTAAGACTCTCTTGAAACATGTTCCCAGTCTCCATCAAATTCAAAGTCTTTGACAGTCTCCTGCTGCATGTCTGCAGTCTCTGACCATCTGCTGTATGATGCCCACAGTCTCTGACCATCTCTTCCATTATACCCACAGTCTCTGACCATCTCTTGTATCATATCCGCAGTCTCTGACCATCTCTTGTATCATGCCTACAGTCTCTGACAATATATTGTATCATGCTCACAGTCTCTGACAATATATTGTATCATGCCCACAGTCTCTGATCATCTCTTGTATGATGTCCACAGTCTCATTCTGACCATCTCTGATGGAATCCATAGTGAAAACACAAAAAATAAGACTAAAGACTAAATAAGCACACTACTCTCTCTTCTCTCACAGAATGGCTGAAATAGTTAATCATTTACTTGTTTTTTCATGCATTGTGGGCATTTAGGAGGGTCTCCTGAGGTTATCGTTAAAACATGCTTCTACCCTCAAATGCTAATAACCACTGCTAAAGTCGCCTAGACTCGGTATGTAAAAGCCCTAATACCACTATTTCCTTTGGCAGAACTCCTCACAGTAGCAAAGAGTAGCAAACAGCAGCCAATTAAACACACATTGGCCTTTCATACATACTATATGTCCTCCTAGGTGCAGTCTGTTCCTTGCTGTCTGCTTCTACAGACTGGGTGGATGAGGATTAAAAATAGGTTGTGGTTCCTTTGACTGGATAGAGGCCTCTGTGATGCCATAAACTTGATTTGGTGAGGTAAAAGAAACCCCACAAAGCTCTGGCCCTCCCTCTCAAGCCTGCCCCTCCTTGGTGACCCATGGAACTCTCCTCTTTTGGCTCTACCCTGTGTTCTCTGCCATAGTAGCTCCTTGCAGTCAGTCTCCTTCTCTGCTTTGGACTTTTGGCACACACAGCAGCCCCGGCCACAGCACAGTAGCAGCTTCCTAGCATCTCCTTTCCCTGTGGCACTGACATATAGCTCTGTGGCCTCTCCTGTGCCAGCTTGGTCTGCTCTGCCCTGAGGTCTTGACATGCTTTGCCCAGGCCCTGTCTTGTGGCACACTCATAGGCATACAGTCTGAGCTGTCTCCCCCGACAGCTTCCAGCACTGTCCAAAGGCTCTATGTTCTCCTTTCTGTTGGGTCCAGTGAACTGAGAATCCTTGATTGTCTTAGGGCCCGTGCACAGGGCCACCGATAAGGCAGTACAGCCAGGCCTCCTGTACCAGGCCCAGGGCCCATCAGCTCAAAAGGGGGTCCCAGGCACCTACTGCTGTCCTGCCTTATTACCAACTATTGTGGCTCCCGCTGCAGCTCTGCCAGCTTCTCCTCCTCCTTTTTCCTCCTTCAGCTGCACTGCAGGGGGATTGGTAGCTGCATCCCCACCCCCCTGCTGTCCGGGCCCCCCTCCTGTGTGGCCCCCTCCCCTGCAGCATTGTCAGCTTCCTTCCTCTACTCTGCCACCAGCAGCTCAGGGCACACAGGGGGATGTTTCAGGAGGATAGGGAGGGGGTGTGCAGGAAATATGTCCTATTTACCAGCCTCTTCCTTTCCTGAATTGACACAGTGAGCGATTGGCACCGATTTCTAACAACAGCCCTGCCCGTGCATAACACAGTGCATGTTATAGGACAGTGGTCATCAACCCTATCCTCAGGGCCCACTAACAGGCCAGGTTTGCAAGATAACTGAAATACATCACAGGTGATATAATTTGCTGCTCAGTGATTGCAGTATTCTAGTCTGCATCTCCCCAAGGTAATACATAAAACCTGGCCTGTTAGTGGGCCTTGAGAACAGGGTTGATGACCACTGTTATAGGACATGCATTGCATATGTGTGTTTGGAAGTATGGAACTATGTTTTGCATTTATCATCAAATGCTCCCCAGTGTGCATCTACAGTGCAACGCGGTTGGGCTATAATGCACCACAATATACAAAGGCTAATGCTCTGTGCATTGTGGTGCGCTACCTCTTCAAAAATTGTGCAGGAATTGTGCAGGGAACATTCATGGATGACAGCAGCGTGTAGCGGAGCAAATCTCAGGCGAGCTGACATCGTCTTTCTTGAGGGGCGGAATGCGACCTGGCCAGTCAGAGCCCTAAGTAGGGAAGTTTCCATGAAGAGTAATGGGTTCCTATGCTTTCCCTACTCAACTGGAACTTTTCCCTACCACTAGTACTGTCCCTGACAGATGGCTGAGCTGTCCCTACACTACCCACTAGCTAAATGCATGTCAAACCCAGGAGCCAAGGTCTTAAATAGACTCTGCCTGACCCAAGATGGCAGCCAAAGTTACATGGGATGTCAGCATCCAACCGGATCGCTGCCCCAGTGACCTAGGGAACCATGTTCCTCCTTACTTCCTCTCCCTCTGCAATGCTACTGTGGTTGGAGAAAATAGACTGCACCTGCCTACAAGTGCTCCCACCCAACGGGTCTAAGAAGGTGTCCAGTCATCTTTTACATCTTTGCTGCATCCCTGAAAAAAAAAGTTACACTTTAAACTGTTTCTCTCTTTAGCCACATCAAGCCATTAAAAAACAAAACAAAAAAAAAACAACACAGACAATAGCCTGGCGCCATTCGCCTTATTTATTATACTATCTTTATATCATGTTGGCGGCTGCTGGGATTTCACATCCAGTCCTTGACACATTTGACAGAAGCCGGGTGCTGAAAATGAGAAATGCTTTCATATTAAGTCACCACTGTCGCCATCCCGTCCCTCTGCCCACTGACAAGGAAAACGCCATCATTTTTACACGCAGCTAGTTCCCTCGCCATCCAGCTGTGCGCCATTATCCTCCTGGGGTGGCCATGGTCCACTGTTGGAGATCCATATTACACATTGCCTTCAACTGAATACTTTTCATGCCCTTGTACACATTCTAAATCCATCTTCTTATATCATCCTTCAGCTGCAGAAATATTTTAATAAAGTAGAACTCCAGGCAAGTCACAAAATTCAGCAATAAATATGGGAAGTGATAAACTATCCTATCACCTGGCTGTAACGGCTTCCTATAACCCTGAGATAGTGGCCGGCCGCAGAGGGACACCAACCTGAATATATGACAAAGGAAGAGAATGAACAGTATTTATGTGTCCATCGATGGCCCATCAAACAAACTGGTTACCACAATCTTTATATAGAAAACATTATAGATATTCTTATTATTGTTCGTAAAATTTACAAACACTAATTATAGACATAATACACTTTCTAAAATATCGTCTCCTCCCTGCCTCCCTTAACCTCTTGATCGCTGCACTAGGATACCGCAATCGTGTGCATTGCACCCAGGTTTGGGGGGCCCTTGCAGAGCAGAGAAGGCCCCATCACACAAGGAGCACATGGAAGGGGCTTAGCACATTACAAACATCAAAATATTGCCTAACAGCAATACTGGGCATCCAATCTTTAAGCTGGGAAGCTGGCTGCCGAATCCTTAACAACCAATGATGATGATGGGCTTCATACCAGATACCTACCTGAAGACCAGAAAATAGGCGGGGATAAGCGATTAGTCTTAGTAGATTTTTCGAAATTCGTACGAATTTACAAATCCGTAGTACGAATTTTTTCAAATACGAATTCTGTACGGAATACGAAATTCCGTTTACGAATTTCGTTGCCAAATTATTCAAATCTGACTACCAAATATCGAATTTCAACTAATATGAAAGAAATTATTATAGCGGATATAACGAATGAATTTGAATGATTCGAATGACAAAGTGTCATTTTTGCAGGAAAAATTCCGTTTACGAATTTCAGCTCCAAATTATTCGAATCAAACTACCAATATCGAATTTCAACTAATTTGAAAGAAATTATTATAGCGGATATAACGAATGATTCGAATGAATTCGAATGATTCGAATGACAAAGTGTAATTTTTGCAGGAAAAAAAGCTATTTAAAATCACTTGCGGCTATTGCCGGCTAATGAATTGTCGGCTCCGTAACACAGAGAACAGTCATTCATTGATAAAAAAAAAAAAAGCGTGGGGTCCCCCCAAATTCAATAACCAGGCCCTTCAGGTCTGCTATGGATATTAAGGGGAACCCCAGCCAAAAAAAAAAAAATGGCGTGGGGTCCCCCCTAAATATCCATCCCAGACCCTTCAGGTCTGGGATGGATTTTAAGGGGAACCCCGGCCAAAAAAAAATAAAAAATGGCGTGGGGTCCCCCTCAAAATCCATACCAGACTCTTTATCTGAGCACGCAACCTGGCAGGCTGCAGGAAAAGAGGGGGGGACGAGAGCGCCCCCCCTCCTAAACCGTACCAGGCCACATGCCCTCAACATTGGGAGGATGCTTTGGGGGTCTGAGACCCCCAAAGCACCTTGTCCCCATGTTGATGAGGACAAGGGCCTCTTCCCCACAACCCTGGCCATTGGTTGTGGGGGTCTGCGGGCGGGGGGCTTATCGAAATCTGGAAGCCCCCTTTAACAAGGGGACCCCCAGATCCCGGCCCCCCCTGTGTGAAATGGTAAGGGGGTAAAAAAGTGTCCCTACCATTTCACCAAAAAAGTGACAAAAATGGTAAAAATTACAGGAGACGGTCTTTGACACTTCCTTTATTAAAATCTTCTTCTTCCTCCGATCCGCTTCTTCTTGCTCCGGTCTTCTCGTCCTTCTCGTCCGGCATCTTCTTCCATGGCGTTGGCGTCTCTTCTCGGGCCGCTCCGCGCAATGGGAGGCTCCCGCTGTGTGAGGCTTCGCTGCGGCTGACAGGACTTTTATAAACGGAGGGCACCTGGTGACCCCGCCCCCCTTCTGACGCACGGGGACGTCATGGGGACTTCCCTATGGCTTTCCCCATGACGTCAGAGTGGGGCGGGGTCACCAGGTGCCCTCCGTTATAAAAGACCTGTCAGCCGAAGCGATGCCTCACACAGCGGGAGCCTCCCATTGCGAGGAGCGGCCCGACAGAAGAACAGATGCCGACGCCATGGAAGAAGATGCCGGACGAGAAGGACGAGAAGACCGGAGGAAGAAGAAGCGGATCGGAGGAAGAAGAAGATGAAAGAAGATGCCGGAAGGAGAAGATGAACATACCGAAGGATGAAGAAAGGAAGAGCAGAAGAAAGAAGATTTTAATAAAGGAATTTGCAAAGACCGTCTCCTGTCATTTTTACAATTTTTGTCACTTTTTTGGTGAAATGGTAGGGGGACTTTTGTACCCCCTTACCATTTCACACAGGGGGGGCGGGATCTGGGGGTCCCCTTTGTTAAAGGGGGCTTCCAGATTCCGATAAGCCCCCCGCCCGCAGACCCCCACAACCAATGGCCAGGGTTGTGGGGATGAGGCCCTTGTCCCCATCAACATGGGGACAAGGTGCTTTGGGGGTCTCAGACCCCCAAAGCACCCTCCCAATGTTGAGGGCATGTGGCCTGGTACGGTTCAGGAGGGGGGGGCGCTCTCATCCCCCCCTCTTTTCCTGCGGCCTGCCAGGTTGCATGCTCGGATAAAGGGTCTGGTATGGATTTTGAGGGGGGACCCCACGCCATTTTTTTTGGCTGGGGTTCCCCTTAAAATCCATCCCAGACCTCAAGGGTCTAATATGGATTTTGAGGGGGACCCCACGCCATTTTTTTTATTTTTTTTTTGGCTGGGGTTCACCCTTTATATCCATAGCAGACCTGAAGGGCCTGGTTATTGAATTTGGGGGGACCCCCACGCCTTTTTTTTATCAATGACTTTCAATGAATGACTGTTCTCTGTGTTACGGAGCCGACAATTCATTAGCCGCGAGTGATTTTAAATAGCTTTTTTTCCTGCAAAAATGACACTTTGTGCAGGAACAGTTCTCTATATTACATATACTGAATCTCGAATTCATTCGAATCATTCGTTATATCCGCTATAATAATTTCTTTCATATTAGTTGAAATTAGATATTTGGTAGTAGTTGGATTCGAATTGTTCTCTGTGTTACGGGAACCGGCAATTAGCCGCAAGTGATTTTAAATAGCTTTTTTTCCTGCAAAAATTACACATTGTACAGAGACAGTTCTAAGCACAGGAAAAATGCGCCCCTTCACAGGCATACAACTCTATAGTATGTCTATGAAGGGGCGCATGTTTCCTGTGCTTAGAACTGTCTCTGTACAAGGTGTCATTTTTGCAGGAAAAAAAGCTATTTAAAATCACTCGCGGCTAATTGCCGGTTCCCGTAACACACAGAGAACAATTCGAATCCAACTACTACCAAATATCTAATTTCAACTAATATGAAAGAAATTATTATAGCGGATATAACGAATGCTTCGAATGATTCGAATGAATTCGAGATTCAGTATATCTAATATAGAGAACTGTTCCTGCACAATGTCATTTTTGCAGGAAAAAAAGCTATTTAAAATCACTCGCGGCTAATGAATTGTCGGATCCGTAACACAGAGAACAGTCATTCATTGAAGTCATTGATAAAAAAAAAGCGTGGGGGTCCCCCCCAAATTCAATAACCAGGCCCTTCAGGTCTGCTATGGATATTAAGGGGAACCCCCGCTTCAAATTTTAAAAAAAAAAATGACGTAGGGGTCCCCCTAAATATCCATCCCAGACCCTTCAGGTCTGGGATGGATTTTAAGGGGAACCCCGGCCAAAAAAAAATGGCGTGGGGTCCCCCTCAAAATCCATACCAGACCCTTTATCCGAGCACGCAACCTGGCAGGCCGCAGGAAAAGAGGGGGGACCGTACCAGGCCACATGCCCTCAACATTGGGAGGGTGCTTTGGGGGTTTGAGACCAAAGCACGGAGGGCATCTGGTGACCCCGCCCTCCTCTGATGTCATGGGGAAAGCCATAGGGAAGTCCCCATGACGTCCCCGTGCGTCAGAGGGGGGCGGGGTCACCAGGTGCCCTCCGTTATAAAAGTCCTGTCAGCCGCAGTGAAGCCTCACACAGCGGGAGCCTCCCATTGCAAGGAGCGGCCCGAGAAGAGACGCCGACGCCATGGAAGAAGATGCCGGACGAGAAGGACGAGAAGACCGGAGCAAGAAGAAGCGGATCGGAGGAAGAAGAAGATGGAAGAAGATGCCGGAAGGAGAAGATGAAGAAAAACCGAAGGATGAAGAAAGGAAGACCAGAAAAAAGAAGATTTTAATAAAGGAATTGTCAAAGACCATCTCCTGTCATTTTTACCATTTTTACCATTTTTGTCACTTTTTTGGTGAAATGGTAGGTCACACAGGGGGGGGGGCGGGATCTGGGGGTCCCCTTGTTAAAGGGGGCTTCCAGATTTCGATAAGCCCCCCGCCCGCAGACCCCCACAACCAATGGCCAGGGTTGTGGGGAAGAGGCCCTTGTCCTCATCAACATGGGGACAAGGTGCTTTGGGGGTCTCAGACCCCCAAAGCATCCTCCCAATGTTGAGGGCATGTGGCCACAACCAATGGCCAGGGTTTTTTTTTTTTTTTTTTGGCCGGGGTTCCCCTTAAAATCCATCCCAGACCTGAAGGGGGACCCCACGCCGACCTGAAGGGCCGGGTTATTGAATTTGGGGGGACCCCCACGTTTTTTTTTTTTCTTTTATCAATGAATGACTGTTCTCTGTGTTACGGGAGCCGACAATTCATTAGCCGCGAGTGATTTTAAATAGCTTTTTTTCCTGCAAAAATGACACTTTGTGCAGGAACAGTTCTCTATATTAGATATACTGAATCTCGAATTCATTTGAATCATTCGAAGCATTCGTTATATCCGCTATTATAATTTCTTTCGTATTAGTTGAAATTCGATATTTGTAGTTGGATTCGAATTGTTCTCTGTGTTACGGGAACCGACAATTCATTAGCCGCGTTAACGATTCATAACGATTCGTAAATTTACTAACGATTCGTAACGATTCAAAATTGTTCTCTGTTACGGGAACCGACAATTCATTAGCCGCGTTAACGATTTGTAGCGATTCGTAACTTTACTAACGATTCAAATTTTTTTTTATACGATTCGTACGAAATTCGTATTTCGTACGAATTCGAACAGAATTTTGTACACGAATTACGAATTACAAATTTTTTTATATACGAAACGGAACAAAACTAAACAAATTTTTTGACAGTTCCCATGTCTACCCCTCCTGAACCATACCAGGCCACATGCCCTCAACAAGAGGGGTGCTTCTTTGGGGCAGGGAGGGCTCTGCCCCCCAAAAACACCTTGTCCCCACATAATACCTCCTACTCATTCACCAAAAAAGTGTAAAAGGTAAATAAAAACACAACACAAGTTTTTGACAAGTCCATTATTAAAAAATCAAAAAATGAACCACGGTGTAGATCCATCGTCAATCACGACGCCCACCGCCACCACCGGCCTGAAAAAAATAAGAAAAAAATAAACCTCCGGTCCTGACAAAGGCTCTCGCCATCTGACAGTTCTTAAATAGCTAAGGGACGGCGCCACCCGATGACGTCATCAGATGACCCCGCTATCTTGTGACGTCCTTGATCAGAGCCCCATCCGCCCCGTTTTTTTTTATTTTTTCATTTTTCATTGCCGGTGTTCTGCCAAAAACTCCAACTCGCCAAAATCTTTAACCACGTCACTTCCGATGACTCTCCAGCAGCAATAATTAGAGATTTGAGTTTTCTGTTTTCACAGAGCACCGGCACCGTATACACTACGGTACAGGACGACTGTTTTAACAGAACACCGGGTAAGGAGGAAAAAATTTGTTGCCGCCTAGGAGGTGGCCATGTTTTTGGTTAGTAGGGGCGGACTAACAATGTCCACTTATTATAATGTGTACCGTGGTGCAGGGTATCTCAACCCCTGGGGGTACCCGCACCAAGGGCAGGGGGTATGCCCAGTGTCTGCCGAGTCCCACCTTGCGCAACTGCCTCCTGCGCACACATACAGTCCTTGCTGTAGCACGGCACTGTGGCGTACCAATGGGGGGGGTCCGCCCTGTGTGCCACACATTGGTGGGGAGGATGGGTATGGCCGGTGGCAGCTGCTCGGGTCCTGTCATCAATGGAGACCATCGCGCTGCCGCAAGACGCTTTCCCCGGCCAGGACTGACTGATCAGGGTCAGTAGGTGGTCCCACGTCCTCCCGGCTCCTCCCCCTCTCAAGCACACCTCGGATCTTCTGCGTGAAGAACCCGTCTGTCCGGATGATGACAGTTGCGGCTCCCTGATCTCCTCTCCACTGTGCAGTCCTGCCCACAGGAAAAAAAATATGTGAATCCTGCCTGTCACTTCACTGTGTCTGCTCAGGAACTATACACACCATGCCCAGCTATCAGTGCCCATCAGTGTCTCCTATAAGTGCCCATCAGTATCTCCTATCAGTGCCGCCTAACAGTACCCATCAGTGCCTCCTATTAGTGCCCATCAGTGTCCCCTATCAATGCCTCCTATCAGTGCCTCCTGATCAGTGCCTCCTATCAGTGCAGCCTCATCAGTGCCCATCAGTGCCACCTATCAGTGCATCCTCATCAGTGCCCATCAGTGCAGCCTCCTCAGTGCCCCCTATCAGTGCAGCCTCATCAGTGCAGTCTCATCTGTGCCCCCTTTCAGTGCATCCTCACTTGCAGGGGTACTTCACCGTAAAACAGGGATATGCAATTAGCTGACCTCCAGCTGTTCCAGACCTACAAGTCCCATGAGGCATAGCAAGACTCTAACAGCCACAAGCATGACTCCCAGAGGCATGATGGGTAGTTTTGCAACAGCTGGAAGTCCGCTAATTGCATATCCCTGTCGTAAAAGGTTGAGAAACACTGCTGTAATATATACGCTGCCGGTGTTCTGTAAAAACAGCAAACTCGTTGAAATTTCCAATTATTGTAGCTGGACAGTCACCAGAAGTGACGTGGTTGGAGATTTAGACGAGTTGGAGTTTTCGGCTGAACACCGGCATTCTTTTGTTTACATTTCAGCTGTCAGTGGGGAAGCCAGCTGATGAGTAATCGGTTGTTAAGGACATGGCAGCCGGCTGCCCGGCCCGCTGCCTAACAACCAGCTATTCTTCACAAAGAATTAGAATCGGTCGAGAATTTTACGACCGATCCGAATTTGAATCATTCTGAAAATTTGGAATCGTTAGAAAATTTATAATCAAAATGAATTTTTTTTTCCATTTTGCATGTCTGCTAAGAGACCCAGATATGTTATTGTGTTCATATACTTGACCATATGGGACCCTGGTCACCTTCACTGGACACATTTTATTGTTTCTATGTGAATATCACAAGCAACACATCTAAAATACCTTTGTTAAAAACACCACCAAGGAAGGATTGGGAACTTTTGTGCTAGGGGCAAACACCTCTAACTGGCTCTTTTTATGGTGGGAAAAATTTCTGTGGGCAACAAGAAGTCCACCAAAGTGTGCCATGGTGCCACAATAATGGTCGGCATTGTGAAAGGGGGGTGTTTCTTTGCAGCTCTTGGCATTCAGTCACATGACATCTTAGAGTCCACAATGGAACTTGGTGCTGGAAAACTTTGGGTTGCAGATCTGAACAGAAAGTAGATAGTTATATAAAGCCCACTGTGTTCTGTTCTCGCTACACATTTCCCTGTGGTAACTCAACATGCAGCTAAACCCTCCTATGCTGCAATAAGGCAGACTGTAATCTTGAAACTTTAATAACAAAACGGGGTGGGTGAAACTAAAAGGAAAAACCAGTATAATCAGTATATGATTTTTTTTTTTTACCAGAGATGCTGCCATTAGTGGATGTAAATAGATGCAAGTTCCAATCCGTGTGCTCTGATAGCTGGTTCCTTCTCTCTAATCTCTAAGATAGTCTGAGCTCCCACGAGGCACCCGATTTCTTTTTTTAGACTGAAGGATAATGGGAACTTTTATTAAAGCTGAACCGTTTCTACAAACTGTAAATTTACTACCGGCTCCATCTTGTGGTCACATCTGATATTGCAGGCAGAACAACTTAAAGCGGAGTGCCATCCAAAATTGGAACTTACGCTTTAAGTGCTGGTTACCGCCTGACATGCCACATTTAGCATGTCATTTTTTTGGGGGGGAGAGGGTACCCAGTTTTTACAGGTACCCAGCTCCCACTTCCTCCCCTGGCGCCACGGCGCCGGAAGTTCACCTCTCCCTATTCCATCCCTGCAATCTTCTGGGACACGTCACAGGTCCCAGAAGATTGCCCGGCCATTCACAGCGCACAGTGAATGACACTTTGTAGCTTCTGACTTTTAAATGGGTGGAACTCTACTTTAATGGCTATCCTGCTGGAGGCTTAACACACTGCATATCACTGACTTCAGGTTCAGTTTTGATTGATGTCTGAATGGTTAATTATCTCCACTCAGGGCCACCAGCCCAAAATATTAATAAAATATTAATACTGGCCCCGGGGGGTAAATACCTCCCAGCCCAGTCTTCCTCTGAACACTGCTGCATAACTGCACTATTTTCTCAATCACAACCATTTGTTATGCAATTTTGTAAAGTTCAGATAAGGAACACTCAGCTGGGATCCAGTCAGTTGCTTTGTTGACTTTGAATGGTTAACACGAGCTTCTTTGGCAAGTTTTTCTTGTGATCTGATCCGATTTTATCCGATTTGATTGCAAATTTAAATTCTCGCCCATTTCAAGCGTCTTTCATTATTCTTCATAATGAACAGATTTAACCTTAACCACTTCCCGACCGGCCACTGCATATATACGTCAGCAGAATGGCACGGGCAGGCAAAATCACGTACCTGTACGTGATCGTGCATGTGCCTGCCTGTGGGTCGGACCAGCCGAGATTCTAATGTGTATAGGCAGGCTAATTACGGGCTGTGTACAACCAGCCTGTCTAATTTTTCATGCGATTATTGCCAGCCAGTGGGTCGGGATGAGTGGCAGGCAACTAGCATTTTTATACGAAGGCCAACATTAGCCATCCTTGTGTCCCTGTCATGTCGAGTTTATTCATTGTCTCTGGCACAAGCGTTTTGAACTTTTCTCTCTATAATTTGACGTTGTACAAAGAAAAATATATGAAATGTAGGTGAAGGTGCTAAATCTAATTCCTCTCTTTTTTTCTTTTTAGATGTACGCAAGGCTCACACGGCAGGTCTGTCGACCAAGACATTGAGACGCCGCCAAAAAGTGATGTTCAAATTAGGACTCCACCAGAGTGCGACAAGGACATGGCCACTCCACCAGAGTGCGACCAGGACATGGCCACTCCACCAGAGTGCGACCAGGACATGGCCACTCCACCAGAGTGCGACCAGGACATGGCCACTCCACCAGAGTGCGACCAGGACTTGGCCACTCCACCAGAGTGCCGCCAGGACTTGGCCACTCCACCAGAGTGCCGCCAGGACTTGGCCACTCCACCAGAGTGCCGCCAGGACTTGGCCACTCCACCAGAGTGCCGCCAGGACTTGGCCACTCCACCAGAGTGCGGCCAAGACTTGGCCACTCCACCAGAGTGCGGCCAGGACTTGGCCACTCCACCAGAGTGCGGCCAGGACTTGGCCACTCCACCAGAGTGCGGCCAGGACTTGGCCACTCCACCAGAGTGCGGCCAGGACTTGGCCACTCCACCAGAGTGCGGCCAGGACTTGGCCACTCCACCAGAGTGCGGCCAGGACTTGGCCACTCCACCAGAGTGCCACCAGGACATGGCCACTTCACCAGAGTGCCACCAGGACATGGCCACTCCACCAGAGTGCCAACAGGACATGGCCACTCCACCAGAGTGCGATCAAGACATGGCCACTCCACCAGAGTGCGATCAAGACATGGCCACTCCACCAGAGTCCGACCAAGACATGGCCACTCCACCAGAGTGCGACATTCACATGGAAAACCCACTAGAATGTGACGTTCACGTTAATAGGCAGATACTAGTGGTAGGGGATTCAGTTATTGGAAGGATACAGAGGGCAATCTGTCCCAAATACCCTCATCGCCGGACAGTATGTTGTATACCGGGCCCTCGGGTTCAGAACATTGTAGATTGCATGGACACATTGTTGGATGGGGCTGGAGTGGACCCAGCTGTCATGGTATATATCGGTGCCAATGACAAAGTTCAAGAAAGATGGAGCGCCCTACAGAATGATTTCAGGGAATTATGGGCTATATTGAAGAAAAGGACCTCCAAGGCAGTATTTTCAGAAATATTGCCTGTACCTCGAGCCACACCAGAGAGGCAGCAGGAGCTTATGGATCTTAACAACTGGCTGAGGAACTATTGCAGGGAGGAGGGGTTTGGCTTCATGGCGAACTGGGTTGACTTTTCATTTGGTTGCCGTCTTTATAGCAATGATAGATTGCACTTAAATGGAAGGGGTGCAGCTTTTTTGGGAGTGAAGATGGGCAAAACGTTGGAAAAAATGTTAAACTAGGAGATGAGGAGGAGGGATCAGAGTGCCGCCAGGACTTGGCCACTCCACCAGAGTGCCGCCAGGACTTGGCCACTCCACCAGAGTGCCGCCAGGACTTGGCCACTCCACCAGAGTGCCGCCAGGACATGGCCACTCCACCAGAGTGCCGCCAGGACATGGCCACTCCACCAGAGTGCCGCCAGGACTTGGCCACTCCACCAGAGTGCCGCCAGGACTTGGCCACTCCACCAGAGTGCCGCCAGGACTTGGCCACTCCACCAGAGTGCCGCCAGGACTTGGCCACTCCACCAGAGTGCCGCCAGGACTTGGCCACTCCACCAGAGTGCCGCCAGGACTTGGCCACTCCACCAGAGTGCCGCCAAGATCTTCAAGTCAAGCCATCATCACCGGAGTCCACTACCAAGTCAAGCCATCATCACCGGAGTCCACTACCAAGTCAAGCCATCATCACCGGAGTCCACTACCAAGTCAAGCCATCATCACCGTCATCGCTCTCTTGAAAGATTCTCATCAGCACCTATCTTCAAGAGAGCAATACTTTCAGCTATCTTCACCAACAGGAGTGCCACATTATCTTTTCTGCATAGTCCAAGTTTTGTGCTTGGGGATAGAGTGTTATTGGACTCAATGAAAAGCTTGAGGAACCCTCCCAGGGACCAGGTACGGCTGCACCAACACAGTTTCCTACACTGGGGGGCGGCTGCCACTCCAGTAACTGGAGGGTCTTCCCATCAGCCCTCTACTTCCCTTTCTGCAGCTTCTGAATCACCAACTATCAAAGTAGTTGGACAAAGAACCGGAGGGCGGGTATGTTTGTATGTACTTCGCTCAGCGGGGGCAGGCCTTAGAGAACAGAGGCCGCATATGGGCAGCACAGAGGCTTAGGGGTTAGCCTTGCAGCACTGGGGTCCATGGTTCATATCCTGACCAGGACACTATCTGCATGGAGTTTGCATGTTCTCCCTGTGCTTGCGTGGGTTTCCTCCTGGTACTCCGGTGTCCTCCCACACTACAAAGACATGCTACGTTGCGTTGGTGGTGCAGTGGTAAGCATAGCTGCCTTTCAAGCAGCTGACCCGGGTTAGATTCCCGGCCAACGCCATCTCCAATAGTTGGAGTCCTCAGAGAGAAAAGCGCTATACAAGGTCAATGCGGAGAATATATTAGCAGTGGAATAAAGAATGAAGCGAATGTGTGGAATGTTTGAGGAAGAAAATGTTCTCCCAGAATCTATAGAAGGTGAACCCAGCAACAGATAGAAGATGCTTAGGCTGCGATCACACCTAGGAGTTTCGGATCACGGGCGGAATTACTGCGTTTCACAAATTGCCGCAAAACGCTTGACATGTTTGTGATCCCTTTACCTTCAATGGCACCCCAATCATGGGACAATATTGTCACCTGACAAATCGCAAAAAAAACTAATTTGCAGGATGCCCAAAAGCAGTCCTGCAAATTTGTCGTAATTTGTCAGGTGACAATCGCGGCAAAAACTCGCCTTGATTGGGTTGATATTGAAAGTAAAGGGATCGTAAGCATGTGCCGCGTTTTGCAGCGATTCAGGAATCCGGAACACCTGCACAGACATCTGCACAGACATCCCCCAGAACTTTCTGAACAGACATCCCCCCCAGCAGGAATATTACCCCCAAAATCCCTCCCCCAGCAGGAATATTACATCCAATACTCCCCCCAGCAAGAATATTACACCCCTACTCCCATCCAGCAGGAATATTACACCCATACTCCCACTCAGCAGGAATATTACACCCTCCCCCCCCCCCCAGCAGGAATATTACACCCATACCCCCCAACAGGAATATTACACCCATACCCCACCCCATCAGGTATATTACTCCCATACACACCTCTATATCTGGGTATATACGGTGGATATAGTACATAGCGATATATAGGACAGTGGATATATAGTATATACAGAGAGTACACATGTCACACCTCTATGGGTATATATGGGGGATATAGTATATAGAGATATATAGGACAGTGGATATATAGTATATACAGAGAGTACACACATCACACCTCTAGATCTGGGTATATACGGTGGATATAGTATATAGAGATACATACCGTATTTATCAGCGTATAACACGCACCGGCGTATAACACGCACCCCAAGTTTAGGAGGGCATTTTAAGGAAAAAAAGTTTTAGGAGGGAAGTTTAGGGAAAAAAAAAAAAAACTTACATTTAAGCGTCATTGCAGCTTGCCCAGTGTCGTTGTAGCTTACCCAGTGTCGTTGTAGCTTGCCAGCGTCATCTGCAGCCTTGCCCGCGTTTAAATTTCCTGCCGCCGAGACAGACCGCGCGTGCGCCGCCGAAAAAGACCGAAGCGCCGCCGGAAAAGATTGAAGCGCCGCCGGAAAAGACCTAGCCGACTGTTCGGCTCCACTCGCGGTCCCGCCTCCCTGCTGTTTCCGGAGCGAGCGCAGGGAGGCGAGACTACGAGTGGAGCCGAACAGTCGGCTCTGTCTTTTCCGGCTGCGTTTCAATCTTTTCCGGCGGCGCTTCGGTTTTTTTCGGTGGCGATTCTGTCTTTTTCGGCGCCGCTCGCTATTAGTCGGTGCCGCTTGCCATTTTTGTCACTTTTTTTGGGGGGTATCGGCTTATAACACGCACCCACGACTTTCCCCCAATTTTAAGGGGGAAAAAGTGCGTGTTATACGCCGATAAATACGGTATATAGGATAGTGATCCCTTCCTGGCTATGTCCTGGTGGGAGATTACTATGAACCTACCATAGGGGCCATGTGATCCCTTCCTTTTAATGTCCTGGTCAGAGATCACTATGAACCTACCATAGGGTCCATGTGATCCCTTCCTTTCAATGTCCTGGTCGGAGATCACTATGAACCTACCATAGGGTCCATGTGATCCCTTCTTGGTTATGGTCTGGTCGGAGATCACTATAAACCTACCATAGGGTCCATGTGATCCCTTCCTGCCTTCCTGGTTATGGTCTGGTTGGAGATAACAATGAACCCACCATAGGGGTCATGTGATCCCTGCCTTGCTATGTCCTGGTCAGTGATCACTATGAACCTACCATAGGGTCCATATAATCCCTGCCTGGTTATGTCCAGGTCGGAGATTACTATAAACCTATCATAGAGGCCATGTGATCCCTTCCTGGCTATGTCCTGGTCTTAGATTACTATAAACCTACCATAGGGGTCATGTGATCCCTACCTTGACATGGCCTGGTCAGAGATCACTATAAACCTACCATAGGGGCCATGTGATCCCTTCCTGTCTATGTCCAGATCGGAGATCACTATGAACCTACCATAGGGGCCATGTGATCCCTTCTTGGTTATGGTCTGGTCGGAGATCACTATAAACCTACCATATGGTCCATGTGATCCCTTCCTGCCTTCCTGGTTATGGTCTGGTTGGAGATAACAATGAACCTACCATAGGGGTCATGTGATCCCTGCCTTGCTATGTCCTGGTCAGTGATCACTATGAACCTACCATAGGGTCCATATAATCCCTGCCTGGTTATGTCCAGGTCGGAGATTACTATAAACCTATCATAGAGTCCATGTGATCCCTTCCTGGCTATGTCCTGGTCTTAGATTACTATAAACCTACCATAGGGGTCATGTGATCCCTACCTTGACATGGCCTGGTCAGAGATCACTATAAACCTACCATAGGGGCCATGTGATCCCTTCCTGTCTATGTCCAGATCGGAGATCACTATGAACCTACCATAGGGGCCATGTGATGCCTTTCTGACTATGTCCTGGTCGGAGATTACTATGAACCTATAAAAAGTGAGAATACTGCGCTGTCTATTAGACCACTCTACAATATAATGTGATAAATGTGTAAATACTGCTGCAACTTAAAATGTGAGACACACACAATATTAGGGATTTGCAAAGGAATAAGCTGCGCTAAGAAAAATGATTGTAATGAAATGAATATGGTGACATATATTCACATATGGATTTTAACTAAGGAGACTATACTAGCTCCCAAAACACTTGATGAACAATGTTACTGCCAAATATAAACATAGAGCTAGAACAGCTACAGTTGTAATACTAGAAACATGTAGAACAAGGATCACAGTTCTTTGAGGGCCTTCAGAAGTCCACACCCAAATTAGTATAGAGACCAAACATTTCTATATTAGAAATTTTTGGTCTCTATACTCCATCGGACAAACTTTCTGGCAACAAAAGTCCGATGGAGCAAAGTCCGATCGTGTGTACAGAAAACCATAGGACTTTTGTTCAAAGTACAAACACGCATGCTCAGAACCAATGCGAACGATCAGACAACAATACAGAAGTTGACCAAAGGTGGCGGTAAAGAGCAGAAAAACCACGTGATTTGGTGAAAGTTGGCTGAAAAAGTCCTGCCGTGTGTATGCAATACAAGTTCACGGCCTACGCCCTATGTACAAAAATCCACGGGAAAGTTTGTACAAAGTCCGATCGTGTGTATGAGGCTTTACAGTGTAAATTAGCTGTCCCCTCAAAATAACTCGACACACAGCCATTAATGTCTAAACCGCTGGCAACAAAAGTGAGTACACCCCTAAGTGAAAATGTCCAAATTGGGCCCAAGGTGTCAATATTTTGTGTGGTCACCATTATTTTCCAGCACTGCCTTAACCCTCTTGGGCATGGAGTTCACCAGAGCTTCACAGGTTGCCACTGGAGTCCTCTTCCCTCCTCCATGACGATATCACAGAGCTGGTGGATGTTAGAGACCTTGCGCTCCTCCACCTTCCGTTTGAGGATGCCCCACAGATGCTCAATAGGTTTTAGGTCTGGAGACATGCTTGGCCAGTCCATCACCTTTACCCTCAGCTTCTTTAGCAATGCAGCGGTCCTCTTGGAGGTGTGTTTGGGGTCGTTATGTTGGAATACTGCCCTGCGGCCCAGTCTCCGAAGGGAAGGGATCATGCTCTGCATCAATATGTCACAGTACATATTGGCATTCATGGTTCCCTCAATGAAATGTAGCTTCCCAGTGCTGGCAGCACTCATGCAGCCCCAGACCATGACACTCCCACCACCATGCTTGGCTGTAGACAAGACACACTTGTCTTTGTACTCCTCACCTAGTTACCGCGACACACGCTTGACACCATCTAAACCAAATAAGTTTATCTTGGTCTCATCAGACCACAGGATATGGTTCCAGTAATCCATGTCCTTAGTTTGCTTGTCTTTAGCAAACTGTTTGCAGGCTTTCTTCATCATCTTTAGAAGAGGCTTCCTTCTGGGACGACAGCCATGCAGACCAATTTGATGCAGTGTGCAGCGTATGGTCTGAGCACTGACAGGCTGACCCCCCACCCCTTCAACCTCTGCAGCAATGCTGGCAGCACTCATACCTCTATTTCCCAAAGACAACCTCTGGATATGACGCTGAGCACGTGCACTCAACGTCTTTGGTCGACCATGGCGAGGCCTGTTCTGAGTGGAACCTGTCCTTTTAAACCGCTGTATGGTTTTGCCCATAGTGCTGCAGCTCAGTTTCAGGGTTTTGGCAATTTTCTTATATCCTAGGCCATCTTTATGTCAAGCAACAATCCTTCTTTTTCAGATCCTCAGAGAGTTCTTTGCCATGAGGTGCCATTTAGAACTTCCAGTGACCAGTATGAGAGACTGAGAGCGATAACACCAAATTTAACACAACTGCTCCCCATTCACACCTGAGACCTTGTAACACTAACGTGTCACATGACACTAGGGAGGGAAAACGGCTAATTGGGCCCAATTTGGACATTTTCACTTAGGGGTGTACTAACTTTTGTTGCCACCAGTTTAGACATTAATGGATGTGTGTTGAGTTATTTTGAGGGGACAGCAAATTTACACAGTTATACAAGCTGTACACTCACTACTTTACATTGTAGCAAAGTGTCATTTCTTCAGTGTTCAAACAAAAAACAAAAACATATTTGAGAAGCACACCCTAATGCGTTTAAATTCAAGATGGTGCTGCCATAAGACCAACGAACAATAGTGAACATATTACAGCGCACACATTCAAGAATAACATTTCCTGCAGGGCTAGTTAAAAACACCTGAACATATTCAAAAAATACGGGGGTTTGGTCACACTTTATGCTTATATAGTGCTAAGCCCACTTACTGCGACAAAGTACCCTGAATTAGTGGGGCCCACTAATTTGGGGTACTTTGTCGCAGTAAGTGGGCTTAGCATTACAAGCAAACAGATCACAGGTGAGGATGGTTACCTTTATTAGTCATTCAAACCCCTTTGTGATAACACAAGTTATCAGGCCAAAATCACCAGGGTATGTAAACTTATGAGCACAACTGTATATAAAGATAAAAAAGTTACTACATAGACTACTCCCCTATAGGAAGACATGTAGATATACAGTGCCTTAAAAAAGTATTCATACCCCTTGAAATTTTTTACATTTTGTCATGTTACAACAAAAGAACATTTTTTGGCTTATACTCGAGTCAAGCACTTTTCTGCAGCAAAAAATAATAATTTTCTGACCCGAATTTGTGGCCCCCTATCTCGGGGCCACTTGGTGCTAGGAACCCCAAATTTGGTGTACAAACCCAGAGGAATCAACACTACAACATAAATTTGGGGTTCCTAGCACCAAGTGGCCCCGAGATACAGGGCCCCAAATTCAGTCAACTGTGTCCATCTGCAGCAATGTCCTTTCGGGACCCTTTGGGTCCAGAGACCCCTAATTTTGGCTGCAGTTAGGGGGCATCTAGGAACCCTTAACTACCAAATTTGAAGTTCGG
This sequence comes from Lithobates sylvaticus, assembly GCA_028564925.1. Taxonomy (NCBI): domain Eukaryota; kingdom Metazoa; phylum Chordata; class Amphibia; order Anura; family Ranidae; genus Lithobates; species Lithobates sylvaticus. The sequence continues at coordinate 493,296,781 of CM053030.1, read as the reverse complement.
GGGACCTATGGCTGCAAATGGGCACAGTGAGGCATGCAAATGGGCATTGTTGACCCTCTTTTCCACTTACAGTAGCTGCGCATTTCTCACCCTAGGCTTATACTCGAGTCAATAAGTTTTCCCATTTTTTGTGGTAAAATTAAGTGCCTCGGCTTATATTCGGGTCGGCTTATACTCAAGTATATACGGTAAATGTATTTTATTGGGATTTTATGTGATAGACCAAACACAGTGGCACATATTTGTTAAGTGGAAGGAAAATGATAAAATGGTTTTCAAATTGTTTTACAAATAAATATCTGAAAAGTGTGGCGTGCATTTGTAATCAGCCCCCTTTACTCTGATACCCCTAACTAAAATCTAGTGGAACCAATTGCCTTCAGAAGTTACCTAATTAGTAAATAGAGTCCACCTGTGTGTAATTTAATCTCAGTATAAATACAGCTGTTCTGTGAAGCCCCCACAAGGTTTGTTAGAGAATCTTAGTGAACAAATAGCACCATAAAGGCCAAGGAACACAGGGATAAAGTTGTGGATAAGTTTAAAGCAGGGTTAGGTTATAATAAATATCCCAAGCTTTGAACATCTCATTGAGCTCTGTTCAATCCATCATCCAAAAATGGAAAGAGTATGGCACAACTGCAAACCTACCAAGACATGGCCGTCCACCTAACCTGACAGGCAAGGGGAGCATTAATCAGAGAAGCAGCCAAGAGGCCCATGGTAACCCTGGAGGAGCTGCAGAGATCCACAGCTCAGGTGGGAGAATCTGTCCACAGGACAACTATTAGTCGTGCTCTCCACAAATCTGGCCTTTATGGAAGAATGGCAAGAAGAAAGCCATTGTTGAAAGAAAGCCCCAAGAAGTCCTGTTTGCAGTTTGCGAGAAGCCATGTGGGGGACACAGCAAACATGTGGAAGAAGGTGCTCTGGTCAGATGAGACCAAAATTTAACTTTTTGGCCTAAAAGCAAAATTCTATGTGTGGCAGAAAACTAACACTGCACATCACTCATGAAACATGGTGGTGGCAGCATCTTGTTGTGGTGATGCTTTTCTTCAGCATGGACAGGGAAGCTGGTCAGAGTTGATTGGAAGATGGATGAAGCCAAATACAGGGCAGTTTTAGAAGAACACCTGTTAGAGAGTCTGCAAAAGACTTGAGATTGCGGCGGAGGTTCACCTTCCAGCAGGACATGTGTTACAATTGCTCAAAGTCCAGACCTAAATCCAATTGAGAATCTGTGGCAGGACTTGAAAATTGACATCCAATCTGACAGAGCTTGAGGTATTTTGCAAAGAATAATGGGCGAAAAATGTCACTCTGTAGATGTGCAAAGCTGGTAGAGACATCCCCAAAAAGATTTGCAGCTGTAATTGCAGCGATAGGTGGTTCTACAAAGTATTGACTCAGGGGGGGATAAATACAAATGTACGCCACACTTTTCACCTATTTGTAAAAAAAATTGTGAAAACCATTTATCATTTTCCTTCCACTTCACAATTATGTGCCACTTTGCATTGGTCTATAACATAAAATCCCAATAAAATACATTAATGTTTTTGGTTGTAACATGACAAAATGTGGAAAATGTATGAATACTTTTTCAAGGCACGGTATACATAGCAAATACACCTTTCCTTTATAACAGCAAGGCTTCATCAGAATTAACAAGTTATTTTGTGGTAGATGCCTCTATGCGTTTCACAGGGACCACTGCCACCTGCTTCTTCAGGAGGATGATAGGGGAGACATTTTTATTTTGCAGTGTGTACTTGGTTACAATGGAAGAGATATTGGTAATAGTGAATAATTATCAACAAATATTCATCATGAAAAATCTACATTACAACGCATAAGCAATAACATAGAGAGTACATACATATGGGTTTAACGAGGACGACTCCATGTGGAGCACTCACCCAGGAACACGCTGCAAAGCATTTTTTTCTCCCCCATCATCCTCCAGAAGAAGCAAGTGTTGTGTCCTGAGAAACACAGGAGGCATCTACCACCAAACCAGGGGTAGGCAACCGTAAAGAGATGGAGATCTATCTGAACAACATGGGAGAAGTCAAAGATGACCGGGCACAGTGTCCCCTCCTCACACCTGATTTAAACGTATAATTGCCGTACTACCGTGACACAATCGTGTGCATTGCACGGCAATCAGGGTTTTAGATCAGGTGGTGAGGAGGCAACATATCGCCTCCTCACCACCTGTCAAACATGACATTTGTAGGCCTTAAGCCCCAATGTCCTGATTACCCCCATTACTTGAAACCACCCCTCCAACTTCCTCAAGAACGACTTGACCAGGTTATTGGAGTAAATGGCATTAACGGCCTAATTTTATTAATAAACTCTGAAAATATATAATAAATAACAAATTATCAATAACCATTAAACTTCAATGTATTTTGTGGGTCATGTAAAAAACCACCTCCACTGGTTACTATGAAACAACTTTTTAACTTTATATCTCCAGTCGGCAACCCCGGACTCGGAGGCGGTACCCAACCATCACAGTGACCTACTTTTTACCCTTCCAGTTTAACCCCTCTTAACCTAGGAAGTACCCGAAAACCTCCCATCCTCATGGATGGGTACAACATGTACCATACATGTACCCAAACTTCTCCTCCTCCAGGGACCCAACACTGCCTTATTAAACAACCAAACCTTACCTTCCCCACCTATCAGCAAAAATGGGATGGTGGGTGGGAATCGCTTCCTCTGCCGCTCTGAACTGACGTCACTTCCCCCTTTCCACAAGTTAACCTCCGCGCGCTGCCCGCTCTCGGCTCCTCCCCTTTTCTTAAAAGGGAAACCAACCTTTAAAGCGGCCATGCTGTGCTGGCCAGCTCCTGTCATGTAGCCCCTCCGCCTATCTCCTTTTTCTTTTTGCTCCGGGGCTTTCTCACTCTCGGATCACCTTTCAGAGTAGCAGCAGTGCCCGCTGCACTTGTGAATGTGTCCTTAGTTGCATTCGGCAGCGGCACCCTTGGGGCTCGTTCACACAAAGTTGGGTGGCGGCAAAACCCTGTGGTTGATTCGTGGCTATACTGCCCCCAATCCCTAACCGCTTTAGCTGCTCTGGCAGCAGAAAAAAGGTGTACACATGCCGCAGCAGGAATTAAACCCCCTGTTGCTTTTGGTGGGTGCTACCGCCTGACAAACACAACCAATTCAAGTAAATGGGACCACTGTGAAAGCGCCCTGCACTGCATGCTTCTGCGGGGTCCAGGGGATTAAAGTAGGCAGGCTGCAGGCCACTTGCAGAGCGGCCTCATTCACTTGAGTGGGTCACGCTTGGCAGGTGCTATACCCACCAACCATGACAGGGCGTATAACTCCTGCTGCAGCATCCGTACACCCCTGGCCACTGCAGCTAAAGGGGGTGTGGTTGGGGCAGGGGTGGTTAAAACACACCTTAACTACAGGGTTTTACCACCCCCAAAACTAAAAATTTAAATTAACCCTTACCGTTCTGAGCCCCCAAATAAGGCTGATTTCGCACAGATGTGCAGTGCAGTGCCTCTGTGAACCATATCTCGGGGCCACTTGGAGCTAGGAACCCCATTTCCTCATTGGATATGTTATAGTGCTAGTTCCACTGGGTTTGCGCACAAAATTTGGAGATCCTACCACCAAGTGGCCCCGAGATACGGGGCCCCAAAGTCGGTCAACTATGTCCATCTGCAGCAATGTCATTTCGGGACCCTTTGGGTCCAGAGACCCCAAATTTTGTCTGCAGCTAGGGGGCATCTAGGAAGCCTTAACTAACAAGTTTGAAGTTCGGGGGACCTATGGCTGCAAATGGGCACAGTGAGTCATGCAAATGTGCAAAGTTAGGCTGAAAATGGGCATTGTTGACCCTCTTACAGTAGCTGCGCATTTCTCACCCTAGGCTTATACTCGAGTCAATAAGTTTTCCCCATTTTTTTGTGGTAAAATTAGGTGCCTCGGCTTATATTCGGGTCGGCTTATACTCAAGTATATACTGTATATATGACAGAAGCTTGGAAAAAAAGTAATTTTTTTAATAACAATGCTCAAAATAGCAATTATAAACTTTTGATCAGTTTAAACAAAACTAGAGCTATATTTAAAGATCCTGCTAAAAAGGAAAAAGTGGGAGAACTTGTAATAACTTTTAAAGAGTTCTGTTCAGCATCGGTCTCTACATGTGCACTCTAAAGACAAAAATAAATAAAAAATGGAAATTCTGGGTAGGCTCAGAGGAAAAGGGGTAGTAAGAAAACATTTACAAAATTGGCTTATGTACATACAATGCTTGATCTGGATTTAGGTTCCTCCAGGGAATTAGGAAGGACTGAAACAGAAACTGTCCTGATGGTTAATACCGGTCATAGTCAAAACTTCCGCAAAGGTTGTCACTTTGACTCCAAGAAGTAGTGCTGGTTCCAGGGAAGCTCCAGGAACAGCAACCCGCCTAAAACTGAAAGCAGTATTGCGCCCAGAAAATGGCATTCACTGGATGACCATTTCCCTTTAAAACACTAGCAATATCAGTAGGTACAGCGGGGTGCCTGGTATCTGCTAAGAAATAAACTTATTTTTTTTTTGGCCAACCTTGCATTAAAGACACACCATTAAGCACCTTCTAAAAAATTGTCCCATCCTCGCCTCACACACAGCAAGCAAGGTATGCCCTCAGGGCCACCATCAGGGGGGTACAGCTCATACACCTGTAAGGGGCCCGAGCGTCTGGATGGGCCTGGCCAGATGGGAGAAGGCCGAGGCGGGTGAAGGGGAGCTCCGTGGTTGCGCTGGCTTTTGGAGTGAATGCGAGTCGGCTTGATGAAGGAGCACGGCTGTCACACTAACACAGCCCGTACGCTCACGAAACGTGCGTCGCTTGCCAGTGACGTCATCCGGATGTGCCCTGAACCCTCTGCGGACCAAGCCTTGCTCTGAGGAAACTCCCCCACCGCTGCCGGCTTTTCTATCATAGAGGTCTATGGAGACACCTAATCGAGGAGGAGGACACCCATGCACAGAGGAGACTGATCTGATGATACCTGCTGGACACTTTTTTACTACATGCCTAAAATAACTGCCAAAATGTGAGTTGTTAAAACACATGCTCATAATAAATTGCACTGTTTAAAACTACTGTACCCAGAGGCGCCCCTCTCTTTGCTTTTTCCCTCTATACATTCACAATGCATATATTTAATTGAGGACAGACCAGCAAGTGGCATCAGATAAATGGATGCTCCCAAAGCTTGTGCAGAATTATCAAATTATTAAATCAAATTATTAAAGTAACAAACAATATATATTATTTAAACAAATTACCATCGCCTTGCTTTTCTTTACAGTACAAATGTGTAGCACTAACCCCCGAAGGAGCTGCTGGTTTTATTTGGGCTTACCATTACCTCACCTGCTTGTAGCTTTGTCTTGGGGATTCCGTGGAAAGTGGCCCAAAGAATGTTGAAATTGACACTAACTACTCTTTTGGGCAAATTTTTTAGAACAAAGACAAAGTCTCTCAATAAAGGGTAGAAGGGTAGGAGTGAGTTCAGGCACTTGGTACTGCGGGTTCAAGTTCTCTTTAGCAATCTAGAAGAAAAATGGTTCCTCGTACTAGATCCAGCCACCACCGGATAAGTCCCTCTCACTGGACCTAGCAGCCGGTGGGGTATTTAACACAGTCTCTGCCAAAGACGTGTGAATTTAAACTTTAGTGTCACTGAGAGATTGAAGAATAATTCCATACAATACCAGTCTCTTTCAGCCGAACTGGCGGTACTGTAGGTAATGTGATCTGGGCTGCATGCTTCAACTAAGTCTCCAGGCTCCTCCAGAGAAACCAGCCATGCGCACGGTCTTCTCCTGAAAGAGTCCTCCCCTGGATCCTCCAGTTGCTGGGCCTCTCCATTCAGATTAGTTGGCACTGGACCATCCCTGGATCAATAGGCTCCAAGATCCGCTTGGGCCTATCCTCTCAGTAGTGTTGCCTCGGGCCAGCCAGCCCCGAGACACAGGATGCATAGTCCCACTTCCCAGGCCAGGAGGGACATGGGACAGGGTCAGGAGGACCACCAAAACCAAAAAGACAGAAAATTATCCAACATGGCGTCTGTACCTTAAATACCACCCCCCAGAATGCAAAGCAGGAAAACACTCCCACTGGGCTGGTTCCGAGAGATAAATGGCATTTACTGCATCCAGCTAGACTGCGTTTCTACTCTTGCCGGTGGTGACAGCGACACCTACGGTCAAGGAGAACCCAGTGCAACCCAGCTGGACTGGTACAGAAACCAGTAATTTAGAGAAATTAGCCTGAAGCCCAACTGTGGCTTCAGGCAACTTAATTTTGGAAAAATAATAGTGCCTGCTTGTCAGGAGCCAGCGCTATAAATGTTTTTCACAAAGGTGGAGTTACGCTTTAATACCTCCAAATTAATTACCTTAAAGAAAGTTCAGTGGCCATGGGCAGTTCTTCTTTAATTGCTTTAGGAGCCCAAAAAATGCCAAGCCTCACTGAAAGCTTTACTTTTATATAGGCATTATTTAACATAAAAAGTAATACATTCTTTCTGTATGGATTAACCTGAAGGAATTTTAGCCCAGCAGCAGATCATTATTAAAGCCACCCACGGCAACACGCTGCTTGACCTTGATAAATTATTTGGTGCAAAAACACATTAAATGGCTTTTCAATTTAACACCTACACATAACGTTTGTGTCTGGTATGGTAATAGTTCTGCTATGCGAGGAACAGAATTTTAAAAGATTAATAAAGAAGTTTTGTTATACGGGGACTCAAATTGTGTTTAAAAGGAAAAAAATAATTCCATTGTTGTTTAACCACTTCAATACCAGACACTTAGACACCTTCCCGCCCAAGCCAATTTTCAGCTTTCAGCGATGTCGCAATTTGAATGACAATTGCGCGGTCATGCTACTCTGTACCCAAACAAACTTTTTATCATTTTGTTCCAACAAATAGAGCTTTCTTTTGGTGGTATTTGATCACGTCTGCGATTTTTATTTTTTGCGCAACAAACAAAAAAAGACCGAAAATTTTGCAAAAAAACAAGTTTTTCTTTGTCACTGTTAATTTTTTTTCTAAATAAGTGCGTTTTCTTCTTCAATGACGGGCACTGATAAGGCGGCACTAATGGGCACTGATAAGGCGGCACTGATGGGCACCGATGAGGTGGCACCAATTAGGGGGCACCGATGAGGTGGCACTGATGATGGGCACTGATAGGCGGCACTGATGGGCATTGATAGGTGGCACTGGTATGCGGCACTAATGGGCACTCAGGTGGCACTGATGGGCACTCATAGGCGGCACTGACGGGCACTCATAGGCGGCACTGACAGGCACTCATAGGCGGCACTGACGGGCACTCATGCACACATATAGGTGGCACTGATAGGTGGCATGGATGGGCACTGATAGGTGGGCATGGGTGGGCACGGATGGGCACTGATAGGTGGCACTGATGGACGCTGATGAGTGGCACTGATGACACTAATGGGTGGCATTGCTGGGCATCCCTTTTTGCATCCCTTTTTTTAACTTTTTTTTTTTATTAAATATGATGTGCCAATCAGTGCCCATCTGTGGGCACTGATTGGCATTTTTTTGGCATTTTTTTTAACATGTGGATGGCCATGGGGGATGTACCTGGCCATCCACATGCTGGGGGCTTCCCTGGTGGTATTAGGGGCTTCCCTGGTGGTCCTGGGGGCTTCCCTGATGGTCTAGTGTGGGCATCTGAGGGGGGGCTGCGCTGATAAACAATCAGCGCATACCCCCCCTGTCAGGAGAGCCGCCGATCGGCTCTCCTCTACTCGCGTCTATCAGACGCGAGTGAGGAAAAGCCGATCAACGGCTCTTCCTGTGTACATCGTGATCAGCCGTGATTGGACACGGCTGATCACGTGGTAAAGAGCCTCCGCCGGAGGCTCTTTACCGAGATCAGTGTAGCGGTGTGTCAGACTGACACACCGCTCCACCGATCGCCGCGATGCGCGCCCCCACGGGCGCGCGGCGGCTGTTATCCTGAAGGACGTCATATGACGCCCAGTCAGGATAACGAAACCACTTCCCGGACGTCAATTTGCTATTGACCGGGCGGGAAGTGGTTAAAAAACCTGTCATTATATTTGTGACTCTGGAAGCCAAGAGCTGCAGCTTGATGGAGATTCCAAAAAACAGTACAAGGAGGAAAGTGCTGCAATCCAAAGGAACCTATTTACTGGAAAAAGACCTGTAAAAGATGAATTCTGATTGGTTGCCTATTGACTGATTATTGACCAATTAGGGTGCTATGAGATTATTGAACCAAGCATGGATGTTTATGCAGCAGCCAGCGGAGCTTTCCCTGAGTGTGATCGGACTGGGTCTTTTGCTTCTGATTTGATCTGATCATATGTTTAGGAATTATCAGTTTTTAATAGATAGGTAATATCAACTTTTGTTAACCACTTCAGCACCGGAAGAATTTACCCCCTTCCTGACCAGAGCACTTTTTGCGATTCGGCACTGCATCGCTTTACCTGACATTTGCACGGTCGTGCGACGTGGCTTTCAAACGAAATTGACGTCCTTTTTTCCCCACAAATAGAGCTTTCTTTTGGTGGTATTTGATCACCTCTGCGGTTTTTATTTTTTGTGCTATAAACAAAAAAAGAGTGACAATTTTGAAAAAAACTCATTTGTTTTTACTTTTTGCTATAATAAGTATCCCCCAAAAATATATAAAAAAATATGTTCTCCTCAGTTTAGGCCGATACATATTCTTCTACATATTTTTGGTAAGCGATTATTGATTGGTTTGCGCAAAAGTTATAGCGTTTACAAAATAGGGGATAGTTTTATGGCATTTTTATTAATATATATATATATTTTTAAATGGCGGCTATCAGCGATTTTTTATCATTATTATGGCGGACACATCGGACATTTTTGACACATTTTTTGGGACCATTGTCATTTATACAGCAATCAGTGCTATACAAATGCACTGATTCCTGTGTAAATGACACTGGCAGCGAAGGAGTTAACCACTAGGTGGCAGTGTAGGGGTTAAGTGTGTCCTAGGGGGCGTGTTTTTAACTGTGGGGGCGTGGCTGTGTATGACATCAGTCACTAGGCAGAAAGAAACTTGTTTACATTAGCATCTCCCCGTTCTTCCTCTCCGTGAGGCGATCGCGGGTATCCCCGCGGCGATCGAGTCCGCAGGACCCGCGACTCGACTCACGGAGCTTCCCGCGGGCGCGCCCCCCCGCCGCCTCTAAAAGGGCAACGTACAGGTACGTGATTCTGTCTGTATGTTCCCTTCTGCCGCAGTATATCTGCGTGAGGTGGTCGGGAAGCGGTTAAAGGATAACCCTTAAAGGTGTTGTAAAGACAGGTTTTTTTTTGCTTAATGCATTCTATGCATTAGGTTAAAAAGCCTTCTGTGTGCCGGAGCCACCCTAGCACCCCCTAATACTCACCTGAGCCCCATCTCTATCCAGCAATGTCCAGGAGTGCCTCTCCCCCCTGATTGGCTAATACACAAAGTCAGGCTCGGCTCGAGTGCCCCATAGCAAGCTGCTTGCTGTGGGCAGGGACGCTGATAAGTCAGTACAGCCAGCTCTGTTGTACCCGCCCCAGCGTCCTCAGCTCAGCAGGGGGGGCCCAGGCAACCTCACAGATGATCGGCACAGTGGTGGGGGGAGTTACAAGCACCGATCTCCCTGTATGACTTTCAATGAAGCAGCCGACAGCCACTTCATTGAAAGCCACACAGGGAGATTGGTGCGAGTAACTCCCCCCCACCCCACCGATCATCCTCAACTGCCATCAAATGTCCCTTAATCTCTGCCCTGCCTCGTGTCCTCCTGTAGCTCCCGGTGTCCTCCTGCGGTCTCCTACGTCTTCCTACGGCTCCCCATGTCCTCTGTGTGCTCCTCCGGCCTACCCTTGACCCAGATCTGTCAGGATGGAGAGCGGTGGAAGTAGCTGTCATTGTCATTTACCGGCTCCTTCTTTTCTAAATGAGCAGAGTCAGTGATCGCTGACTCTGTCCATTCATAACTGAGCATTGTAAACTGTGTTTATGATGCTTCCATTTATGAATGGAGAGGAGCCTCTGTCTCCTGTTCATTCATCTTCAGTGCAGCTGAGGCTGCTGAGAAAGGGACTGGGGAATCTCTGTCCTCAGTCCCTTTCCCTGTCTCAAAGGGGAGATGTTAGACCCCTGATAGCTCACCAAAGCCCCCCCTCAATAGTGCTGAAAGAAAGAGTTGTAATAAATAAATATTTAAAAATTAAATTGTAAAAAAATAAAAAAAAACAGACACCATCCACTCCCCCCCCCCCCCCCCCCCCCCCCCCCCCCGAGAGAAAGCATTGTAACAAAAATAAAAATAAAAAAATAAAAAAGGAGAACAAAAACATAAATTGTAAAAACAATAAAGAAAAAAAAATGTAAAAAAAAAAAAAACCTACTGACACCTCCCACGTCTCTACTGACACCATCCACTACCCTACTGATACAATCCACTGGAGTTGGAAATTTGGTCAGGGTCAATGGTGTCCTCAATGCTGAGAAATACAAGCAGATACTTATCCATCATGCCATACCATCCGGGAGGTTTGTGGTTGGCCAAAAATGTACTCTGCAGCAGGACAAGAACACCAAACATACAGATGTCAATAGGAACGATCTTCAGCGTAAAGAAGAACAAAGAATCCTGGAAGTGATGGTTTGGCACCACAGAGCCCTGATCTCAACATCATGGAGTCTGTCTGGGATTAAGAGACAGAAGGATTTGAGGCAGCCTACATTCACGGAAGATCTGTAGTTAGTTCTCCAAGATGTTTGGAACAACCTACCTGCCGAGTTCCTTTAAAAGCTGTGTGCACAAGCACTGTGTGTACCTAGAAGAATTTATGTTGTTTTGAAGCCAAAGGGTGGTCGCACCAAATATTAACCACTTGACGTCCGCGCTATAGCCGAAAGACGGCTACAGTGTGGACCTCAAATGCCGGGAGGGCATGTATGTCCTTCTGTTCTCGCGGTGCGCTCTGTGATCACCACGTGATCAGCTGTCAGCCATAGACAGCTGATCACAGAAGTAAATAGAAGCCGGTTGATCACTTTGCTCGGGCCAAATTGAACTTTCCTGGACCACGAGGTGAAGACCGGATGCAGAAGAAGAGGTGCTGCTATCCAGGGCCGGCAGGAGGGCGTGACCGGACATGAGGTGCGGTGAGATGTGAGAGATGTGAGAGGCGTGTGTGTGCTCGCTCCCACCCTCCGTCCCGTCCTATGGAGATATCGTAGATGCTGAGACCTGTGGCTGCCTTCTCACAGTAACAACTGCACGTTGTGTGAAGTCTGGAGACTCTAGTGGCCAGGCTGATTTAATCAGCATTGAATTTCAGCGTGTCTACACGGGAACAGCCGAACAGCCGAACAGCCGAGGGTGACGTCACACGCTATCCCCTGCCTCGTCCGCGCTGGGAGAGAGGAAGAGCGGCGGGAAGTTTGAGTTCACAAGCCGGTCGTTTCAGAGCTGCCCGCACAGCGCCCACACAGAAGGGGAAAAAACAGTGAAAAACAGCGCCCACACAGCGGGGGAAAGAACAGTGAAAACTGAACACCGGAGGAGGGGAGGGGGCCCCAAGGAGACTCTCAGACGGTCCTGGAAGAACTCCTATAAAAACGGCCAGGAGAGGTGAGAAGACAGCTTACAGTTTATTTCCCCCATCCCCCCTCATTGCAAATAGTGGCCTGGTGTTTCTTCTTCCCCTTTTTTTTTCCGGATTGAGAAAAAGGAAAAGAAATATAAATATAAATGGTGGTGTGCATATTTGCTTTTTTATGATCTGCTGATCTGCTGCAACTAAGGACTATTTGAGGCATAAGCTGTCCCATGATGAGCTGTGTATATGCATCCGGCTTTTGAGTGACAGGAGTCTGAGGATTGCTTCTCTTCTTTTGCCTGTGGCTGCGCTGGCTGTGCTGTACAAACTGTGTGATACAATATCCAGGATAAGAGGTGTTGTGCATGTTACCCAGCTTTTGTAAGCCAGAACCTTGAGGACTGGATTTTCTTTCTTTTTCTATGGTTGCGCTGTGCATGGGTACTGGCGTCCCCCCAAAAAACTCCTTTTCAACTGTAAACGCAGTCTAAGGACTGATATTAGCAATATATAAAACAGTGTGAAAACATCGTGATCTGCATATCTGTCTTCTACATGTTCCGCTGCGATTAAGGACTGTAAACAGAAACGCTGGGCTGTGCATATATACGTGAATATACGTGAATATATACGTACACTTCTATACACTTCTGTACTTGTGTCCTCCCTTAATCTCAACTACTCTCAACTATTCTGGCCCTGGTCATAGGCTGTGATTTATATATAGGACTGCCCCCCCTGTCCTGCTTTTTTGGCTCTTCCCCCCCCCCCCCCCTCCCTTTTTTTTTTTTTTTTTTTTTTTTTTTTTTTTTTTTTAAGGGCCACCAGAGGACTGCTTTTTATAAAATTATATTCTATAAAATTTACTCTAAAGTTGGTATTTGATTGGGTTGGACCCCAGAAGGGCCCAGGAGAGGCAACATGTCAGCAAGGAGGAGAGGAGAAGAGCAGGCCAACCTGGAGAGTGTTGGGACACAATCACTAAGATCAGCCAAGGATAAGGAAAAAGGGTCCCAGCCCACTTTAACAAATGGGGCATCAGCAGCTGCAGCGAAGCTGGAAAAGTATGCTCATACCCCAGTCCATAGTCCAACTAAAGGGGGACAGCAAATCCAGGCGAAAGTGTCAAATGATAGAAAGAGCCAAGGGCAAACAAACAACCAGACAGTCGCTGCGGGGGCCGCTATAGGAGGAGCAAAGAGTACAACCAATAAAAACGTAGGAGCCCCTGGAAAACCAGATTTGGCTTCAGCTCAGGCACCAACGGCTGAAGGAGAGCCGACACTAAAGGACGTACTGGCGGCAGTTAACACATGTAAACAGTCCCTAGGAGAGTTATGTGACCAAATGAAAAATATCAAAAAAAAGAGGAACTGTCCCTGATGCGCCATGAGCTGGAAAGGACGGCTGATAGAAATGAAGGCCTCCCGGAAAAAAGTGAAGGATCGGATCCAATTGTATTCATGGAAAAATGGCTTATCGAAATGTTTGGAAGAGAGACTTTTTCACAACAGTCTCTTTTTTAAACTTTTATATTTTATCATTCCTCTCTTCCGGGTCCTACGGTAGGATGGGTGAGCATTATAATATAACTTTTTTTTTTTGGCATTGTCTTTTTGGGTATGTATCCTTTTTCCCCGTTTTTCCCTTTTTTCCTTTTTTTTTTTTTTTTCTTTTTCTCTCTCCCTCTCCCCCCCTGTCTTCCCCTTTTTTTCCTTCTCTCCCACGTTGAAGCATGCAGACTAGGATACTGAGTATTGGCTCCTGGAACGTACGGGGGCTGGGCACACCGGCAAAGAGAGCAGCAGTGGCAGAGACCCTGGAGAGGAGTGGGGTAGGACTGATCTGCCTACAGGAGACGCACCTAACTCAAGACTCTAAGTTACAAAACCAAAGTAAGAAATACCAATGTCAATTCCACTCAGTCCACACCTCTTATTCAAGAGGAGTGGCTGTGATGGTAAGGAAAGAGTTGGGGTTTTCCTGTCGGCAGATCAGTATAGATAGAGACGGACGGTATATTTTTTTGCACTGTGTAATTGAAAACCGAGAATATGTTCTAGCAAATATTTATATTCCCCCTCCGTTTAAACTTGATGTAATGTATAGGCTATTGGAATTTTTAACTGACAAAGCTGGGGTACCGGTTATAGCAGTAGGGGACTTTAACGAGGTTATCAATAGAAAACTTGATAGGTTCCCACAAAAATTAAAAAGATCACAAGGGAATGGGAGAGTAGGAGTAAGAGAGAGCTGATGAAAGCAGAGGGAGATTACGTCAATAACCCCACACCTGATACACAAAGCGTATGGTTAACTAAACAACAGGAATATAAAGATATAGTCATTAAGAAATCAGAGAATAAGAGAATGTTCCAGAAACAGGTAGCTTACGGAGAGGGGGAAAAAGTTGGAAAAATGTTGGCACATTTAGTGAGAACCAATTCTCCTCCCTCCAGCGTCCCTGTGATCAAGACTGAAAAAGGTGAAATATCATCCAAAAAGTCAGTAATTACAGAAACTTTTAGATTATATTATGAAAAACTGTATAGATCGCGTGGGACGGTAGAGGAAGGGGAAATGGACATATTCTTCAGAAACGTTGATATTCCGGTTCTCACAGATGAAGAAAGAGGGATAATGGAGGCACCGCTAACACTGGAGGAAATCCAACTGGCGGTGAAAGAAATGGCCAATCAGAAATCACCAGGACCAGACGGCCTCCCAGCAGAAACCTATAAACAATATGGGAAAGTACTACTGCCAGAGCTTCTTAAAGTATTCAACTGGGCGAAAGAGGAGGGGAGGTTGCCAACGTCTATGACGGAAGCAACAATAATAGTTCTACATAAGGAGGGGAAGGACCCTCTAGAGCAGGGGTCTCGAACTAGCGGCCCTCCAGCTGTTGCGAAACTACAAGTCCCATCATGCCTCTGCCTGTGAGGAGTCATGCTTGTAACTGTCAGCCTTGCAATGCCTCATGGGACTTGTAGTTTCACAACAGCTGGAGGGCCACCAGTTTGAGACCCCTGCTCTAGAGACTAAGTCTTACAGACCTATTTCCTTGCTCTGTGCGGATGCTAAGATACTTGCGAAAGTTATGGCAATCAGACTAAATAAAATTATTTCTAGACTTATACATCCGGACCAAACAGGATTTATCCCCTGTAGATCTACCAGTATAAATATCAGGAGGCTGTATCTCAACATGCAGATACCAACAGAGGATACAGGGACAAGGGTGGTTATGGCCCTAGATGTGGTCAAAGCTTTTGATAGTTTAGAATGGGGATACCTGTGGCGGGTTTTAAGGGAATTTGGATTTGGCCCCTCATTCATTGAATGGATTAAAACCTTGTACACGGGCCCCAGCGCTAAAATCAGGGTTAACAATGATCTCTCTGACAAAATTCAATTAGAGAGGGGGACAAGACAGGGGTGCCCACTGTCCCCCTTGCTTTTTGCTCTGGCAATGGAGCCGCTGGCCAGCGTAATTAGATCAGACATGAATATACAGGGGTTTAGAAGAAAGGGGGAGAAGAGAGAATCGCATTATATGCGGATGATGTCCTCCTCTTCCTGGGGGATGCAGAGCAATCCCCCAGGCAGGTGATGAACATCCTCATAGATTTCGGGAAAATTTCAGGGCTGACCATAAATTGGGAAAAATCTGCACTAATGCCCATAGACCCCCTAGGGAACCAGAGAACACCGGATAGCCTACAGCTAGAAGTGGTCGAACAAATTAAATATCTAGGTGTAAATATAAAGAAGAACCCTAATAACTACATCAATGATAATATTGTACCATTACTAACGGGCAGGGTAAAGGGCCAATCACAGCGGGCCCTTTACCACGTGATCAGCTGTCAGCCATAGACAGCTGATCACAGAAGTAAATAGAAGCCGGTTACCTTTTTTTTTTTCCCCACACCGTCAGCATTAGAAAATAATAAAGCCGGTAACACAGCAGTGATTAAATACTATCAAAAGAAAGCACCATTTGTGTGAACAAAAATACCGTATTTATCGGCGTATAACACGCACCGGCGTATAACACGCACCCCAAGTTTAGGAGGGAATTTTAAGGAAAAAAAGTTTTAGGAGAGAAGTTTAGGGGAAAAAAAAAAAAAAAAAAAAAATAAAAAAAAGCGTCATTTGCAGCCTGCCCAGCGTCATTTGCAGCCTGCCCAGCGTCATTTGCAGCCTGCCCAGCGTCATTTGCAGCCTTGCCCAGCGTCATTTGCAGCCTTGCCCAGCGTCATTTGCAGCCTTGCCCAGCGTCATTTGCAGCCTTGCCCAGCGTCATTTGTAGCTTGCCCAGCGTCATTTGTAGCTTGCCCAGTGTCATTTGCAGCTTGCCAGCGTCATTTGTAGCTTGCCCAGTGTCATTTGTAGCTTGCCCAGTGTCATTTGCAGTTTGCCAGCGTCATTTGCAGCCTTGCCGAGACAGACCGCGCATGCGCCGCCGAAAAAGACCGAACCGCGGCCGAAAAAGGCCGAATCGTGGCCGAAAAAGGCCGAAAAAGACCAATCGACTGTTCGGCTCCGCTCGGAGTCCCGCCTCCCTGCTGTTTCGGGAGCGAGCGCAGGGAGGCGGGACTACGAGCGCAGCTGAACAGTCGGCTTCGGTCTTTTTCTGCCTTTTTCGGCCGCGGTTCGGTCTTTTTCGGCCGCGGTCGCTATTTTCCGATGCCGCAACCAATTTTTGTCATTTTTTTGGGGGGTAACGGCGTATAACACGCACCCACGACTTTCCCCCGATTTTAAAGGGGAAAAAGTGCGTGTTATACGCCGATAAATACGGTAATATTTGCTCAATCAGGCTGCTTTCAGTAGGAAATATTGACTGAGCAAGTCAGAGATCTGTCCTGGTTTCTATAGTTCTCTCCTTTCCAATCGCTAAAAACAAACATCTGGATGAAAATGAGGTAATAAAGATATACAGCATATCTTCTATAATTTTCTTCTAAATGAATATTAATGCATATTAGTCAGAAAAAAATATTCCAGCTCTTCTGAGAGTGAGTATGCTGTACTTCCCAAAA
Organism: Lithobates sylvaticus; assembly: GCA_028564925.1. Taxonomy (NCBI): domain Eukaryota; kingdom Metazoa; phylum Chordata; class Amphibia; order Anura; family Ranidae; genus Lithobates; species Lithobates sylvaticus. Next base: position 493,280,046 of record CM053030.1, on the reverse strand, counting down.
CCTGATGTCAACTAGCTCCACCTACGCGTTTCATCACAAAGGACTTCCTTAGAAGTGTTGCTGTGGTTTTAAATTGTTGTAACATAATAAAGAAAGAATTATACACTATGGGAAATCTCCCTCCATCTAATGTACCGTTCCTAAGGAAATTACATAGTCAGGTTGGAAAAAAGACACAAGTCCATTTAGTTCAACCAAAGAAAAAACTAAAACAAAACAAACACTATATCTCATATACGCATTCCTATTTCCCTGGATTAACTTTACCTATAAATGTTAGTGCCCAGTTATATGACAGTGCCTTGAAAAGTATTCATACCCCTTGACATTTTCCATGTTTTGTCATGTTACAACCAAAACCGTAAATGTATTTTATTGGGATTTTATGTGATAGACCAACACAAAGTGGCACATAATTGTGAAGTGGAAGGAAAATGATAAATGGTTTTCAAATTTTTTTACAAATACATATGTGAAAAGTGTGGTGTGTATTTGTATTCAGCCCCACTGAGTCAATACTTTGTAGAACCACCTTTAGCTGCAATTACAGCTGCAAGTCTTTTTGGGGATGTCTCTACCAGCTTTCCACATCTAGAGTGACATTTTTGCCCATTCTTCTTTTCAAAATAGCTCAAGCTCTGTCAGATTGGATGGAGAGCGTTTGTTAACAGCAATTTTCAAGTCTTGCCACAGATTCTCAATTGGATTTAGGTCTGGACTTTGACTGGGCCATTCTAACACATGAATATGCTTTGATCTAAACCATTCCATTGTAGCTCTGGCTGTATGTTTAGAGTAGTTGGCCTGCTGGAAGGTGAACCTCCACCCCAGTCTCTTCACGGTGGGCATGGTTTGTTCAGAATGATGTGTAGTGTTAGTTTTCCACCACACATAGCATTTTGCTTTTAGGCCAAAAAGTAAAATTTTGGTCTCATCTGACCAGAGCACCTTCTTCCATGTTTGCCGTGTCCCCCACATGGCTTCTTGCAAACTGCAAACAGGACTTCTTATGGCTTTCTTTCAACAATGGCTTTCTTCTGGTCACTGTTCCATAAAGGCCAGATTTGTGGAGAGCACGACTAATAGTTGTCCTGTGGACAGATTCTCCAACCTGAGCTGTGGATCTCTGCAGCTCCTCCAGTTACCATGGGCCTCTTGGCTGCTTCTCTGATTAATGCTCTTTTTGCCCAGCCTGTGAGTTTAGGTGGACGGCCATGACTTGGTAGGTTTGCAGTTGTGCCATACTCTTTCCACTTTTGGATGCTGGATTTAACAGTACTCCGTGAGATGTTCAAAGCTTGGGATATATATATATAATTTTATATTAATTTTTTTTAACTTAACTCTGCCTTAAACTTCTCCACAACTTTATCCCTGACCTGTCTGGTGTGTTCCTTGGCCTTCATGATGCATTTTTTTTTTCATCAAGGTTCTCTAACAAACCTCTGAGGGCTTCACAGAACAGCTGTATTTGTACTGAGATTGAATTTCATACAGGTGGACTCCATTTACTAATTGGGTAACTTCTAAAAAGGCAATTGGTTCCACTAGATTTTAGTTAGGGGTATCTGAGTAAAGGGGGCTGATTACAAATGCACGCCACACTTTTCAGGTATTTGTAGAAAATGTTGAAAACCATTTATCGTTTTCCTTCCACTTCACAATTATGTGCCGCTTTGTGTTGGTCTGTCACATAAAATCCCCAAAAAAATTTACGTTTTTGGTTGCAACATGACAAAATGTGGAAAATGTCAAGGTCTATGAATACTTTCAAGGCACTGTATGTACACCTAGGAAAAAATCCAGACCTTTCTTATAAGCAATCTACTGAGCTGGCAAGAACTACCTCTGTAGGGAGTCTATTCCAGGTCTCTTACTGTGAAGAAACATTTGTTTGTTAGCTGTGTGTAAAGAAAAAATCATAGGGATGACTTACTTACATCACATTTTGAAAAATGAAGTGCTCGCTCTTCAAAGATCAAGAAAGCAAGTGAGTTGAAAATGGATGTTGTGGTGCACCTTATATATGTATGTGTGGTTTTTAAAATTAAGAATTCTACACTATGCAGATTCTTCCTCCTAATGCGCTACTCCTAAAGAAGGCTCTGAGAAAGAAGGTATACCTTCGAAACGCGTTAGCAAGCAGCGGTTCACATGACCTCTCTCTGAGACCTGGAGACTGTTATCAGTGGACAGACTGCCATATGCCAAAGACTTTTATAGGCGTGATTTTCTTTCTACCTTTGTGAGTAGTTCTTAATTATGTTTTTCTGAATAAATGTACCAAAGGATAATGCACATGGCTGGTGCGCCCTCTTTTCAGTTTTTTTAGTTTGACTACTAGGATATCCCTATTCTGGAGGGCAGCAAGGCCAAAAGTCATTGTTCATTCTGAACTTTGGACTGCCTAGCCAACACACCCGTGCGCAAGAGTATTTGTTTCTGTTGTACTACTCCTAAAGAAGTCTGACGTAATGGAACACATAGGGCGGAGTTAGTGGTAATACATTTTGGGAAGTATAGCACAGTACATGCTCTTGGAAGATCTGGAGAGCAATAGGCTGAACATGGATGTTGTGGCCTTAAATGCTGAACCTTTTAAATGGAAGTGTGGCTTTAACATAACGCAGATTCCCCTCTTACTAATGCATGTTGATGAGGTATGTGAAAGATAAATTGGTTGAGAAATAAGAGGTAAAAATGTGAATTCTCTGTAAAAGTAATGCTTTTTCAGTGGAAAAGTACAAGGTCAATTACCGGTATGTCAAGTGAGTGAACCCAATAAGGGGGGAGCATGGAGGTGGCCAGTAGAAGTTATGACGACTGTTTCTGGTGCACTGTGTATTGGAAATTGCACAAAGGGAAATAATAACTGTGGTTAGAAGAAGGCTTATGTGCAATGGGATAGTTTGAATTGATTCGTTGGACTATTTTGTCATTATATTCTACTATATTTTCATTTGGATTTCTTTTTAGTACACAGAAACAGAAGGCGGCAAACTAAACTGTATTTATTAGGTTGGTAGGATCATTTTTTCCATGCTAGCCACCAATTTATGTTTCAATATCACTTTGCAATATAAAAGCACAGCAGCTATAGTGGGCAAGAAGAGGGAGTTAATTGCAGGAGTTTCATATATTGTATACATTTGTTTTCCATATTTGTTAATGTTCCAAGTAGTTTTAATATTTGGAATACATTTCTTGATTTTGTTTTTACCGATAAGTAGTAAACTTTTTTTGGGTAGGCACCAGGGTTGCCAACCATCCGTAAATTTACAGTTTTAAAAATTGTCCGATTTACAAACCGTTCATAAATGTCTGTTAAGAAGCTGTTCGCAGCTGCCCATAAAAAAATATGGCTGCGGGCTAGGGCAGGTGCTGACCGAGGGCCGGTGCGCAGTGTAGTCATTGTGCCGCCTGGTGCCTTTTATGAATTACAGCAGGACTGGAAAAGCCAGGACTCGGGAGCAGGAGTGCCGGCGGCCCGGGACGGTCAATGGAGGACTGGATGTCGTCTGGACTCTGGAGGAGAAGGACAGAGTTGTTGATGAGGATCAAACCACAGGAGGACAATGTTTGACTGCTCTGCTGCACCCGAGCGAGCAAATGGAGGTGGTCAGTGGCAGCTCCAGCCAGACCACACAGTCTGTGGGGGGGGGGGGGGGTCGGGTGAATACACTAAGTACATTAAGGTTCCCCTTATACAAGTAATCACCCGCCCCCCCCCACTTACCTTAGTGTATTCACTTTGCAGAAGGTGGCTTGGAGTCACCAGAGAGCCGTGTCCGCCCAGAGTTTCCAGCATTCCCCCTTAAATCAGTGTCCTCAGAGTTCCCCTTTACATCAGAGCCTGCAGGATTTCCTCTCACTGTGCAAGGGGAAACGCTGCAGACTCTGAAGGAAAGGGGGGGGGGGGCTTTGTTGTCACTTACATGTAACAGTGCATCCCAATAATTTATTTTAATTTTAAATGATGAAAAATGCATTGTGGGTATATACAAATTTGTGATGGTCACAGTTGGATGGCATGGAAATTATGGTCTAAGACTGGATATGGCTAGGTTCACTGTTACACAAGAAACCAGTCAGTGCTTAAAACACAGCAATCTCACAAAAAATCAGTTTTGGATGGATTTACACTTTTTTTTCCAGAAGAGTTTTATTGGTTTGAAGGCTTATAGTACAAACACTGTCAACCAGTTAAACAAGAGATTTCTATGAATCTTTATAACATTGACATACATATGTGAACAGGATATAATACAATAGTTTGCATGGTTGACCTGGCAGAGATATAGATGATGAGTAGCCGGGAGCAGTGGCCTGGGTGGGAGAGACCAGTATAACTACTGGAGTATCACATGGAGAAGTAGAAGGGATGGGAGAGTTGTCTGGGACTATGGAAAAGGAGCATGGGGAGTGTAGGCTTTTTTAGGGGGGGGGGGTGGAAGGGACAGGGAGGTAGGATGGGGGATTATGATGGGGATGTTGTGAGGAGGAAGGGGTTTGAGGGAGGAGAGAGGAAAAAAAAATAAATAGAAAAAAAAAAAAACACACAACACACAAAAAAAAAAGTAGCATTTACGGTAAATAGTAATGGGGTTTGGCAATTGGTAGGTGGCGAGAAGGTTATCAAGGGTTGTCAAGCTTTCAAGAATTGCTCCTATGTGTCATTAATTTCACTTACAACTAAGCATGCCAAGATTGCTTTAACACTGCCTGGGGTAGTCCGTCACCCTGCAAAAATAGCGGATGCCACTGTATTCAGATAACATTATAACATAACAGCCGTACAAAAGATATTACAAGGGAAGGATTTACAAACTAAAACAAAAAAAAATGTGCAAAGTTAAAAAATCTTTCCCTAATAAAATAACAGGTTGCTAAAATAAAACATTGGAAAAAGAAAACTGACCAGACATGCATCCTATTTACAGGAGAAAAAAAAAAAAAAAAAAAAAAGTTTGTTGCCTATATAAATCACTTTCCTTTCACATGTTATTTGCAGTACAGTTACGAGTTTACAGCATGATGTACTTTTTTTTTCAAATGGCCCTTTCAATAAATTTATCATGTGTTAACCCAATGAGGGGACATGTTTTTATCTGCAGAGAGTAAAGTCTACACACACTGGATGAATTACCCATCACAATACATGGCTGGACGGCTTTAAAAATGAAAATGACAAAACTTCAAACATAAGGATACTTTTGGCTTTGATAGTAAAACTGAAATGCCAAGCAGACAATTTAAATACAGATTGATTGAAGTGGTTCTAAAGGCTGAAGGTTTTATACCTTCATGCATTGTATGTCCGAGCCCCTCCGATCCAGAGATGCCCACGATAGACTCAGCTGTATGGGGACTCTTCCTTCCTCACTGGCTGAGACAGCAGCGGGAGCCCATTGGCTACCACTGCTGTCAATCACAGCCAGAGAGCCAATGAGGGGGGGGTGTGTCTTATGGATGCATAGAGAAGTGGCTAGGGAGTGAGCATGAATAGGTGCCCCCAGGGCAAATGGCTTTTTCTGGGGGTAATACTCAAGGGGGGGGGGGGGAGGAGCCAGAAGCACCAGCAGGGGATCAGGGTTGCTCTGTGCAAAACCATTGCACAGAGCAGGCAAGTATAACCTGCTTGTTATTTAAAAAAACAAAGCTTTAATATCACTTTAACCACTTGCACACTGGGCACTTTCACCCCCTTCCTGCCCATGGCAATTTTCAGCTTTCAGTGCTGTTGCACTTTGAATGATGATTGTGCGGTCATGTACTGTACCCAAATTAAATCTATACCATTTTTTTGAGATAAAATAGAGCTTTCTTTTGGGAGTATTCATCACTGCTGTGTTTCTTTGTTTCGGTTATAACATTTTGCAAATAGGTAATTTTTTTCTTCACAGATGTGCACTGATGAGGCTGCACTGATAATCAGTGTAAATGCTGTCACAGCAAAGCTGGTTATTAGCCTTCCTTTCCTCACACAGTGACAGCGCTGGCTAAAAGAAATGGTATTTGTTTACAAGGGATCGGCTGCGATTGGACACAGCTGATCACATGGTAAAGGGCCACTGTGATTGGCCCTTTACCTCAATCTGCGATCAGCTGTGGCTGAGGGACACATCGATCACAGAGCGCACCCCAGGGATCTGGGAGGATGTCAATAGGCACCCTCCCTAAACCGGACAACCGCGCTGTAGCCATATTTCCAGCTGAAAAGTGGTTAAACTAGATGGACTTTGGCCTTTTTAAACCTGAAGAACTATAAATTAAAGTTTTACATGCCATAGGATTTCAAATTCTGTTGGACCAATCATGTGATTTACACCTTGTATAGCAAGGCAGGTGACATATTTTAAGTGATACTAATGCTTACATTTTTTATTAAAATAAACAGGTTTTACTTACCTGCTCTGTGCAATGTTATTGCACAGAGCAGTCCCCCTGATCCTCTCTCCCACTGCCATCAATCTTCCCAGGGAAAAGCGAGAGAACAGAGAGTGCTGCTGCTCTCATGCACAGCGGTGGATCAGAATCAGTCTCAGGTAAGTGTGGGAGGGGAGGCGCTGGGGGGCACAAAAGGCTTTTTACCTTAATGCATATACGGTAAAACCTCAGTTTGGGAGTAACATGGTATACGAGTGTTTTGCAAGACGAGTAACATTTATTTTATTTTTTTAAATCTTAACTTGATATACGAGCAGTAGAAGGATCGCAGTTTTAATGTAAAAATGTGGAATGACACTCACAATGTTAACAACAATATCCCTCGTTTTGGAGTCTGGTGCTCATCCATGTAAAGCCGCTGGTGTATACAATATGTGGCCAGAGGTCCAGGGGCGCTGATGGCTCCCAGCACTTCCTAAAGAACTCCAGAGACACTCCCAGCCGGGTGGGGCGGGCATAACGTGAGTTCGGAGAACCCGGAAGTGACGTCAACAGTTCCCCAGTGTCCGAGTGACTTAGAGTTCTCCAGGAAGTGCTGGGAGCCACCAGCACCCCCGGAACCATATACTGAATACACCAGCGACTTTACAGATGAGCACCAGACTCCTAGAGATCAGACTCTTTTTCTTGTTAAAAAAAAAAAAGATCAGACTCTTAAAATTATGATCCTTCTACACTAAGATGGCGCTGCTCTTTGTTAGTGTTTTTTGTGCCTCTAAGTTTAGCAATACGATTACACTTTATACTATATTTTGTATTGCCCTAATCATTTTTATATGAACAAATGGTTGTGGAACGAATCTGAGTTTATAATTTTTTATGGCGAAATTCGCTTTGATATACAAGTGCTTTGGATTACAAGCATGTTTCTGGAACGAATTATGCTCGCAATCCAAGGTTTTACTGTAATGCATTAAGGTGGAAAAAAAAATAAAATAAAAACACCTTCATCCTTTACAACCACTTTAGAACGCATCAAAGCAGAACCAAGAAGTAGCAGAATGATCTACTTGGCTGTGCACTGTAACCAAGGTTTAAAAATCACAAGACTGGCTGAACAGTAAATACATAGGTGTGCCAACTGTGTTTAAAAGCGTTTGCCTTGGCTGCTCTTTAATAATTCTTGTGCAAATCATCTTAAAGAACCACTGTACCTCCCAATCAAATTATACAATTCCTTAATTTGACTTTATTAGAAAAAAGGTGCTAACTTTTCTTTTTAAATGTATAAAAGATTCTGTAAGAGAATCAGAACAGATTACACTTAAAATGATATTCAGTCCTCCTGCCCAGTAATGTGACAGACAATGATTTTGATGCCTCCTTTGTAAGTAATGCCATAGCTAACAGAACAATTACTCAAAGCAAAATTACATAATTATGGTTACATCAAATACTACAATTTCTGCACAAAGTGAAGGATATCAGAAGCTGTAATAAATTGCATCTAACCTGACCACAAAACAGAACCCCCATGCCTCCGCAGGGGCGGGCCCAGACACAGAAGTCTTCCATCGAACCCCAATAACGTTAAAGCAGCGAGAAAGACAATTAATCAATCATTTTGGTTGTCTAGATAAGATTACCTAATTTGCATATGAACAGATCTGATTTAAAAAAATAAATAAAATCTAAGACAAAAATTTAAGATGGCCAAAACCATGAATTCAAGTTTAGCTGCTGTCTGTCTGCTAATCCTTAACATAGCGTAATTTCGGTCTGTGGGGTGAATCTGCTTGCAGGCAGCAGCACTAATTGACTGCCGCTATTTGAGCCACCAATCAAATCCTGTGCCTGCACATGCCCTCTGCTGCCATCTATGGCTCTATGCTGGGACTGGAGATGGAAGAAGACCAAAACCTTATAATAGCAGGTACACCAGCAGTCTTTACAAGGTTTCAGAGTTATAATCACAGAGGGAACAGCTATACATGCATATATACATTTATATTATGATTTTAAGCTTCAGGTAATGCTTTAATGTTTATGAATCTGCCATTAGAAATTAGGAGTTTTTTCATACCAGATTTCTGATTTTTAAATTCATATCATGTGACTTTTCCTACTGAGTTACAGATCCTTTAGGCTCCATTCACACTTGTACGACTCCAAAAGCAACCCAACTTTGGAAGGCAACTGTGATGAAACTTTGGATGGAGTATGACTTGGATGTGACTTTGACCAAAGATAATTGACAACTGTTGCACGTAAAACATTCAGGTATGACTTTCATGCAACTTTTGAGGGTTAACATTGAAGTCTATGGCCCTCAAGTTGCATCAAAGTTGGACCAAAAGTAGTGCATGAACTATGTTGAAGTTGCTGCAATGTTAAGTCACACATATATGAATGGTTATCATTGGAAAACATGGGGTAGGACTTGTCATCTGTCCAAAGTCGGATGGCAAGTCATACAAAGTATGAATGGACACTTAATTGAATTCAATCATCTATGAATTACAACAATATTCAAAACACAAAACACTTTCTTGGATATATGTTGACTAATAACCAATACTCTTTATATCTCTTGGGATCACAAATGGCCATAAAGCAGCTGTGTTCCCAGCTCCGCCCCCTGTCACCATCACAGGAGCCTTGTTGCATCATTCCAACCACATACTCCAAAGGAAACCCCCTTTTGCTTAAAAAAATAAAAAAAGGGGGATGTATAACTGCCACACAAGTCTTTTAATAATGAAATATTACCCATGCATTTCAAGCTGTAGCTGCTGTGGTCAAAAAAAAAAAAATGAAATATAATTTTTGCAATATGCAATTTGGCAAGTTTTACAGAACTTCTTCAAAATCAAATTTGCCGCTTGTGTGATGAAAAAAATAAATAAATAAATAAAAAAAAAAAAAAAAGCCACAAAACATGCAGTTTCTTTAGTTCCTCAGAAAGGGATTATCCCCCCCCCCCCCTTTTCCACAAGAAAGTTTCACTTTAAGTGGAAAGGGCTTCCTACCTGTGTATGCAACACATTCAATTTAGAAAGCTACTAAGCGATTTAGTCTAGCATTGTCAATATACCAGTTTTGGGTGGAACGTGCTTCTAAACCCAACAATGCTGGAAGCAAAGGCATCTGTTTAGGGAAAGATTCTAAAATACGCAAATCACAGGACGAGGTTTTGAAATTTTACACCCCAATTAGATTTCTAGGAAAAAAAAAAAAAAAGAACACAAGAAAGGTGTACCAAAAATAGTTTACTTTACAAAAGTATAACCATATCTACTGTAAAATGAGTAACAAATCATAACCCAGGTAGGGCCACAACCCCATGACTTTGTATTACTAAACAGAAGCCCCCCCCCAAAAAAAAAAAAAAAAAATCACCACACACCAATAATAGAACACAAAGTGACCACAGATTTACAAATCATAGTTGGCTAGTGGTTTTGAGGTTAACATAAAATGTTGACAGAATACAATAAAGTAAAATTTCACATTCACACAATATTATAAATCATAGCCACAGTGAAATGAATGGCTAAAACAAGGTGATAAAAAAAAAAAAAAAAAAGTGTAAAACTTCAGAACAGCTTCAAGTTAGACTTTGCATGGCGCATGCATGCGATAGTTAATAGCCTAGAGAACGGGGACCCTAATCCGGGATGGCGCTCATGCATCAGGACGGAGTGAAGCAAAGCTATCCTCATGAATTAGTCATCAAACTTGCTGTAGGGATGATCTGTGTCATGGAGGAGACCTGAAAGACAGTGAACAAAAAATCAGTTCAGAAAAGATGAAAAATGCAAAAGTCTAACAATTCTGCAATGAAGCCATAAGGCTGAATTCTAGGCAGAGATAACCGACATAAAAAGTAACTGAATACATTTTGTCAAAAAAAAAAAAAGTAACTGAATTTGGCTTGATATCTTGTAATCCCCTGTCCATCAGCTCTTATGCCCCGTACACACGGTCGGAAATTACGACGGAAAATGGACGATTGGACCCTGTTGTCGGAAAATCCGCCTGTGTGTGGGCTCCATCGTACTTTTTCCTGCTCTCAAATTTTCCGACAACAAAATCCGATCCGATCGTGTGTAGAGAATTCCGACGGACAAAGTGCCACGCGTGCTCAGATCAAATTATGAGAACAAAGCTATTGGCTACTAGCCTCTACGTAGTTCCGTCGTACGCAAGGAACGTCACCACGTTAGGAATGATCGGATTTTCCGACAACTTTGTCCGACCGTGTGTATGCAACACCAGTTTGACAAAATGCGTCAGAAAATCAGACGGATTTTGTGGTCGGAATTTCTGACCATTTGTACGGGGGCTTAGACTGGGGACTCCATTCACAAACGAATATCACATGAGATAATTGGATCATGTGACATTTTTTCCCCAAATATCTCATGCGATATTCAAATGTCAATTCACTGAGTTTATGTGGTATTTATTGCACTAATAAAAAATACAGTAAATACCACATAAACCGACTCTCAAGTCAATCCATGAAACTATATAAATAAATGCATTAAACAAGTCATGGCTCAGCCACACGTTATTCAAGTAATATGTTCAATTAGAGCTGGTGGTTAAGGAGCGGGCGGACACTGGCCTTCTCAACAACCAGTAAATGGCTAGTTAATAAGAGCGGCCGCCTCGTCCTTAACCACCAAGACTCATCTGCCGCCAGCGAGGTTCCCTGCTGACAACATAATGTAAAACAAAAGAATTGCCGGCATTTATAATTTTTAATTTAAACAAAAAATAAGAATAAAAAAAAAATTCCCCTTAGGGTCTGGTGTGGATTTTTAGGGGAACCCCCACAACAAATAAAAAAAAATAAAAAAGCAAAAAAAAGCATGGAAAGGATGGGCAGGGTTGTTTACTGGTCGGTAAGAACTTTAGCATTAAAATACTGTGCAGAGAAAGCTAGACTGCAGTCTGGTCGCATGAATCACGAGAAAAAAACACCACACGAATTAAAAGGAACATCACCTGTGTAATTAGCGCACTTTTTTTTATGAATTGCAGGTATTTTTGAAAGTTATCTTATGCAGTAATTGATCAAAGCATACCTTTTTCGGAATTTAACTCCGAAACTTTAATTTTGTGAATTGAGCCCTGGGTAAGAGAGGCCAGCAGGACTGAGAGCCGTGACCTATATGCAAATGCTGAGAAGGAACATTATAATAGGAGGAGATTGTGGAGTGAGCAGAGATCAGAACCTCTATGTTTTTGCTTCTTCACCGTCCAATCTACAGGACGGCATCAGTGTATTTCTTAATTGTAACGGAGAAAGTGGTGTCATCCGTGTGGCAGGTTTCTGTAAATCCCATGATTGGAAGGTCAGGGATCCTGGTTACCCTCGATCAGCGTTTCTCAACTCCAGTCCTGAAGGCGCCCCAACAGGTCGTCATGTTTTCAGGCTTTCCATTATTCTGTACAAGTGATTTGATCAGTTTCACTGCCTCAGTAATGACCACAGCAGTTTCACCAGGGAAATCCTGAAAATATGACCTGTTGGGGCGCCTTGAGGACTAAAGTTAAATAAACACTGTCCTAGATGTCCCTTAAATCCTTTTTTGTACCCATGACAATCAAAAGATAACCCAAACGTAAATTTGTGATTTTTGGATTTTGGTTATTTGGACCTTCTGCACATTTTGTTAAGGCTCAGACAGGCTCTGTTTTTCTTTGTTTGACACACACAGACAAGTGTGAATAGGCCTCTAGGCTTTAAAGAGAATCTATACTGCTTTTGGGTTCTTTTCTTATAAGCCAAGACATTTTTTAAAACATTTTTTTTTTATGTACGTACTATGCATTTACCATGTACATAAAATCTTTATTAATAAATACAGGATACACTCATTATACAGGATGTGTTTCTGAATAACAGAACAAGCTGCTTGCCTTTAGACAGTCACTCTGGGTTTCAAACTCCGTAAGCCTGTTGTAACAGAGAAAGATGGAGGGAAGGAGGTTGTGACTGCTCTCAATCATATGGGCGTGTGTAAATTTCAGCCTAGGCTACTGAGCTCTATGAACCTTTTCTATTTTTTTAACAGGACAGTTAATAGTAAACATATGTAAATGCAAAATATTTCTATGCAAGTTTTAAAGTACCCATATAAAAAAAATCTTTTAGATTGTAAGCTCTGATGAGCAAGGCCCTCTGATTCCTCCTGTACTCCTATATCAATCCTGAATAATATTATTAAATAATGTAAATTGTTTTTTCATTCAAATTTTAAATTTCTTTAAAAGTTTTATTATTACACGCAAAAAAAAAAAAAAAAAAATTATATATATATATATATATAATATATATATATTTTATATATAATATATATATATGCACAAAAAAAAAAAACTACTGTAAATAAGCCGACCCGAATATAAGCCGCGGCACCTAACTTTACCACAAAAAAAAAACGTATTGACTCGAGTAGAAGCCTAGGGTGAGAAATGCGCAGCTACTGTAAGTGGAAAAGAGGGTTAACAATGCCCATTTGCAGCCTCACTGTGCCCATTTGCAGCCATAGGTCCCCGAACTTCAAACTTGGTAGTTAAAGGTTCCTAGATGCCCCCTAGCTGCAGCCAAAATTTGGGGTCTCTGGACCCCAAGGGTCCCGAAATGACATTGCTGCAGATGGACACAGTTGACCGACTTTAGGGCCCCGTATCTCGGGGCCACTTGGTGCTAGCAGTTAACCTAGCACTACAACATATCCAAAGATGGTGTTCCCATCACCAAGTAGCCCCGAGATACGGGCCCCAAAGTCGGTACGGAAAATGTCAAGCACTTTTCTGCAGCAGAGAATGATATTTTCCGCTGGGTTTGCACACCAAATTTGGGATTCCTAGCACTAAGTGGCCCCGAGATACGGGCCCCCAAATTCGGGTCGGAAAATGTAATTCTCTGCAGCAGAAAAATGTTTGACTCAAGTATGAGCTGAAGGGGGCATTTTCAGCAAAAAAAAATTTGCTGAAAAACTCGGCTTATACTAGAGTATATACGGTGCACATAGCCCTTTAAGAGACATTGGCAGGGACATACATTTGTGGCTTACTGCTTTTGTCTTTCCATCACTCAGCAACAGGAGGGCAGCCCAGCGACATGATCCAGCACTGTTTACTTGCGAAGAACCAGAGCAAGCTGGGTTTGCATTTCATACATAATGAATCAGATTAGGAGGAAATTAGAGCGAACGGCTCTATGCATTTTCCATTCTATCAGCTGCTAGAAATGCCGCTTACTCTCCGGCAGGGAATAGGTGAAAGGCAGAAAGCTCCCCTGAACATGAGATGCTTAGGAAAAGCGACAAGTCTATTATATAGCAGCATATTCTGCATCTTACGAGTATATTAAGGATTCAAAGACAACACTGGGATAGAGAAGGAAAACTAAAATCTACAATATATAAAACAGCTTTTGCCGAAGAACACAATTCGAACCAATTGGCAACCTCCTCACTACTGAAGTCCTTTCCAGTGGTCCCTTTCTCTTTAAGCTGCCAAGTTCCCCTTTCCCAAGCTCCCAGTAGCTAAAACATGTTAGAATTTAAGCACTTTGATAAAGACAGTGTGACTTTGCTTACTCAATTATTGATGGTCTATAAAGGTATCCTTTATTCTCCAAATATCACCCAAACTGCCCTCTCCGCTCCTCCAAAGACCTCCTTCTCTCAAGCTCTCGTCTCCACCTCCCATGCTGATCTCCAGGACTTCTCCAGAGCCTCTCCCATCCTCTAATGCTCTACCTCAGTGTGTCCAGCTATCTCCTATGCTGGCTACCTTTAGGCGATCCCTGAAAAAATAAAATCATCTCTTATCAAGCCTCCAAAATAGCAACTTTAATCACTGACATTCGCTCATCCCCCCCCCCCAGTTATAACCTTTAGTACGACTTGCCCCACCCTATTAGATTGTAAGCTCTGATAAGCAAGGCCCTCTTAAAGGAGTTGTAAAGGCAGAAGTATTTTTTTTAGCTCAATGCATTCTATGCATGAAGCAAAAAGCTGTGTGCAGAAGCAACCCCCCCCCCCCCTTTCCCTCGCCCCCCCTAATACTTACCCAAGGTCCCTCTATTTCCAGCGATGTTGTAGGAATGTCTCGGCTGTGCGAGACTCCCCTACTCATGTGGGCAATCTTGCCACTTGGTAGCATCTAGTGGCAAAATGTTACCACTACAAGCGACAGCTCTGGATTGAAGCCAAATATTGCAGCACAAGTTTAATTTTCAATTATGATCTAATGAAAAAAAAAAAAACACACACACACACACACACACACACACACACACACACACACACACAAAAAAAAACTGGAGTTTCATCAAGACCTTTAAATTCATTTTCTTTAAATGAAAGGAATGAATTGCAATTTGTACACATTAAAGAGCTCCATCCATTTCTTCTTGTCTGTTACCTTTCTGCCAGTGATCACAGCAGGGAAAACAAAAAAATTGCTTTGAAGATTTTCTGTTCTTCCAAAGCTGGAGAGGAATCAGCTCAGCTGTTTGCTTTTCGAGCTCTCATTAAAAAAAATGTCCCCTTTTGCATTTTCATAAACCGGTGTCAGCATAGCAGAAGGAAATTATGCAGCATTTGTACAGAATTAGAGACACAAATTTGTAAAAAGGTACAATAACCTACTTTGTAAAACAAGAAGTCTTCAAAATACAAATTAAATGGTGTTCTCCATTCGTAACTGGACATTAAGCATACAGGGACCACCCACTGGGGAGCTACACCATAGCTGTTTGGCATCTGTCCACCATTCTATACTTTGTCAGTTTGGTGATCTGGGAACCCTTGTTTGTAATACCCACTGTTACCTCCTTGCTGTCCTTTAAATGAAGAAGGGCAGCAAGTATTGAATGTGCCAACATCAAGAAATTAAAAACCGCTTGGAAATTTGAACGTGAATGGCAATGCATCCAACAAAGTAAGAAGTGTTTACACCGCTAATTTAAGAAAGAAGGCCCCACCCATCACACATGCGAGCTCAGTAAAATCTGGATTCCCTGGATTACATAAACCCAGATCAAAGACGAACTGAAAACTGGATGCTGTGCCTCCCTCTCAAAAAAAGGCAGAAAAAGGGCATAGGACTAGTCACCAGTATCCCATGTGGTCTACCTGCAGCTGCTGTTTCCCTATTACTGGCTTTCCATTTCTTGTTCTGTGCTCAGTGTGTGGAGACCAGTGCGACCAGTGAACAGTGAGCAAAATAGCAGCAATATCAACAAATCTCAAACCAGCAGTCAGGGGCAACAGTACCTTAGATCTCACACTGTGTCAGGGCTGGGCTCAGCCCTTTCTTCGCTCAGCTGTCGGCTAATTGCCAGCTCCTATCTCTCCACAGTGACTCACCTGCTGATGATATCCTGCTCGTCAGTCCTGCCTACTTAAGCCGTCCAGCCCAGATGATCTCTGCCTTCGCCTTGGTCACATCTCTAGAGATGCTCTCCTGTGTTCCTGTTAAAGACTTGCTTGGCTGACATTCCGTCTGGCTCCAGATCCTGCTGCTTGTTCTACTACGCTCATCTCTGGCTCCCTGACGTTTTGGCTTGTCTGACTATCTGTTCCGGTTCCTGAACTCTGGCTATGTTTTGACTAAGTTTACTTTTTTTAAATTATTAAACAAGTGAGATTTAACTCTACTTCTGTCTGATTTGTGGTTTCTGAAACACTGCAGATATACTGCTAGAAGGGCAAGAGTGCCATGGCACACTTGCATTCCAGGAAGTACATTAACATAGCTATTTTTCAGGAGGAATTTCAGCCAAAAAGGTGGATTTCTCAAAACATTGCCAAGGTACAACTAGAATTTCTAGATCTTCCCTTTAAAAGAGAACAAATCTTCAGTTTTTGAGTTCAGCTCTAGTTTAAGATACACTGAATGGACTTAAACTGAACCTTTGCCCCGACGAACAAGTTTTTACATACATTTTACATTAAAACTCTAAATGAACTTTAAAAAACATGCCTCAACTGTCCTTTGCAGCTACATGTACAGTGAAGAAGTATACAGTCCCTTGAAAAAGTATTCACACCCCTTGAAACTTTCCACATTTGTCATGTTACAAACAAAAATGTAAAGGTATTTTATTGGGCTTTTATGTGATAGACCAATACAAGGTGGCACATAAAATTGTGAACTGGAAGGAAAATTATAAAAGGTTTTCCAATTTTTTTACAAATAAATATGTGAAGAGTCAATACTTTGTAGAACCTCCTTTCACTGCAATTACAGCTGCTAGTCTTTTTGGGGATGTCTCTACCAACTTTGCAGATGTAGAGAGTGACATTTTTTGCCCATTCATCTTTGCAAAATAGCTCAAGCTCTGTCAGATTGGACGGAGAGTGTCTGAACAGCAATTTTCAAGTCTAGTCACATTCTCAACTGGATTTAGGTCTGGACTTTGACTGGGCCATTCTAACACATGAATATGCTTTGATCTAATCCGTCCCATTGTAGCTCTTTCTGTATGTTTAGGGTTGTTACCCTAGTCTCAAGTGTTTTGCAGACTCCAACAGGTTTTCTTCTAAGATTACCCTGTATATGGCTCCATCCATCTTCCCATCAACTCTGACCAGCTTCTGTGTCCCTGTTGAAGAAAAGCATCCCCACCACATGATGCTGCCACCACCATGTTTCACGGTGGGGATGGTGTGTTCAGGGTGATGTACAGTGTTAGTTAAATTGACCTGACCAATCTGACCAGAGCACCTTCTTCCACATGTTTGCTGTGTCCCCCACATGGCTTCTCGCAAACTGCAAATGGGACTTATGGCTTTCTTTCAACAATGGCTTTCTTCTTGCCACTCTTCCATAAAAGGACAGACTTGTGGAGTGTCCTGTGGACAGATTCTCCCACCTGAGATGTGGATTTCTGCAGCTCCTCCAGAGTTACCATGGGCCTCTTGGCTGCTTTTCTAATGAATGCTCTTCTTGCCTGTCAGTTTAGATGGACAATCATATCTTGGTAGGTTTTCAGTTGTGTCATACTCTTTCCATTTTTGAATGATGGATTGAACAGTGCTCCATGAGATGTTCAAAGCTTGGGAATGTTTTTTTTTTTTTTTTTTTTTTTTTTTTATAACCTAACCTTGCTTCAAACTTCACTACAACTTTATCCCTGACCTGTCTGGTGTGTTCCCTGGCCGTCATGATGTGGTTTGTTCACTAAAGTTCTCTAACAAACCTCTGAGGGCTTCACAGAACAGCTGTATTTATACAGAGATTAAATTACACACAGGTGGACTACATTTACTAATTAAGTGTCTTCTGAAGGCAATTGGTTCCACTAGATTTTAGTTAAGGGTATTAGAGGATGCTGAATACAAATGCACACCACACTTTTCAGATATTTGTAAATAAAAAAGAAAACCCATTTATTATTCTCCTTTCACTTCACAATTATGTGCCACTTTGTGTTGGTCTATCCCTTAAAATCCCAATAAAATACATTTACGATTTTGGTAGTAACATGACAAAAATGTGGAAAATTTCAAGGAGTATAAATACTGTTCCGAGGCACTGTATGCTCAAAGATTACAACAAAGACTCTGAAGTCAGGTTTGGTGAGTTTCTAACAACTTAGAGCACCTGGTGTTTGTTTACAAAAGAAAGCTGGAAGGCTGCCAGAGAAAATAAGTGGAAAGGAGCCGAGATTAAAATGCCTGTGTTGGCAAACTTTGAAAATGCTTTTCTCCATAACACCTCTAGCTACAGAGGTGAGGGCTTGTTTTACAGAATTTCTTTCCTGCCTGTTCGGAAAACAAATTTAGGAGGGAAGGAAAAAAATAAAAAACGTACATTTTAAAAGCCCATCAATGCAGCCTTGCACGGTCCCCCTGCAGCCTTCCCCAAAATTGCAGCATGGTTTTGTTTTAAATTCACTGCCGCCACGATCTTCGGCTCCTCCCGCCGCCGCCGAAATAGTCGGCTCCACCCACCTCCGACAGACCGAGCCAAGTGTACTCGACTCCACTCGCAGTAACGCCCCTGTCCCGCCCCTAGCCCGGCTCCTATGATGGACACAACACCGGACCAATGTCGGGACGTAAAGGCTAGGAGGCTTGACTGCGAGCGGAGCCGAGTACACAGTATACTCGGCTCGGTAAATGTCGGTGGTGCTCCACAGACCGTGCAGATCAGCGGGGGATCGGCATATAACACGCCCCCAGGATTTTCCCCTGATTTTAAGCCCTCCAGCACTCAGATTGGCTTGCTCAGGCACTGAGCAGTGTGCTGAGAGGTTGAGCCAGCTGCCAGTCAGTCAGCTGGGTGAATCCAAACATTGTTGTCGAGATCCCTACAGAGCCTGGCCCGGCTCTGTGATGCCAGTCAACAGTGGACTTCAGCCTGCTGTCGGCTGAATCTGGGTCACAGGAGCGCAGAAATAAGTGCACTCTTGTGACCCACAAAGCAAGTATGGCCACAAGAGATTTGGCCATACATATTTATTGCACCCTTCATTTTTGTTGACTCCAACACATTTTGCAAAAATAACGACTTTCACTGAAATAACTTGATTTTGCTGAAATATCACAGAATCAATCACTTGGAATTTCACTCACCACTCTGTCACATAAAATAAGCAGAGGAAGCGAGAACCCCTCAGAATACCTGCAGCAGGTGGGAGGGGCATGGAACAGAGATGTAGATATTATACAAATGGAGTCTGACAGAAGGCAGCGGGTGGGTACTTTAATCTGCCGACAGCCAGTAAAAGCGGAAATATCCAATAAATGGGGGGACCACAATATATGATTTCAAAGAAAGGTAATTCAAACAGAGGATGTCCATCATCCTTTGAAATCTCCTTAACAAAACATCTGTCTTTTTTCGCTGTCTGGTCCTCAGGATATAAAAAGAATTACATTTCTAAGTCTCTGTTGACCAAGGATAAAGGCTGCAGAACTGGCTTTTCCATGTTATATAGTGTAATAATGAAACGGGGGCACTCAGAAACAGGTGCGATCAAGATCATTTCAATGTCTCCGTGTTTGCTCTGAACCCAGGATTTATGAGAAGGCACTGGCAGACCTTTGCGGCTATTTGTACAGGCTGAGCCTCTTTGTTTAAAGATCGCTCTCTCATACAGCAGCCATGCGTGAACCCATACCTGACATTTTGAAATTGCTTTGCTCTCTCGTTCCCGGGAGCGGCCGCAGTCACTAACCATGTGGCAATCTTTATATTGAGTAATTGTTAATATTTCTTGCAGGTCAAGGTAAAAATGTGCTGATCGGCTGCACTACGAGAAATGAGAATGTTGATATATATTTGAAGCTGGGTAAATGGTCTTACTGCAGAACACAGGAGAACAGTTTTTTTTACCCATTTTAGTTTTTGATTTCCTTTAATGATGTAGCGCCACTATATTCCACTGCGTATCAAAACATTTATACCAGCCCCTGTCTCACGGAGCTCACAATGTACTGTACCTACCATTGACAGGCTCATACACAAGTCAATGAAGAGAGTAACGGACAGGCTTATAGTATCTCACAATGGATGTCATGTTAAAACCACCAATAGTAGGGCTCATAGGAGCCCAGACAGAAATGATTTGCAAATGTATGGCTCATAAATACAATGAGACAAAATCATTGGTGCCCAAAAACCTGTGATCATATGGCTCCTCCTAAGGCGGACCTTTCAGCAGGAACCAGAAAGAGACCTCTGGCTCCTGAAGAAGGGAATAAAGATGGCAGCACAGAATGGGACCAGCAATGGAAGAAGAGAAGGGGAGAAAGAACAATGCAGGATTCACAAATCTCCTTAGCTTGGATAAAATCAGCATTAACTGACTTAATGCCCAGTACACATGGGCCGAATGTTGGGAAGACATTGGCCGGTTCAATAAAAACTGGCCGACATTCAGCCCGTGTGTATGTCGGCCTGTCCAAACCAGCAGCAGGCCCGGCTGCCGATCACTGCTCTCAGCCAATGGGAGAGAACGCAGATGGGAGGGTTGTGGCAGGGTGTTCTCCCCATCAGAACACAACAGTTTAGTGGGGGAGTTCTCTGTACTATCTTTGGATGGTTAGTACAGTGGCTCCGACCGAAAACTGTCAGTTTTTTTTTTTTTTTTTTCGTTCAACCCACTGGGCTGAATAAAAAAAAAAAAATAAACCTTGTAGTGTGTACCAGGCATTAGACGCACTGGGCGTTTAAAGTACTTCTAAAGGGCCGAAGTTTTTTTTATATCTTAATGCATTCTATATGCATTAAGAGAAAAAAACGTTCAGTGTGCAACAGCCGTCCTCAGCCCCTCTAATACTTACCTGAGCCCCATCTCGAGCCAACGATGTTGTA
Source organism: Lithobates sylvaticus (assembly GCA_028564925.1). Taxonomy (NCBI): domain Eukaryota; kingdom Metazoa; phylum Chordata; class Amphibia; order Anura; family Ranidae; genus Lithobates; species Lithobates sylvaticus. Next base: position 493,259,307 of record CM053030.1, on the reverse strand, counting down.
CGAGATCCTTCAGGAGCCCTCCTGATTGGCTGAGACACAGCAGCAGGCACCATTGGCTCCCGCTGCTGTCAAAGTCAGTGAGCCTATGAGGAGAGAGGGGGTGGGTCCAAGCTGCGGCTCAGTGTCAGAATGGACACACACACACACACAGCAGCTCAGCTCAGGTGCACCCATAGCAAGCTGCTTGCTGTGGGGGCACAAAGCAGGAGGGAGGGGCCAGGAGCGTTGGTGAGGGCCCCAATAAGAGGATCGGGGCTGCTCTGTGTAAAAACATTTCACAAAGCAGGTAAGTATAACAGGTATGTTAAAAAAAAAAAATTAATTTCATTTTAAGGCCGGTGCATGGGACTCCAGCATTTACGGTAGATGCGGTGGAAATTACATTTAGCCATTTCTACCTGAAGTTCCCATTTAAAACATCATGTCAGAATTATAAACTGCTCCTCCCATTTTTGTTGCAAGTTTTCACATGTCACATCTTTAAATCTTTCCTTTATTTAGTAAAAACATTCTCTAGACTGAAAAAAATTCCTAAAAACGCCAAACGCGGCTGAACACTTGTTACAGTGTTTAGCAGTGTTTTTACAGCTCAACGGCCTCTGCTCCTGGACGCACAGGCTGCTGTTTTTTTTCTACTTCCCCTAAACGCTTATCCCTCCAAAAGCCTGCATGGACACAGGCTAATATAAAAAGTGGTGTTTCGAGAAAAAAAACACACACACACACACACACACACACACACACACACACACACAAGTTTGACGCCCCTAACAACAGCTGTAAAAGCTTGTACATTAGCTCTTAGGGCTATAGCCTAGTGGTCAAGGCTATAAAGGACATGACAAAACCAAAGCTGGCTACACACTATTATATTTTCAAATGAACATTTGTATGATAATTCTTTGTATATTCAATGCCTGGACAAAGGTTTGAAAGTACTAATTTTTTGCTTTTAACATTTCATTTTGGAATAAATGTAACTTCCCAAACAAAATCCATATTCACTGCTAAGCTGGCTATACACAATTCGATTTTCGATTAAAAATGTATACCATTCGATAGCATGAGAAATGTCGTTCGAAAGTAGTTCACAATTTTGTTTGCTCTTAACATTCAAATTTTGGAATGGATACAATTTCCCAATAGAAAGCCACCTACAAGGTTTTTCAACCTGCTCCTTCGAATTTTCTCATCACTGCGGACCGCACTAATTAGAAAATTTAACAAATGTTCTTAAAAGCAAACATTTTTTTGTATAAACTCCACTAGTGTATGGCCAGCTTAACCTCTTCCGGATCACCCCACGCATATTTTTTTTAGCACTGATCACTGTTCCCCAAAATGTGTCACTTAGTGTCAGCTTTGTCTGCCGCAGTCCCGCTAAAAAATTGCTGATCACCATTAATAAAAAGAAAAAAAAGTTCATAAATCTATTCCATAGTTTGTAGACACTATAACTTTTGCACAAACCAATCAATATACGTATATTGCAATTTTTTTTAACCAAAAATATGTAGCAGAATACATATTGGCCTAAATTGATGAAGAAATCAGATTTAAAAAAAAAAATATTGCATGCGTTTTACAGCAAATTGGTTTGTCTTTTTTGTTTATAGCACAAAAAATTAAGAACCGCAGAGGTGATCAAATACCACCAAAATAAAGCTTGATTTATAACTTTACTTGGGTACAGTGTCGCACGACCGCGCAAATGCGAGTTAAAATAACGCAGTGCCGTATTGCAAAAAAATTGCCTGGTCATGAAGGGGGGTAAACCTTCCGGGGCTGAAGTGGCTAAAATGGAACTTTATTCAGAAATTTAAGTCCTGATAGGTATACCTGCAAAAGGTCCAGCAGGAAATAATTTATGTAAAAAAAAAAATAATAAAAAATAAAAACATTAAAAATAAAGTGCCTATAATGTGGAAAATCTGGCAATGCACCAGCTCAACCCTGCTCTGCACATGCTCAATTTTCCTGTATTTGGCTGTGTGCGATAATCAGTGAGTCACTAGAGGCCGATCTGCTGACAGCCTAAAGATTTACTGCTTGTGAAGGGGAAGGAAGAATCAAGAATGACAAACTGCCTAGTGAACACAGAATAGAGAGAGAAAAGCAGGAGGCGCGAAAAGATAAAATCTCCTGCCAGGGAGACACAAAAGAGGTAAAATTTACAAGGATAGGGTCTTAGCTTATCTCCTTGATATTCACTAATTTCTACCTCAGCAGTAGCAGCCTGTGGACTTTAGCACTGCAAAGCTTCTGTCAGCCCTCCCCTCTAGCTGAGCCAAGACATACAACCAAGGCTGGAAATGCATTTTAGTTACAGAAATTGAATCGTCCGAGACTGAGGAGAGGGCAAGAGTTTCAATTAATTTAGAATGTATATTTGCTTAAAAAAAACAAAAAACATTAAATTCTTATCAAACTGTTATGGGTCAAGTTCTGCTGTCAGCATAGTAAAGATTGCTGCTGGCATTATAAAAAAAAAATTGCAAATAAAATGGACAGACACAAGACCTGAGATTGCGCAAACCAACAAGAAGCTTGAGGGATTCTGTGATTGTCACTTTAATATGAAGATAAAACACCCTCCCCGAGAAGTCTTGGACTGCATCGCTTTGCCCCTCCATGGCAGCCAATCTCCCTCTATAATTGGCATCTAATTTACACAAAGAAAGCCGGGGTCGAAGAAGTGGGGAAAAAGATAATTTTTTTTTTTTTTACATTTGCGTATTCCCAGTAGACGGGTCTGAGCTGGCATTTTGTGGTTTAATCTTCACAGCCTGAGCTAATAAATTTCTTCTCATTCTGTCAGTCATCTTTATTAAGACCGAATTAAGTTGGACACGTCTGAAAAAAGCCCCAGCAGAGCAATGTTGTATCTTTACGCCTCCCTGTCCTCAGAAAGCAAATTATTCATTTTACAAAGCCGTTATTTTGCTGCGCTGTTTGTCATCTTGAAACAGACGGAACAGAAAGGAGGCGGAAAGACAATAAATAAATAAATAATGAGAGAAAAAGAATGAACGGAGACAAAACTTCAAAATGTTGTGCGGACGAGGCAAAGGGCTAAATCCTAAGGCTGTAACAGACCGTTCCAAGCGCGCCATTTAGATTACCCCGGCGGTATTAAGAAGACACAACGCTTGTCGGCTGACGGTTTAATAAATGCTGTAAGGATTAGACTTGCACACGGATCGCTTGTAGGGTTTTAAGTATTTGGATTACATTTTAAAGAGGAGGTCTGCTGAGGACTTTGTGTATACAAAGACAGCGAGTTGGTTTTAAAGCATCTGCAAGTGGGGTGGTTGGTTATGGTGCGGGAGAGTTCTGGCTGCCAGATTTTTTTGCACAACAACTTGTGCTTGTGCTCTACGCTTATTAACCACTTAAGCCCCGGACCATTTTGCTGGCCAAAGACCAGACCACTTTTTGCAATTCGGCACTGTGTCGCTTTAACTGACAATTGCGCGGTCGTGCGATGTGGCTCCCATACATAATTCATGTTCTTTTTTTTCCCCCACAAATAGCTTTCTTTTGGTGGTATTTGATCACCCCTGTGGTATATTATATATATATATATACAGTGGTGTGAAAAAGTGTTTGCCCCCTTCCTCATTTCCTGTTCCTTTGCATGTTTGTCACACTTAAGTGTTTCGGAACATCAAACCAATTTAAACAATAGTCAAGGACAACACAAGTAAACACAAAATGCAATTTGTAAATGAAGGTGTTTATTATTAAAGGTGAAAAAAAATCCAAACCATCATGGCCCTGTGTGAAAAAGTGATTGCCCCCTAAACCTAATAACTGGTTGGGTCACCCTTAGCAGCAACAACTGCAACCAAGCGTTTGCGATAACGTGCAATGAGGCTTTTACAGCGTCCTGGAGGAATTTTGGCCCACTCATCTTTGCAGAATTGTCCTAATTCAGTTACATTAGAGGGTTTTCGAGCATGAACGGCCTTTTTAAGGTCATACCACAACATCTCAAAAAGGATTAAGGTCAGGACTTTGGCTAGGCCACTCCAAAGTCTTCATTTTGTTTTTCTTCAGCCATTCGGTGGTGGACTTGCTGTGTGTTTAGGATCATTGTCCTGCTGCAGAACCCAAGTTCGTTTCAGCTTGAGTACACGAACAGATGGTCGGACATTCTCCTTCAGAATCTCTTGGTAGACAGCAGAATTCATAGTTCCTTTTATCACGGCAAGTCTTCCAGGTCCTGAAGCAGCAAAACAGCCCCAGACCATCACACTACCACCACCATATTTTACTGTTGGTATAATGTTCTTTTTTCTGAAATGCAGTGTTCCTTCTACGCCAGATATACTTGGACACACACCTTCCAAAGAGTTCCACTTTTGTCTCATCGGTCCACAGAATGTTGTCCCAAAAGTCTTGGGGGATCATCAAGATGTGTTGTGGAGAAATTGAGACGAGCTTTGATGTTCTTTTTGCTCAGCAGTGGTTTTCTCCTTGGAACTCTGCCATGCAGGCCATTTTTGCCCAGTCTTTTCCTGATGGTGGAGGCATGAACGCTGACCTTAACTGAGGCAAGTGAGGCCTGCAGTTCCTTGGACGTTGTTGTGGGGTCTTTTGTGACCTCTTGAATGAGTCGTCGCTGCGCTCTTGGGGTAATTTTGGGCGGCCGGCCACTCCTGGGAAGGTTCACCACTGTTCCATGTCTTCGCCATTTGTGGATAATGGCTCCCACTGTGGTTCGCTGGATTCCCAAAGCTTTGGAAATGGCTTTATAACCCTTTCCAGACTGATAGATCTCAATTACTTTCTTTCTCAATTTTTCCTGAATTTCTTTGGGTCTCGGCATGATGTGTAGCTTTTAAGGATCTTCTGGTGGACCTTACTGTGTCAAGCAGCTCCTATTTAAGTGATGCCTTGATTGTGAACAGGTGTGGCAATAATCAGGCCTGGGTGTGGCTAGAGAAATTGAACTCAGGTGTGGACAACCACAGTTATAGTATGTTTTAACAAGGGGGGCAATCACTTTTTCACACAGGGCCATGATGGTTTGGATTTTTTTTCACCTTTAATAATAAACACCTTCATTTACAAATTGCATTTTGTGTTTACTTGTGTTGTCCTTGACTATTGTTTAAATTGGTTTGATGTTCCGAAACACTTAAGTGTGACAAACATGCAAAGGAACAGGAAATGAGGAAGGGGGCAAACACTTTTTCACACCACTATATATATATATATATATATATATATATATATATATATATATATATATATATATATATATATATATATATATATATATATATATATATATATATATATATATATATATATATATATATATTTTTTTTTTTTTTTTCCCTCAGTTTAGGCCGATACATATTTCTGAAAAAAATAAAAAAATAAAACCGCAATAAGCGATTATAAAATAGGGGATAGTTTGATGGCATTTTTATTAATAATTTTATTTTTACTAGTAACGGCGGCAATCAGCGTTTATTGTGACTGCGATATTATGGCGGACACATCAGACATTTTTTACACATTTTTGGGACCATTGTCATTTATACAGCAATCAGTGCTATACAAATGCACCAATTCCTGTGTAAAATTACACTGGCAGTGAAAGGGTTAACCACTAGGTGGCAGTGTAGGGGTTAAGTGTGTCCTAGGGGCGTGTTTCTAACTATGGGGGGCGTGGCTGTGTGTAACATTACTGATCTCTGCTCCGATCACAGGGAGCAGAGATCACTGTCACTAGGCAGAACGGGGAGATGCTCGTTTACATTAGCATCTCTCCCGTTCTTCCTCCCCGTGAGACGATCGCAGGTATCCCCGCGGCGATCGAGTTTGCGGGACCCGCGACCCGACTCAAGGAGGTTCCCGACTGGCGCGCGCTCCCCCAGCAGCGCGCACGCGATGGCGCGCCGGCAAATTTAAAGGGATGTACCTGTAAGCCCATTTGCCTGTCTGTGCCATTCTGCCGACGTACATCTGTGTGCGCCGGTCGGGAAGTGGTTAACCACTTTAATACTGGGCAGTTTTACCCCCCTTTCTGCCAAGGCCAATTTTGTCATCTTTCAATTGCAACACTGTACCAATATAAAATTTGTATAACTTTTTCAAAGTAAAAAAAAAATAAAAATAAAAAAAAACACGCGTTTTGTTTACGTTATAAAATTTAGCAAATTAATCTTTCTTCAAATTTAGGCCACGATGTATTCTGCTACAGTGGGGGAAATTATTATTTGATCCCCTGCTGATTTTGTAAGTTTACCCACTTACAAAGAAATGAGGGGTCTATAATCTTTATCTTAGGTGTATTTTAAAATGATGGAAACAGAATATTAACCAAAAATCCAGAAAAAACAAACAAAAAAAACACGATACAAATGATATAAATGGAGTTGCAGTTCAGTGAGTAAAATAAGTATTTGATGCTCAAGCAAAACATGTCTTGGTACTTAGTGGAGAAACCCTTGTTGGCAGGCACAGAGGTAAGATGTTTCTTGTAGGTGGTTACCAGGTTTGCACACATCTCAGGAGGGATTTTGGTCCACTCTTTACAGATCTTCTCTAAATCTGCAAGGTTTCTTGGTGGTCTCTCTGCAACTCGAAGTTTTAGCTCCCTTCATACATTTTCTTTAGGATTAGGGTCTGGAGACTGGCTAGTCCACTGCATGACCTTAATGTGCTTGAGCCACTCATTTGTTGCCTTAGCAGTATGTTTTGGGTCATTGTCATGCTGGAAGACCCATGTTCAGTGTTCTGGCTGGGGGAAGCAGGTTCTCATCCAAGCTTTTACAATACATGGCCACGTCCATTGGCCCCTCAATGTGGCAAAGTCGGGCTGTACCTTTAGCAGAGAAACAGCACCAAAGAATCATGTTTTCACCTCTGTGCTTGACTAAGGATGGTGTTCTTAGGGTCACAGTTAGCATTTTTTTCCCTCCAAACAAGACGAGTCGGGTTAATGCTAGAGCTACATTTTGATCTCATCTGACCACAGCACTTTCTCCCAATCCTTCTCGGAATCATTTAGACATTCATTGGCAAATTTCATGCCTGTACATGTGCTTTGAGGAGAAGGAGGAGGACCTTGCGGGCGCTGCAGGATTTCAATCCATGGTGGTGTATTGTGTTACCAATGGTTTCTTTGGCAACTGTGGTCCCAACTGCCTTGAGATCATTCACAAGCTCCTCTCGTGTAGTTCTGGGCTGATCCCTCACTTTTCTCATGATCATCCTTACCCCATGAGGTGAAATCTTGCATGGACCTCCAGACAGAGGGCAATTGATGGTTATTTTGTATTTATTCCATTTGCGAATAATCCCTCCAACAGTTGTCTCTTTCTCACCAAGCTTCTTGCCGATGGTCTTGAAGCTCATTCCAGCCTTGCGCAGGTCTACAATCTTGTCCCCAACATCCTTTGACAGCTCTTTTGTCTTGGCCATGATGGTGAGGTTTGAATGGAAGAAAGAGTCTGTGCACAGGTGATGAGTTGTCGTTAGGCGCAACTTCTTAAATTGACAGGACTAATCTGTGTACCACATGAGCACCTACTGTAGCCAGTCTCTGGGAGACAGAATTATTGTTGGTTGGTAGGGGACTTATTTTACTCACTGACCTACAATGCAATTTATAACATTTGTATTGTGTGTTTTTTTTCTGGATTTTTGGTTGATATTCTGTCTCTATTATTTAAAACACACCTAAGATAAAAATTATAGACCCTTCATTTTTTTGTAAGTGGGAAAACTTACAAAATCTTTAGGAGATCAAATAATTATTTTCCCCACTGTATATATTTGAAAAACAATCAATCCTGATGTACCAACAGCCCATCTAATTTCTTGAGACTGTCACTGGTGCAGTACAGTGTCATTAAATAACTGGTGCAGCGGTGACCAGGCACACTGGTAATGGTAACAAAAAAAAAAATAATAATAATAATTTTACATTTTTAAAAACATATCTTCTTTTTTTTTTTTTTTACATACGATTGCTTATAGCAGTGAATATTACGGTTATAAGCAAACATACGAAAATAAACGTTTTTCTAGTGCCCATGTATCGAACAAGACCAAGGCCATACCTGTGAATTTAAAGTGAACATGTCATATACAGTGGACATCAGTTTATGGGTTGGTTTACATAACAAAAAGCTTCCCGGTTCACTAGGGAATAGTGATATTACGGCCTGATTCGACAATTCAGAGGAAACTGTAACCGAGTGACAACAGACACCAAATCAGATTATACCTTTCATTTTGATATCCTCACTTAACTTCTGCCTACACAGCAAATGAATAGCCTTTGTGTGCATTTAATCCCAAATTTAAAACTGACTTGAACCTTTAACCCTCTCGCGCCCATAATATTTATATGAATATTACTCAGCAAGAAGCCCTGAGCTGAGGATATATAAATAAACATCCCCCTTTGAAATTCACAAGCTAACACCTTGCACAGCTACCGACTCTGGCGAGAACCCCTTTGACAGAATTATGACATAGTGATCATATGCAAGCTAGTGAAAACAACTGACAGAATAAGCTTTCAGCTTGCAGGCAGCAGCATTCATCTGATTAATACTGTAGCAGTCAGATACATTTACAGTATTAAGTAGAAAAACAGATAAGAAAAAAAAAAAAAAAAAAACACCTGGATAAAAATGATTTTAGGTCTGTAAAATGACCCATTATCAAATTAACGTATGCTTTCATTTCTGACCTCTTGTTTATCAAAAAACTGAAGTGAGGACTCAGTGGAACTTTATTACCTTTAGGATAAAGTGGGGAAATGGTCTGTCAGGGTTCTATTGCTGTGGCAACACTGGGAAGACACCCCCCTTACTTTCTGTCCAGAACCAAAAGGAAATAAGAGAAAAGCTTCCAAAAAGTAAGATAGCATTTTTTTTACGCCCAGCGTGCATGGTGAGCCTTAAATGCTAGCCCTCTATGAAAGTAAAAATGGATAAAAGATTTGGGTGTTTCTTGGGCTCAGTTAATCCTTCTGAAGACCTCGCACATGAATGACGAAACACATAGGGTGAGAATTCCGCTTATGTCACTATTGCTTTACTGGAACGCACCCTGGGTAATCAGCGTAACTCCAAAAGTGCAAGTTTAGTAATGTTTGTGATATAATGAAACAATTGTACGCTAGCAGAGGCTTTTCCCCTTTCTTAATGGCCCTGCTATGCGTGTCCGGTGGCTCTGGGAGGACTTAAAGCAGCAAAGTAATACCAAATGGAGTGGTAGCGAAAAACGGCATTCTTTGGAAATGCCTCTGATTGCTAGCATAGCGTTTCCGGTCTTTACCTCTGATCCTGTTGTGTATATTACATCAACAAGCACTATTTGACTTCCTTGTTTATACAAGAGGTCAATTCAGACTGATGAGTGCAGGGTGTTTCTTTGTGGACATGGTGGAGTGGAGCGCGTATGGTGCACTGAACACCAAGCCTAATTTTAGGAATTACTTGGACATTTGTTATATGTATTTACACCGATCAGCCATAACATTATGACCACTGACGGGTAAAAGGGAATATCTCGTTACAATGGCATCTGAAAATTGGTGGTATATATTAGGCAGCAAGTGAACATGTTGTCCATACAGTTTGTGGCGAAAGCAAAAAAAAAAAAAAAAAGTGGTCATCGCAGTTTGTTGTGTATGGGGCTGTGAAGCCCATGGTGACCCATGTCCACAGCCAGAAGCTTTTGACAATGGCCACATGAACATCAGAACTGGACTACGGAACAGTGGAAGAAGGTGGCCTGGCCTGATGAATCAAATTCTCTTTTACATCATGTGGATGGCTGGGTGAGTGGGTTGCCCGGGGAAGAGATGGCACCAGGATGCGGTATAAGAAGGCAAGTCCACAGAGGCAGTGTAATGCTTTGGGCAATATTCTGCTGGGACACCTTAGGTCCTGCCATTCATGTGGATGTTACTTCGGTGTCCATGCCTCAATGGGTCAGGGCAGTTTTAGCAAAAAGGGGGCCATACTCAATATTAGGTGGGTGGTCGTAATGTTATGGCTGATTGATGTATATTTGTTTAGATTTAAGTGCAAGCTCTGATTTTTTATAGTTTATTTGGTTAACCCAGAATCGGCAGCTTACAGTTACAAAGCCATCACTTCTATTAGTCCAGCTATCAGCCACTGCGCTCACCAAAACAATTTGAACAGCTGAAAAGAATAAATCAGTAGGTGGAGGATAGTAAAATGACCTACTATTCACTATATAAAAAGGAAGGCACACAGTTAATTGAGTGCTTTCAGCTTCTGTATACCTGTAGGATAGTGGTCTCCAAACTGCAGCCCTTTGCGGCATTATTTCCTGCCACCGACACCATCAATGGGGCTCTATTCCTTCCACTGACACCAACTTTTTCTCCCCTTAATATCAAAGATCAGGTATGGTTTTTACTCACACTGGACACAGTCCGACCCCCCTAAAGTCTGTAGGACAGTAAACTTCCCCTTCCTTTAGAAAGTTTGGTGATTCCTGTTGTAGGATATGGAGGGCTGTGAGCATTCACATCTAGTTAAATGCTGGGGGGGGGTTCTCTTTCTTATGTCTTACCAAACATCAGCCAGGAAATTTCAATTGGAGTAACATTGGGGTTTCTAATTGAGCTCTCAAGGTTATATCTGCCGATGTGTTCGAATTTCCTCAAAGTAATAAAGTAGCGAAGACATTTTAAGAGTGCTCTTATTTTTTATAAAGTCTAGCTCCTGAAACCAATAGAGGAGATATACGACTATGGCTCATACATCGTCAGGTCATTCTGCAGTTAAATGCTAGAAAGAAGAACCCGAGATCTGCTGAGGTCACACTTTCGAACCTGATAAACATGGCTAGTTCTGATTGCTTAGCAGATGTTTTACATTTTCCTTTCATGTACCAGAGTGCTGGCAGAGCAGGTCATCAGTCTGAGGAGATAATTTCATAAGCAAATAACCTCAGCACAGGGTACACCTTACAGAATCGGAGTGCCCTTCATCCAGCACATTTCCAATTACCCATCTATTTTTCTTTTCTTCCATTAATGAGGCTACGGGTCAGCTGAACAGTTTTTTTTATTTTTTTAGACTGACATGGATTTTGTTTCATTTCTAGTAGAGAAAGATAAAAGGGCTCCTTTAAAAAAGGCTAGATGGGGTTTCACAAAAATTCCCATATTCTGTGCTCCTCGTCAATTTTCTCCATATATGTGCAGACCTCCGACGCAGACCAATCCATCTTCCTGGCCTGTCCAGAGTTGGGCGGTGTGTAACTTATACAGCGCTACACAGGGGTTGCCCTAATGAATTTGAAAAAAAACTTTGGGCTCCATGGTTAGACACCCCGGTTCTGAGCAAACTTGACCTAGTAGCACGTATAATCCTACAAAACCAATGTAGGCCCAAGTTTACTGTGCAGTATTAAGTATTAATGTAGCGCCGGTACTCCTGAAGAGTACCCCGCTATGTTGTAAATTTCGTTTTTTTCCCCAAGACTATAGTTAAGTCTTGGGGTTGTTCTAAATTATGCTTTGGCATCAGTTTGGCTGGGCTGTATTGAGGTTCTGCCTGGTCAAAGGTGAGTTTGCACCTGTGAGGCCATAGAATGCAGTCTGGTTGGACGCATTGGGTACCAATCTCTTCTCGGAGCCAATCAGTGGGCGCCTTTATCCCGCTGTGTATTCCAGGAGAGGGTACTTAAGGTGCTGCAGTCACGTGATTCAGGGCTCCGGTCCAGAATCTGTTGCTGACTCCATGGTCCTGGTCCTCCTGACCAGCCCCCAGAGGCCCTCATGGTCTGGGGTACGGATCTATCCGTTTACAAGCCTCGGAACTGGCTAGTTCGAGGCGCAGTAACTGGAAGGAGGATTCTAAAGTGTTCCGGTGCCATGTCGGGTTTTGGAGAGGCCCAGCAACTCTATGTGCAACCAGGGGAGGACTCTTCAGAAGAGGGCCACGCAGGAGGCTGGCTTTTCGGTAAGTGCCTGGAAGCTGAGCTGTAAGGACACTAATTGAATCCGCATTTCTTACGGTATCGCCGGACCGGCTGCAAGATACTGGTACTGTAAGACAGTTCCTAACCTTATCCTTCAGTTGCAACTAAGTTCCTGTGAGAGACTTTTGTGTTCATCTAAAGTTTCACAACCAAGTCTGTGGCAGAGACTTTGCCAAGCTAAAATCACTTGTTGGCTGCTAGATCTACAAACAAGGATTTATCCAATGGTTGAGTTATCCAGTTGCAAGTGGCTACTCCCTGGATCATCTAAAGAGAGACATTCGAGTGTCAGCAGTTCCAAAGGTGCCTGAGCTTCTACACCCTACCCTCTATTCCCAACTGAGAGGCTGTTTCTGTTCAACGTTTTAAGCAAATAAAAATTCCTAAAGGAATTCAAGTGTCGGTCTCTACAGTTACTGGGTCTCAACCCTGGGAACCCCTAGACAAGAACAACGAGTTACGAGCTGGAGGCGGTATCGGTAAGCCCATAAAAATTCAGCAGCTCCTTCGGGAGTCATTGCTACATTAAAGTACAACTACAGTTTGGATAGAAGAGAGGGTTATAACCCCGGTCAGATTATTTTCGCCAGTTAGGGAGGTTTCCCTTCACTTCATATCCCATAGCCAAACAGGAAGTGAGAGGATATCCCTGAAAATTAAGGCAATTCCTTGGGGACCCCCATCCCGGTGTCTTCATGGGATGATTTCCTCTCTATTACTTTTCTGGGGACCACCCAAAACTTGGTATTTTCTTTTACTTTCAATGATAATGGTAAACAGAATAAAACAGAGAGTTAAAGTGTTACTAAACCCACAACAATAAAAATCAGTCTGTATATGCAGTAAAGCATGCTTGTTATACTAACTGTATAACCTAAGGGGTTAATCTTCTCCTCTAATACTTACCTGAGCCCCATCTCTATCCAGCGATGTGCACTCACCGAGACACAGCAGCCAAATCAAGAGAAAAAGGGGCGGGGCCAAATCGAGGCTCCGTGTCTGAATATACACACGATGCTGCAGCTTGGCTTGGATGCCCCCATAGCAAGCTGCTTGCTGTGGGGGGCACTCGACAGGAGGGAGGGGCCAGGAGCGCCGGCGAGGGACCCGAGAAGAGGAGGATCCAGGCTGCTCTGTGCAAAACCATTTCACGTAACAGGTAAGTATAGAACATATTTATTAGGTTTTAAGAGAAAAAAAAAAAGAGAATTTAATATCACTTTAATGGCTTGGAGATTTGTTTTATAGCATTTACAATTTTTCCTGTGTTGACTACACAGACTTGAGGTTTCAGACGCCTATCACTTTAGTATGCGATCTTACTGTATATACCCTTCTGTGGAAGTGTATGGAAATTTTCAGATTTCATTTGCACATATTTGACTGTACTGCTCTGGAAAATGTTTACTGTGACTTATTGTATTTTCAATGAAGCACTTTTTGATTGAAAAAATAAATAAAATAAAAATTATACAGCGCTACTGGCATTGTCAAAATTATCAAGCACATGCGGACATTGCCCAGGAGGGTCAACGTATCCAATTTGGCACATACTATCTGGATATCATTTTTATGTCTAGGGTAGACTCGCGGGTCACATTTTCAGGATATACGTAATGCTTCTGTCTCAGGTAAGCAAACAGGTAATCATCAAACAAATCCAGGTGAATCTCAACACCCATGTCCATCCATTATGGCTTGGTTCTGCTCCGGACAGTGGAAATCCTTCTTTAGTGTATTAAACTTGCGCAGAACACAGCTCTTGTGTGGTAAACGCTTAGAATTTTTTTTTTTTTTTTAAAGTGTGATCACCAAAGCGGCATCATGGACCCTTCCATTCTTTTTTCAACCCAGCAACCAGTAAGAAGGTAGTAATGGTGATGGTGGCAGTGAATGGAGGAGGGGTGGGTGATGTGATGGCATTCCTATCAAGCTGTTTTTGAAGCATAGTGTTTTTTGGCATTATAAAATGAGTGTGCAGGAACTTTCACTGTTTGTGGTTGGCACTGATGGTTAATTTGCATGCAATATTTTTGTGTGTAACATGAAAATCTAAAAACCTTATAACCTGGGAATTTTGGGGCACCTAAATTTAAAATGGGCCAAATGCCCAGCAACCTGATACAGCCTGCTATATGTTGAGAGTTTTGGTTCAGGTACATATTTTGTATTTTCTTTAAACACTGCACTCAAAAGTTAGGTATACATTTGGTATATAAACGCAATACAAAAAAAACTTAACAAAAACACAAACTTACCATATTTCTTCCGAATCTCATTGTGTTTTATGGTCCTCTCATTCTTCCTGCAACAGAAATTTAAACACAAAATCAGACAAGGATATCAAGTGACATCGGTATGTATATATTGCATAAGCTCTACCCAGAAAAACACCTGGTTTACAGGAGCATGAGGCATTGTACCCTCACACTGCAATACTAGATTTCACCAGCAGGGGCCACTGAAAAGATCTGGTATTATTCTTTCCATTACTACACAGAGTGATCACAAGCAGTTGAGTGTCTTTTTTTAACCTATAGATTTATACAGTCCCTCCTGCAGCTTCTTGATAAATTATCCTGCAATAAAGTCCTGCATATTTCATGTCATTGCTCACCACAAATAAGTTCCTCCTTTTTTGTATGCATGGTGGTGGTTAATAAAGATCTTTAATTTTTAGCCTTGCAAATATATATTTTTTTTTAGATAAAATAAAGAGAAGAATACAAAAAACAAAAACTGGTGTTTTAGGCTCCTTTCATTGGGCCATGTTGCTACATGCACAGATCTATAAGTGAAGCATATTTCTTCTAAAAAAAAAAAAAATTGCAAATGTGCTTCAAAATCACTACAAAATTGTCCAACACAAGTCCATACCTGACAAAAAATGTGTGATGTGTACGAATATGACGAATCCTCCAATGTGAATACATTTTGCAGCATATCTGCTATTTATATTGATTTATGGGTATTGCCATCTGCAGCCATCCAGGTTGCACAGGTGTTCCATGCAGGGCCTACAGGCAGCCTGTTAAAATCAATGATAAGAAGCTGGCTACATGGATCTCCATGTGCATCCTGGAATGCACATCTATGCAGGTCCAATACATGGATCAGAAAGTAGACTGACAAACTCACACGGCTGTGCATTCTGGGATGTGCATAGAGGTTCATAGGAGTCCAAGCAGCCAGCTGCTTGTCATTGATTTCAACAAGCTGTCTGCAGGCCCCGGCATGGAACACGTGTGCAACCCAGATGGCTGAAGACCGTTGTAGAAATCAGTATGTCTGCGTGAATGAGGCCTAAAAATGAAAAGGTTAAACCACTTATATTTTATCTTTCCTGGTTCCTCCCGCATCAACATTATAAATAACATTTTAAAATTACAACCTTTTGGTTTTCATTACATATGTTATTTTGGACCAAGGAACATCACTTGGTCTCAGTGTCTCTCTCTACAATGCAGAAAGATCATGGCTAGAGGGGCAGAGTGCTACCTGAAAACATCCCAGCACTCTGCCTCAGTACTCCATCTAACAGTTCAGGCCTGATGCTGCCTCTTTGGAAAGATTATACAAATACCAGAATGTATTGATAGGGTGCCGGTCAGTCTGGAGGAGCTGGGGTTCCCTGGCAGCATTTGCATGCAGACTACACTGGGCAACGCCACATGTGAGGCTAAGCCTCCATGACTGAAATAACTGGACTGCAATGAATGAAAGGTGCAGTCGGGCTGGGCTAGATCAGCAGTCTCCAAACTGTGGCCCTTTGTTTGCTTAATCCAGCCCTTGGGGCACAAATCCCCCCCCCCCCCCACCGACACCAGCCATGGGGCACAAATCCCCCCCACCGACACCAACCATGGGGCACAAATCCCCCCCACCGACACCAACCATGGGGCACAAATCCCCCCCCCCAACGACACCAACCATGGGGCACAAATCCCCCCCCCCCCCCCCCAACGACACCAACCATGGGGCACAAATCCCCCCCCACCGACACCAACCATGGGGCACAAATCCCCCCCCACCGACACCAACCATGGGGCACAAATCCCCCCCCACCGACACCAACCATGGGGCACAAATCCCCCCCCACCCCCCCACCGACACCAACCATGGGGCACAAATCCCCCCCACCGACACCAACCATGGGGCACAAATCCCCCCCACCGACACCAACCATGGGGCACAAATCCCCCCCACCGACACCAACCATGGGGCACAAATCCCCCCCACCAACCATGGGGCACAAATCCCCCCCACCGACACCAGCCATGGGGCACAAATCCCCCCCACCGACACCAGCCATGGGGCACAAATCCTCCCACCGACACCAGCCATGGGGCACAAATCCCCCCCCCCCCCCGACACCAGCCACGGGGCACAAATCCTCCCCCCCCCCCCGACACCAGCCACGGGACACAAATCCTCCTCCCCCCCCCCCCGACACCAGCCACGGGGCACAAATCCCCCCCCCCGACACCAGCCACGGGGCACAAATCCCCCCCCCCCCGACACCAGCCACGGGGCACAAATCCCCCCCCCCCCCGACACCAGCCACGGGGCACAAATCCCCCCCCCCCCCCCCCCGACACCAGCCACGGGGCACAAATCCCCCCCCCCCGACACCAGCCACGGGGCACAAATCCCCCCCCTCCCGACACCAGCCACGGGGCACAAATCCTCCCCCCGACACCAGCCACGGGGCACAAATCCTCCCCCCCGACACCAGCCACGGGGCACAAATCCTCCCCCCCGACACCAGCCACGGGGCACAAATCCTCCCCCCCACCCCCCCCCGACACCAGCCACGGGGCACAAATCCCCCCCCCCCGAAACCAGCCATGGGGCACAAATCCCCCCCCCCCCGAAACCAGCCATGGGGCACAAATCCTCCCCCCGACACCAGCCATGGAGCACAAATCCTTCCCCCCCCCCCCAGCCATGGGGCACAAATCCTCCCCCCCCCCCCTCCCCGACACCAGCCATGGGGCACAAATCCTCCCCCCGACACCAGCCATGGGGCACAAATCCTCCCCCCCCCCCCCCCCGACACCAGCCATGGGGCACAAATCCTCCCCCCCGACACCAGCCATGGGGCACAAATCCCCCCCCCCCCCCCACCAGCCATGGGGCACAAATCCTCCCCCCGACACCAGCCACGGGGCACAATTCCTCCCACCGACACCAGCCACAAATCTTTCCACCGACACGAGCCACGGGGCACAAATCCTCCCACCGACACCAGCCACGGGGCACAAATCCTCCCACCGACACCAGCCACGGGGCACAATTCCTCCCGCCGACACCAGTCATGGGGCACAATTCTTCCTACCGACACCAGCCATGGGGCCCAATTTCTCCCACCGACACCAATGATGGGTCATTGCTTACTCCAACTGACTCTAGTCTGGCCCCCCATGAAGTGACTGGAAATTGGCCCGTTTAGAAAGTTTGGAGACCCCTGGGCTAGAAATCAGAAAGAACAGAACAGATTCAGTACAGGAGAGGAGCCTGTACAACTGTGCAAAAATGAATGGGAAGGCCGTAAGGGATTTCCACTCATTTCCTGCCTGGGTGACCACAAGTGACACAAACCCCTGACCACTGCACCCACAATTAAAGTGTTACTAAACCCAGGACCCTGTATTCACTATATCTGTTCTCCCACAGTACATGGAAATGCAATTATTTTAGTAAATATAAACTGCCAAATACTCTCGTCAGCAGTATATAGCAGTCTAGTGACTTCCATCAATGATTAAAGCTTGCAAGAGTTTTTATTCTCATCTGTCTTATGAGGCTGCATGACCCCTGAACCTTTGTCTGGACAGTATTGATTGGCCCTGTGCTGATCACATGCACTCCCAAAAAACAAAACAAAAAAAACACCTCTCTAGCAATACATTGAGCATGCGCAGAGTGATTCCAAGGCTCTGTTCTATCAGCAGATGGATTGGGAACAATAAAAGGGTAGGATCGGAGAAGACAGGATCAAGCAGCCTTTTTTGCGCAATGCAGAGGATTAACCCCTTAGGTTCCACAGTGACTATAACAAGCATGGTTTACTGCATATACAGGCTGATTTTACTGTTGTGGGTTTAGTACGACTTTAAGAATTTCTCCCGAGCTGGGCTGTTAACAAGACACCTGATGTAGATTTTTTCTTCTTCTTTATAAACTCCTGAAATAAAACCCTGAAAAGAAAACTGCACAGTATCTAAAATAGTGTTCCAGGCCCGGAGGAATAATAGTTTTATTTCGGTAACTTTCACGGTCAAGTAGCAAGAAGCAGCAATATATTCTCCAAATAAAAGTTCAATCTCGCCAGCATTGCCCTCCTGCGCAGAAGCGTCTCCGGACAAGAGAGTCAGCAAATCACAGAGTGACAGATCTGCGATTTTCCCTAAACTGCAATTTTGTGTCTACCGGTGCTGAAAGGAGCCGTTTTTTATGGAGGCCACCGTGTGCTGGGAGCTCCTAATAAGTCACCTCATTTGACGATCATTCTATTAATTGGCAAGCTTTGAGTAAGCATTAATTTTTCTGTTCTGTAAAATACTGGTATAATAATAACATTGTAGAGAAGTCATCAGGAGGGATGTACAGAGGGGCAGATCACAATGACGGAGTGTAATCTTACACCCAATTATTGCCACGA
The DNA here is from genome assembly GCA_028564925.1 of Lithobates sylvaticus. Classification (NCBI taxonomy): domain Eukaryota; kingdom Metazoa; phylum Chordata; class Amphibia; order Anura; family Ranidae; genus Lithobates; species Lithobates sylvaticus. Next base: position 493,240,646 of record CM053030.1, on the reverse strand, counting down.
CTCGGGCGCCGATGGAGGAACATGTCGTGTAATTAACGTGTTTGCAAAAATGATTGCATGAATTATTAACTTTCCTGCTTTGCATATACAATCACATTAACTTTCACAGACACGGAAAGACAGACAGAACTGTAATAATTAGAGAGAAAAATTAACGGAAAATTGATTTTTAAATCATTTGCAGCCATTACATTTTTTTGTTACCTTTTTTGCATGAGAATTAATATAAAATGTCACCGGAAAATGAGTTCTTATAAAGACAAAACATTAAGCCGTTATGGACTGGCACGCTCCTACCAAAAAAGGTAAAAATGGCAATTTCTACAAAAGGAAATTTATAAAAAGGATTTATTTTAGCATTTAGCTAAAATTAAACTGACTGGCATAGAATGCATGAAGGTAAAAAACCTTGAGCCTTTACAACCACTTTAAGCTGCAATAGGCAGCGGATGGGGGTGTGAAGCATCGCGCTTGTGGCAAACTTTACCCAACATGTGGCAATCAGCAAGTCCGCTGAACACTACACATTAAAGTAAATTGGAAAGAGCTGCAAATGCCCCACAATCACGTGCAATGTCAGTGGCCTCTGGAGAGCGAGTTGAACATGGATTGGGCTCCAGAGGAAAGGGAGGAGATCAGCATTTTTCTCCCCTGAGCAACTGCAAGGACACAAATCAAACAATGGTTACCGATGTACCCTGGTCACACTATAAAGCTGCCTTCAGGTGGGGTTGCAAGAAAAAAAACGCAGACATGCTACATGGTTTCACAACGCACCAGAGCTCTCTTTGAAACTACCGTCCCTTTTTACAGCGCTGCACAGAAATTTTTAAAGGTCATGTTGACATTTCGAGAGATATATACACACAGTATCTCACAAAAGTGAGTACACCCCTCACATTTTTTGTAAATATTTTATTATATCTTTTCATGTGACAACACTGAAGAAATTACACTTTGCTACAATGTAAAGTAGTGTAAAGGAGTGTACAGCTTGTATAACAATGTAAATTGGAGGAGTGGAAGAGGACTCCAGTGGCAACCTGTGAAGTTCTGGTGAACTCCATGCCCAAGAGTTCAGCAGTGCTGGAAAATAATGGTGGCCACACAAAATATTGACACTTTGGGCCCAATTTGGACATTTTCACTTAGGGGTGTACTCACTTTTGTTGCCAGCAGTTTAGACATTAATGGCTGTGTTGAGTTATTTTGAGGGGACATTGTTATACAAGCTGTACACTCACTACTTTACATTGTAGCAAAGCATAATTTCTTCAGTGTTGTCACATGAAAATATATAATTAGATATTTACAAAAATGTTAGGGGTGTACTAACTTTTTTGAAATTGGATAGATATTCTATCTCTATATATATTACACACACACACACACACACACACACACACTAACAAAAGGCTCCTCATCTTGAAGGGGGGGGACTTCTGCAGAGAAATCACTGCTTCCACAGAGAGCAAGGGTGGTCCTCTGCAGCATGCTGGCAGGGGACAGGCTTTTCTGCTTTGGCTGTGGCTGCTTTCCAAAGAAAATAAACTTTGCAAGACTTGGCACATCTTTTGTTTTAATGCCCTGGGAATGCATTTAGCAGATGTGAACTGAAAAGTAAAATTTTAACTAAAGTAAAAAAAAAAAAAAAAAGAAGAACTATCCGCAAAATATACACAAATCTGCCTCCGAATACCCTTCGATTTATAGCTTCCTCGTTTCCTTATGTAACCATAACCAGATCCGCTTCTTCAGTCACCGATTGCATTCTGGGAAATATTAGTACATTTTTTATCCAAGTAACAGCACCGCATTGGCGTAAATATCGTTGTTTATTTAAAGCCCGTCATAATTTCACCCAGAATTTACAATATTGTCAGATTAACGCATTCAAACATTTTGTCACGCAGGGCGCTGCAGAGCACAGTCGCCGATCTCGCCTGTAAATAAACGTTACGGGAAACAAGTCAGGTTTAATGAATTAGCAGAAGGTGGCGGTGCAGTTTTCAGAGAGCATTGTGTCTGATACAAATCCATAACATCCCCCTGACACGGAGCTTTTAATGAATTTTTGATATATATGCAGAACAAAATGCGAAAGACTATAAAACAAAAAGCGGCAAAGAACAATTTGCAAATCTTCCAGCACGGCTTTTACCGAGAAACTTTTTCTCATATTTAATCTGAAGGATTTATACTTGTTTTGTTTGGGATTTGTTTTCTTGCATTATCCCTAAATGAGTGTACAGGGGTCCATAAAGCTGATCATCAACCAAGGAGCCGAAGAACACATTACAAATACAAAATGTTTATAAAATTCTGTTCAGCTCCTTGTAATTTTCACATGACCAGGAGGGCGACACCACCATTCAATACTGCAACTCTGTCCATTCAGCGGGCTTCAGGTGGGGAATGGCACAATGTGTCGCATTATTAAAGTGGTAGGGACCTTTCCATCTCCTCTTCTGTAATCCCCAGAGACCCACTCCCTACCATCCATAAGTGAAAAACACACAGAATTGAGTGCAAGTGACAAACACATGAAAATAAATAAAGCTATATGTAGCGGTCACACTTTATTAAGTGTGCGCTATCAGTGTAAATTTAGTTTTTCTCGGAACTGAAATGGAGTTCTGGGGGTTAGTTGTACAGGTTTTACTTTGGCATCAGTCTGACTGGGCTGTACTAAGGTTCCGCCTGGTCATAGGTGCAGTGAGGCCCCCATGACAGGCTGAGAACCAGGCCTGGTTGGACACGTTAGGTACCAATCTTTCCAGAAGCCAATCAGTGGGCGCCTCTGGCCTTACTGTGTAGTCTGGGAAGGGGTATTTAAAAAAGGTGCTGAAGTCATGTGTTCAGGGTTCGGCTGCTGCTTTGATTCCTGGTCCGGGTCAGCCCCACGAGGGGTCCCGGACCCAGGAGTGTCTGCTGTCCCGCAAGCAGGGTCACTCTGACCAGCCCCAGAGGCTCTCATGGTCTGGGGTGGGGATCTGTCCGTTCCCGAGCCTCGGAACTGGCTAGTTCGAGGCCCAGTAATTGGAGGATTCAAAGGTGTCCAGGTGTTCTCTCGGTATTGGAGGGACACGGCAACTCATACAAGCGACCGGGGGAGAACTCTTCGGAGGAGGGCCACCAAGCTGGCTTCTCAGTAAGAGCCTGGGAGCTGAGTTGTATGGACACTAAAGAATCCACACTTCACACAGTATCGCCAAGGAGACAGAGAGATCCAGGTACTGTGAGAAAGGTTCCTACTTATCTTCAGTCACTACAATCTAGTCTGTGGCAGAGACTTTGCAAAGTTTCCGGATCACATGTTGGCTGCTAGATCTCTGGTTAGAGGTTTATCCAGGAGTGAAGCACCCAGCTGCGAGTGGCTACTCTCTGGGTTAGAGACAATTAGTGGATGTCAGCAGTTCAAAGTGCCTGAGTTTTATCACCCGTGCCCTCTATTCCCACCTGAGACTGTGTTACTGTTGGATATTCTCCCCACTGCAAAATAAAAACCTTGAAAAGGACTTTTATGTGTCAGCTCTGAAGTTACTGGGTACCAACCCTGGGAACCCCTAGACAACAACCGACAAGCCACGAGGAGGTAATTGGTAAGCCCAGAAAAGTCAAGGCTGCCCCTCGGGGTTATGGCCCCTACATATAAAAAATAGAAAATTTAACAAAAATAAAAAAAAGTGCCAGTGCATGTGCAATGGCCGAAAGTGAGAGCTGCAGCAGCAGAGAAAGATCCCCACATATTGTCACAGGGGTGTGGGTTCCCATTTGCACCAGGTTATATGGTAGGGTGCTGGTTCCCTGTGATTAAGCCCCAGGGGGTGGGCAAAACATTGCAGTAGGCCTGGCCCGAGGAGCGCCATTAAACTGAGGCTTTTACATATATACAATCATGAGGATCAGCTTAGGTTAAAAAATACACCAGGTTATGCGTTACTCTCTAAATAAGGATGTAAACATGGTGCAAAAGGTGGAGTTGGCCTTTAAAGTGGAACTTCCGCTTTAAGCAACCCTGACGTGCCACATTTGGCATTTTTTTTGAGGGTACCTAGTTTTGACAGGTACCCAGCTCCCACTTCCGCCTGGGCCGCCTAGTCCCTGCAATCTTCTGGGACACATCACAGGTCCCAGAGGACTGCATGGCCATTCAGGACGCGCATCGTGACTCACGCAATCTTAGTGCGCATCTGGTTGTGAAGCCGCATGCTGTCACAGCGAGGTGCCCATGGTAGTGATGCTGGCGCCGCAAAGAGGAGAGGGATAGAATGAAGGCTTCGGGCAGCCGCATCGCTGGATTGGGGAGTGCACTTTTTTGGTAGCTGCAGATTTTTTTTTTTTTTTTTTTTTTTTTTTTTATAAAATTAAGGCATTTTACAACATTTTTATCGGTGCCCTTTAAGTTAAGTTCCATTTTACAATTCAAAGTTCCCCCCGAAGCAGCATTAAACCCAAAACTAAATTTCCAATCATTAGATGTGGTGGCTGCATTAGTTTGTTTTAGGCTCCCCCGCTGTTTTCACTTGGTGACCTGGCCTGTGACACACCTCCAGTATTAGAATGCCCCCACTCTGAATGAAGGAGGAGGGTGCTAGATGTACTAACAGATTGAAGCCAAACTCCAGCCAACACCTTTTAGGCAGTTACTACAGTTTTTTTCCCTTTTGGGGATTATTGTAAGCAACATTGTCAGCGATGAATGTTTTTTTCTCGACTCTCTAACTGCGGGAGAGCTTGTTCATTTGAAAAACGACAGACTTACTGCCCAGATCACCAGATGAGAATAAAAGGAAAGAAAGCCTAAAAAAAGAAAATGGAACGCAGCCATCACATCTAAGAATTGGTAAACTGCAATATTAGGCCTCATTTACACTGCTGCTGGTAAACGGACGCTTAGGAGCAGTTGGGTATTTTTTTCAACGGCTCCTGAACTCTCCTCTATGTTATCATATCAGTACATGTACACAGGGGCGTTTATAGTTGTTTCTAGGCAGTTGAGTTTAGAGGCTTTTTTTGGAACCCAAAAAAAAAATAAAAAATTAGTTCAGAAGCTGAGTTTAGAGGCATTTCAAGCGGCTAACCGCGTTTACGTCTAGAAGCGTTTTTAAAAAGGGAAACATTTTATTACATTTGAGGCTGGAAAATGCTAAAAAACACACCAAAAACTCAATTATCACTGCCTGCAAGCTTGATATACCATGTGATAGTCCCCTCTAGGGGTGCAACTGATCAAAAAAACTCACGGATCGGATCATTTTTCGGATCAGCAAATAATAATTGAATTTGCAAAAACCTGTGAAAATTCCGCGCCCATATATATTCCCCACTGTAATATCCACGTCATCTCCCCCACTGTAATATCCACGTCATCTCCCCCACTGTAATATTGGCTGGGTAATGCAGGGTATCGCAGGGTATTGGCTGGGTAATGCAGGGTATTGGCTGGGTAATGCAGAGTTTGTTTACAAGTGATCGCTCCGTCATTTGACGGAGCGATCACATTGTAAACAGTGGCCGGGTGTACCAAGATAGCCGCCGCTCCGGAGCTAGGCCGAAGCCGCGGCCTTTCCTAAGGCCGCCGGGTGTACCAAGATGGCCGTCACCGCTCCGGAGCTAGGCCGAAGCCTTTCCTAAGGCCGAGGCCGCGGAGCGCGGGGTGTGCCGATCCGAACGGGGTGACCCGTTCGGATCACGGATCGGCGACGATCCGTTGCACCCCTAGTCCCCTCATCAGCCAATTATGCTGTACAATACACAACTTGCATTACTTAATGCTGAAGTTGAGAGTCACCAACAGACGTTCCTCTGGTGGCACGCTTTTCCTCATGTTGGTGTCCGTGCAAACTAGACGGGGTCTAACCTTTTCCAAGAGAACCTCAAAAGATGGCAATTGACATGTGTGTAAAATCAAAAAAATAATTCTCTGGGTAATTACGCAGCTGAACATACATATTAGAAAAGTATCCTGTGGACATGTGTTAAGCCACCAATGGATGTGTCCAGTAGCGACAAACTCTGGTCCTCTCACGCAATTTTCTACGTCTTTGAAGCCTCAGCAAAAGCAGCATCAGGAGAATTTCCTCACACATGCTCATCACGGGATCCATATCAACAAACCAACCAAAAAATAACAGCTAGCTACAAGAACACTGCTTTCCAAGCTGCTACTCACAATGTTCTATCACAGAATGGCTGAAATAGTTAATAAATACTTGTTTTTAGTGCTTTCTAATCATTTGGGAGGATCTTTAGTAAACACTTCTGAACGCAAAACGTGGTTTGCAAACACTGCTAAACACACGTTTTTAAACGTGGATTACTAGCCGTGATGTTCCAGCATTCAGGGGAGGTTGAGAAACGTTCGTGTACATGAAGCCTTAAAATGGTTGTAAACCCACTTTTTGTACTTCTACCTATAGGCAAGTCTAGAATAAGGCTTACCTATAGGTAGTGGAAATATGTCTACGTGTGCCGTTTAGAAGATATTTCACTTGTAGTCCGCCGAAAATTCCAACGGCGCATGCGCGGGGAAGAAACAAAACTGCCGTCTCTTCCCTAGCCTATGCCGTTAATCGTGCCTCCCGTGCGCATGCGCGGGAGTGACGTCACGCGGCTCTGTCGAATCACAGAGCTAGAGTCGGCGGCCCGGAAGGAAAAAGGGCCAGAAGATGGACGCTGCCTACACAGGGGACATCGCTGGATTCTTTTGCAGGTAAGTGGCACATAATGGGCTAGTATGCGATGCATACTATCCCATTATGCTTTTCATTTGCAGGCTGCAGCAGCAAGCAAAAGAGGAAATAAAACCCATCAGGGTTTACTTCCCCTTTGTTTTAATTCAAAAGTTGCTTTAATTAAAAGAAATGTTGGCTTTTGATGGCAGCTCCTCGGTATTGGTCACAGGGTGCCTGCTGAAGAAAAGGAGCACCGCTTAGTCAAAAGATGTTGATTGGCCACACCTGCCTGAAAGTCAATCCTCCCCCTGAGGAGCTCATATGACACATTCCTCAGTATTGGTGGTCAGATGAGAGAGGAAGGATTCTGAGCTAATACAGCAAGCTTTCCGTTTTCAAAATGAAAGTGCCCTTCAATTCTTGGGCACAGATCTGCTTTAAGTGTCAATTTTCTTTCCAGTCTTGCTACTTTTCCCTGTGACTGGAAAGTAGGATTTCTCTAAAAGCCCCGGTGTGCATTCGATCAGTGGCCCTGGGCACACAAATCCACTCGACAGCATTACGCCATCAGGCATGAAAAGGTTTTCTTATATCAACACTCGAGCTGTGAATAAACAGAACAGCAGGGCTGGAAATGGGAACAGTACAGCGACTGCCATCTGTTCCTGCAAGTCGCTCTGTACGGCGCTGATCATTATACAGGGTAAGTAATACTCTGGAACTACTCATTTTTAAACTGTTGAGACGCGCTGTCCATCGCGGTAATGGACACCAAATCACATTGTGGCAGGTGCAGACTGAATACATCCATCTATTCTGCTTCTGTAAATAAACATTAAAACACTCGTAGCTGGGTCGGCACAGCACACGCCATCTGATCTATTGCTGCACCCACGAGCTGTGCTTTTTATTTTTCCCCTTCTACTTCTCTGGAAGTTTTTAAAGAATATTACAGATGGACTGAAAACTGGATAATACAATTACAACACAACCCATTATACTGTATAATGTTTCTTAAATTAAATATGACCATGCCACTTCAATCTGCAACCCGATATCTTATAAACTAAAGAGAAATTTTAATCTATTTTATAACAGGGCCACCCACGCCCATCATCCCCTTCTTTGTGTAAAAGGCTCACTGTTCCCTCGAAAAGAAGCCCTTGCACAAAGTTTAAAGTGGTTGTAAACACAAAAGGCTTTTTTCTTAAAGGAAAAGTACAGCTAAAGCTTGTCTGGCTGTTCGCCTGTGGATCACAGGAGTGCAGTTCATTCTGTACTCCAGTGACCCGTTTTCAGCAGACAGCGGGCTGAAGCCCACTGTTGGCTGATGTCACAGAGCAGGTCCAAGCAAGATCACGACAATGAAGTCGGGTTCCCCCCACATGCCTGGACCGGCACCGGTGCTACCCGTCCTTCTCACCCTACCAGTGAACAGGGTGGGCTGTAAGAGGAGAGAGATCAGTGCATAGAATGCATTAAAAGAGAAGTATTGGGGTTTTTGCACATTCATACTTGGGTGGTGCTACATCTGTCCCCCGCTAGTACCGAGCGATCTAACCCCGCAGATCGCTTTGTTCTCACAGCTCCACCAGCAGAGAGCTGCTGTGAGAACAAAGCGATCTGCGGGGTTAGATCGCTCGGTACTTAGCAGAAAATGCAAAGCATTGTATGAATGTCACCCATGCCAAGTGGCCAACCACCTGTGTTCACATCACCGCAGGCTGGCATGCTCAAAATCCGGAAGCCAGTGGAGTAGTGGCGTCTACATCAGTAATTTCCAGCTTACACAGGCATTGGCCAGGTATGGTATATACAGTTACACTGGTCAAAGCTTGACCAACGTAACTAAATATAAAAAACCCATACCTGCAATTACACACACACACACACACACACACACACACACACACACACACACACACACACACACACATATATATATATACATACATACATATACACACATAGCCTTTGATTCATTCCACATAAATAGATACTTGGGTCTGTGCCCGCTTGGGGGGGGGGGGGGGGGGGTTCACCTTACTTCCTGTCTTTGTGATACCCATACAAGAAATGGGTGATGCGGTTGAGACAAAAAGGCACAGACAGCAATAGAAACACTGGTCGCTTTCACATGGGCACCCTCTATTCTATATCCACCCACATCTGGTCAGGTTCGCAAATACAGACCTGGGGCTGGGAGCAAATCTCCTGCATTCAGTCTGACAAACCTGAATAGACTCGGATGTAAGTGTAGCGCTCACCCTCACAAGGGCCACTGATTTTGTCTCAGGTTCTTTACCACAAGTGTAGTAGCAGCCAGGCAAACATTCACTCCTCTGGCTCAGTAAACAGTCTAGGGCAGTGATGGCGAACCCGTGGCACGCGTGCCGCTGCTGACACGCCGAGCCGTCCTGTTGGGCACGCCATGAAATGAGAGAAGCACACAGTGAAAAATCGAATCGTCCACACCGGACCGCAAACTACATCTCCCACAGTTCTGTAAACTAGCGGTGACGGCGGCGAGTGGGCGTGACAAAATAAGTCCCCAGGGTGACGTGCGCACTAATCCAATCATAGAAGCCGTCTCATCTACACCGCACCCACCATCAAAAAAATCAGCAGTGACATGACTGGGGGAACATGCGGCTGGGATCAGAGGAGACTTGTGGGCGGGAATGAGCTGCCGGAGAGACTGGAGACAGGTAAGATCCATGTGGAGTGGACATGTACAGTACAGTTACAGATTTGACTCAATTTTGCACAATAAAGGTGTTCATTTGGTGAGTGCATGTGTCAGGTAGGGGAGTGTAATGGTCAGGTAGGCGAGTGCATGCTGCACAGTGCATTCTGAGCGATTCTGTCAGAATCGTAAGTTTTTGGTCCCTTAGGGCTCATTCCGTTGGCACTTTGAAAGAAATAAGTTGGTTTTGCGTCGCAATTTGGGCACTCAGGCTCAAAAAGGTTTGCCATCACTGGTCTAGGGGTTGCCGTATTCAACAATTATTGCAGGCCAACTTGGATGGGATTTAAGGCCAGGTTCACATATCTGACTGCAGGTTTCCAGTCTGGGGTCCGGTACCTTCCCGTTCACTGGTTCAGGTATAAATTTTTGCCTGAAGTCGCACCTGAACCGGACCCAAAAACGCACATAACCCTTTTTGAAACAGCACTATGCCCGCTCCAGACACTTGTGAACCAGCTCCATTGAGAGCCGGTCACATTCACATGTCATACGGTTTTAAACGCATCCAATTCACACACACACATACACACACACACACATATATATATATATATACATACATACATACATACATATATATACCCAGCCTAAAGAAGATGTGGGATACTTCAAACACTGCATACATAGATGTTTTGAGCACTACCTGGTAAGGCTGCCAGAATCCTAACAAAGCTGGCATGCTGCCATCCATCTGTCCAAATAAAATTCTGGATATACTGGGACTCTCAAATCCATGTAAAGTGGAATGGGCCCATCAAATTGGTCCCAACATCCCACACTGCAAAAATCCTCGCCCGGTTATAGTACGATACCTGGATTATATAGATCGAAACGCAGTTCTACAGGCATAGAGAACAGGAAAACCAGACAAAGATTTAATACTGGATGGCCATAAATTACTGATGTTTGCTGGTTACATAAAAACAAATCCCCACTTGTGTACACAAGATAAATACATTTGCAATAAATAATTTAAATAACTAATTAAGTGAAATAAAGAATGGATAAATACATAAACATATGTCATTCATAAATTAGTCCATATCCTTGTATCTTCATACATGCAGAATGTGATGATCAATTATGCAATTTTTAAAGTGCCAAGTGCTGTCTCTTTATAAAGTGTAAAGCGTGCTCCCCTTCAGTGTCCCTATTTACTCACTGTGTGGTGTGGACTCATAAGAGTCGCAAGCACTTTATATTGTCCTAGATATGCTGGCACTTGTAGTGCTCCTTATGTTACCCAGTGGTGTGCCATAATGCAGTATTTGTACTCATAGGCTGACATAAAGGGGATGGCAAAAAGTGATCCAAATAGTGTAATTCCATTTATTAAAATAATGGATTAAACAAAATGATTGTTAAAAGCAGTAAAGGCCCGTACACACGATCGGACTTTTTGACAACCAACATGCAAATTAGCTGTTTTGGACCAACAAACGACCGTGTGTACGCTCCATCGGACCAACTTTTTCCAGGTTTCATCGGACTTTTGTTGGCTGTTCGAACGGACCAACTTTCTGCCAACAAAAGTCCGATGGACCAAAGTCCGACCGTGTGTACAGAAAACCAACGGACTTTTGTCCAAAGTACAAACACGCATGCTCAGAACCAATGCAAAAGATCAGACAACAATATAGAAGTTGACCAAAGGTGGCGCTGGAGTATTCGAACGTCCTTTTTTGAATTGTTGTCAGTACGTTGAAACGTCACTACGTTCATGTTTGTTGCCTAAAAAGTCAGATCGTGTGTATGCAATACCAACTTGGGGCCAACGCCCTTTGGACAAAAATCCACGGGAAAGTTGGTCCACGGTCCGATCGTGTGTATGAGGCTTTACACTCACTTGTGCATGAAGAAATGCAAGCAAAATGCCAAACGGAAGTTTGCATCAGTGTGCGGCTCACCATTCTGGAAATGATGTCACCACCTGCAGTCCTTTGATAATGCCCTGTGGGAGGGGCGAAACCCGTCAAGTGACCTTGAGTGGTGATGTAATTTTCAGCCGGTGAGACGCATGCTAATGTGAACTTCCAGTACACTATTTTGCTTGCATTTCTTCATGGGCAAGTGAGTGTAACTGCTTTGTCAACTATTTAAAAAAACATAATTATGCTATTTGGAAGATTTTGCCATCCTCTTTAGGTCTGCCTATAAGTTAAAACACTGCGCCATGGCACACCACTGGGGAAAATAACCAGTAAGGAGGACTACAAGTTCCAGCATATCCAGGACAATATAAAGCGCTTGTGACTCTTCTAATATAGGGGTCCACACCTGAAGGGGAGCACAGTTTGCACTTTATTTAAAGAGACAAGGGTTGGCTGGGGCCACGTAAATGTTCAGGCCATTATTTGACCCTTCCGCCCACTACATTCTAGAAGCCTCCAGAAGACAGGGGGAAGCAATCAAACCCACAGCCTGCAGAGCCCGGAGAAGCCCAAAGCAATCCCAAGCCACTCCACTGATTACAGAAGAGCCATAAGAACTAAAATTTACCTAACTTTACTAGCAACTTAGCTGGTATTTGTTTACATTCGTAGGGATACATTGCAGTTCATTTTTGATCCATCTAAATAACAGGTCGAAATGGTGACACACACTATATAGGTTTATTAGGAAATAACACAAAGATTGTTGATCCAGGAAATATCCGATAGCCTACCGAGGGGATCAGGAAGGATTCCCCCCGCCAACCCCCGGCTGGAGCTGGATCATGCTTCATAGGGTTTTTTTTTTGCCTTCCTCTGGATCATTTGCAAGTATAGGATTGTGGATTTGGAGGTTTTTTTTATTGGTTGAACTAGATGGACTTGTGCAGTTTCTCAACCTGACCAACTATGTAATCGAGCAATGGAAGGCCTGTGTGAAAGGTGCCATTGTCAAAAAGGTACTAAACGGTCCTTATCAATAGAGGTTCTAACTCTTCCCTGCTATACAAAAAAATAAAGAAAAAAAATAAAAAAATAAAAACATTAAGAAGCTCATATAAAATCTATTGGTTTTCAGTTTTGTCAAATCTGCCCATAGACTGAAAGACAGGAAAGAGTAGCTAAAACCAAAACGTGTTACTGCTTTCAGTCCAAAGTATGCATCTCCTATCATTGAGAGGTCAATGATCTGGGATAAATGTACTCTTGTTCATCACCTAAAACACCCAACTATTGACGTCATCACAGAACACGGCGCTGTCACCTTATCAGACTCGTCACCTCCGATGAGGAGGAGAGACATCCCGCTGGTTTATTTATCTAGTATAAATAAAGAGGTTCTTAATAATTCATAGAGCCATCCGCTGCACAAAATGACAGTAAACAATGTACCTCTGGAGGGATTCCTGTTTCCTCCTTTCTCTGTCTCGGATAAGATTCTCTTCTTCGGCTTCCAGTCTACTAGGAAAGGACAGAATAGGACAGAAGTTGTCACATTTTGTGGGCATTAAACAATGTAGTTTAAGTCAAAAAGGACCTGCTATAGAAATGCAAAATGTTATTTTACCATCACCTGAACAAATTTTATTGAGAGTCAAATAAGTTCATGAAAGAATGATGGAGCTCATTTTAACCAGCTGTAGACTTTGGGTGCTCTACACACGCTCAAACAAATTTCATCACTGTACACAAGGCAGGGGTAGAAATTCCAGTCCTTCAACCCCCCCCCCCCCCCCCCCCCCCCCCCCCCCATTTTCCAGTACACAGTAATTCAGCCCGATAAATCACAGCTGCATTGCCGAGTACTACAGAGAAGGTCCCAACAATTGGAGCTGTCAAAAAAAAAAAAGCAGACTGACAATGTTTATCAACAACATTGCTCAGCCACAAATACAGAAAGATACAAATAAACATTGTTTAATTTTGTATCTTTCTGTTCATACAGATCAAAAAAGGGATGAACTTTGATCTGCAGATAAAGTCAGTTAAAGTGGATGTAAACCTGAAATAATTTTTTTTTAATGAAGACTGCTACCTGGTACAGTAGAGGATGTCAAGTCATCTGTGCCCAGTCTTGCCACAAAGTGTTAATCCATCTCTGAGCAATCCTCTTGTTTTTGTAGTAAGATAAAAAAAAAAAAAGACTCACATACTTTTGTGTCGCCACATCCCCCACTGCTGTGACTGAAATCTGTTTTCTTGATCTCATGATGGAGCAGAGAGCAGAGTGTGTGTTAAGATTCCAGTTTCACATCCCCACTATATATATATATATATATATATATATATATATATATATATATATATATATATATACACACACACAATATTATATATATATATATATATATATATATATATATATATATATATAATATATATAATATATATATATTATATATATATATATATATATATATATATATATATATATATATATATATATATATATATATATACAGACATTTTTTAATTGTTATGCTGTTTAACCCCTTAGTTTATTCTAATCAGCTTTAACTCCTTATTCCTCTTCTCCATTCAATTATAAAAATGTTCCTGATTATTTTTGTTTCCATCAAAGAATATTTAAACCTCTTGTTTTTGTTTGTTATTATTGTGACACCTTAAGGCTCGGTTCACACTGGTGCAATGCGGGAAACCCTGCAAATCGAGTGCGGGTTCCCACATCGCACCTGAATTGCTGGCGGTTCACACTGCCATCTGCGAACTGCTGCGGGTGTCAATACAAAGTTAATGACACCCCCAGATCGGTTTGCGGACAAAATAAAAAATAAAAAAAAAGAAGGTCCTGCATGAGTTTGGTCCGAATGAGATGCAATTTCAGCCACACAGTTTGTATGGCTGAATTTGCATCGCACAGACATTGCATGTGACCTTCACAGCAATGCGGTGCGAATCACATGTGATGTCTGACATTGCACCAGTGTGAACCGACCCTTAAAGAGTAACCACTTTTGTTGAGAAAAAAAAAAAAAAAAAAAACACAACATTCCCCTCTTGTAACCTTTGTTGCTTATTTCTACCTTTTATTATTCTGAAGAAATCCCTGTGTGTTTTGTCCAAGTGGCAAGTGAATCTAATGGAAGTGGTTTCATAATCAATCAGCTGCACCTGCACATTGGAAAAAACTGTAGGGTCTGTATCCCTTTAGCTGTGATTTCCTATTGGGCGCATCCAGAATGACAACTTATGGGGCCCCCGGGCAATAGAAGATCATGGGGGCCCCCTGTGTCCCTGCCCACATGCAAGCCACACCTATACAAAGCCCCACCTACATAAATCATGGGGCACACAGTAAGACACATCACATGGCACACAGCAGAGCGCGGGCACATCACAGGGCGCATCACAGGGAGCGCATCATGAAGCACACAGGAGGGTGCATCATGGGGCACACCACAGGGCACAAAGCAGGATTTATTATGCTGTACACAGCAGGGCACATTATGGAGCACAGCATGGTGCATCACAGGGGGTACAGGGCACATCAGGGGGTACACAGCAGGGCATTCTGCACATAACAGGGCATGTGGCACATAGTAGAGCACACAGTAGGGCACATCATTGGGAACATTAGGCGGTACACAGCAGGGCATGAGGCACACAGTAGGGCACATCAGGGAGTACACAGCACATCACAGGGTATGGGGCACACAGTAGAGCACAACAGGCAGAACACAGCAGGGCATGGGGCACAGGGACACATCACAGGGCAAGGGGAGCACAGTAGGGCACATCAGGGGGTACACAGCTGGGCACATCACAGGCAATGGGGCATGCAGTAGGGCTAATACCAAAACACAGGGCACACAGTAGATCACTGGGATCCTCCAGACTCAGCACAGTGTTTCCCAGGGTGGCACGGGGGGGTGGAGGGCACAAGGGACACTGCGGGTGGGTGGAGGGCACAGGAGGAGACCATAGGGGGGGGGCGTGGGAGTTACATGGGGCTGAGGTCCTGTTGGGGCCCGGGCCCCCTACACCTGTACTGGCTGCTGTGCGGCGCCTGCTGCTGCAACGGTACTCCAATAAGAAGACAATTAAAAGAAAAAATAACCTGATGCCTGCAATACCGCTCACAGCGCGCTGCTCCCTCCCGGCCCCTGCTGTTCTCGTCCGTCCCAGGTGATGTCATGTACAGTACAAGCACCTGGGGAGGACGGGAGGGAAGGAGGGGCCGGCGGGGAGCAGCGAACTGTGCGAGGTATCACAGCGATTCCTGAATCCCTTGCTGCTAGACATGTACTGCGGTTTGCGGAGCCTCTCGAGTGCCCGGTGGGTCAGACCGCCCCTGGGCGCATCTTACCAAAAATTACATTTTTGTTGCAGGGGATGCCTAAAATCTGACTTGTATCTTAGTGAAGACTTCTGGGAAAAGCAGTGAGCCAATCACACAAGCAGGAAATGACATATCTGGAGGGGCATTCTGTGTACAGAACACCTCCAGGTAGCCATATTGCACTGCATTTTACAGAAAACTACAGAGCTGCAGATTGAAAGGGAAAGGTAATTTAATACAATTTTTACGCATGAAATTGCCCAATAAAAAAACAAACAAACAGTTATGATCACCTATTGACTTGGGGCCAGTTACATGGTTATGTTATGCTGCTCGGCTCCAGTCAGAACATCATTTTCTAGTTTGGACAGCACAGGAGAGTAAAACTTGCCATACATGGATGGAAATGAAGGCGGTTCAGCAGGGCCTGGCCGAATTTTGATGCATGGGCTAGCTGGATGTATACAAGTCTATAGTGTTCAGCCTGACTTTTTTCTGATCAATCGGTGTGCCTCTGGCTATAGCCGGCAACATTGATCAGAGTGCAGGCTAGGGAGGCTCACCAACGGTAGAATACAATAGCACTGCAGGAGAGATTCCTCCATCAGCATCGATTGTCTTGAAATCAATTTTTTTTTTACTATTCTACCCGCCGAAGATAAAGAAAAAAAAAGGATAATGAATGGCCTGCTTAAATCTCTGTCTGTGTCCCCAATGGTGGAGGGATTTCTTGCTCTGGGGAAGCTCTACCAATGGAAACACAGATTCCCATCTATGGATAAAGTGAGGAACGGTTAGAAAAGAAAATACATTTTTTAGGTTTGTGTATTCATGTTCCATTGATGCCCTAACTTTGTCATCCTAGTGTCAAAAGGGACAGGAAATGTACAGATATCTCCCCAATTGGGCACAGATACCAACAAAACTGAAGTTCTTTCTTGTATCATCCGATTTTGGAATGAAAAAGAATATCCTGGATGGTCCACAATTCCGGAAAAATTGCATGTTTCATATTCCTTATTATGGTTGGCATCACTAATATCTAATAATACCTTCTTTTAGTGGGACTAGCACTTTTGGATATTATTTGTGCACATTTTGGGGTGAAGTTTGAATCCTTGATGTCATCTGTTGATACTGCAATTATTTGATATTGGGACTATACACTTGGATGTTTTCATTGTGTCACATTATTAATTTTATTGATTTGTGATTATATACTAGTAGCGCAGCACTGTGTTGGTATTAGATTTAATGTGAAGTGAACACGTTTTTTCAGCGATAGCAGCAACTAGGTTGAAATTATTTTATTAATTTAGCACATTATTGTATTTATCACTTTTTATTCTTATCAGCATTTTTTTATATGTTTAATAACGCATTATTTTACACATTATACATTAGAGGGTTGCACTGATAAAATTTTGATTTTAATGCCCTCCTGACCCCCCTGTCCTCTGTCTTACTGATCCATATACACAGATTTTAATACTACTGGACTTCTGTACACTGCTCTACATACTACTACTACTGGACCTCTGTACACTGCTCTACATACTACTACTACTGGACCTCTGTACACTGCTCTACATACTACTACTACTGGACCTCTGTACACTGCTCTACATACTACTACTACTACTGGACCTCTGTACACTGCTCTACATACTACTCACACTGGTAAGAAAGAAGAGCAAATCAGCCTGCCGTACTAGATGTTCTGCTTTCATGATGAACTCCAGCATCAGACTTGTGGGGGGTAACCAATTACTCCCCAGACATGAAAAAATTGTGAAAGAAAGTCAATGCAAAGTTTCTCACTGAACCAAAATTTTAAGGTAGACTGAGTTTATATTTTTACAGTGACATTCGTCTTATTATATCTAAGTTTTCTTTATGTTGTCTTTTTTTTTTTTTTTTTTTTTTTTTTTTTTATTGGGAGCTTCCTAGTTAAAATTAAATTACTTTAACAAAAAAAAAAAAAAGAAGAAGTGCAGCAGTCGCCGGTGATCTTTGATCTTATCCACGTTGTTCCCTACCGCTGGTCTACATTAATTTAGGGTAAGGTATTCTGAAAGAGCCTAAAGGAAGCTCTACTAAATCTAATAAAAGACAATTGAAGAAATTCCACAATCAGGTAACTTTCTCAGCTGAAGAAGCTGCTTGGGATGAGCAGTGAAACATCTTTAACATTACAAACCAAGGTGAATGACTACTACTAGCTATACCAAGCCCTGGATAAAAGGAGAACCTTCACAGGCATCAAAAAATTTTCAGTTTAAGCAATACTATCAACTAACATGGTACTTACATCCTGGTACTCGAGCTTTTCCTGCAGTAGCAACAGTAACAGCAGCAGACGATGATACCTAAAAAGATGACTCCCAACACCACAGACATGGCGATAATCAGCACTTGAAAGTTTACTGAAAGATACAAAAGCAACAATGAAAATGTCAGAAATGGAATAACGAACAGATGGATTGGCAGCAGCCGTGGTGTTGAGGCGGCAATTTGGCTCTCATCACATTCCACGGTGGCAGAAGGAGCCATATTGTACATCGTTAGGAACACGACACTTATCTACCTTTTAATTTCATTATATATTATTTTTCCATGAAAATTTTTTATATACACACACACGCTGCATTTATCACCCAAGTAAACACAAGATCATTTATATTTTTATTTTATTGACACATTTTCAGATTTGACAGGTTGCTTAAAACTTACTTCCTCTGCAGACCAAAGTTCATCCCTTTGATCTGTAAATTAATAAACAGAAGGACAGATAAGAAGAAACAATGTTTCTTTTTATCTGTCTCTTTCAATGAGTGAGCAAAGTTGTTAAACATCGCCCGCTGCTTTTTTTTTTATTATTTTTTTACATTTCAGCTGCCAGTGGGGTAATCCCGCTGACAGATTAAAAATAACCGAGTCAAATTTAAAAAGTGATACTAAAGCTTAATAATTATAATTTTTTTTAAATTAAAAACACATTATTACCTGATCTTTGTAATGGTTTTGCACAGAACAGCCCTGATCCTCCTCTTCTCGGGTACCCCCACCAGCGCTCCTCTTCAGTGAGGCTTTCTATGGGGGGCACTCGTGCAGGCCCACTCTCAAGCTGCCCGGTCTGCATCTATTGACACAGACATGGCAACCTGGCCCTGCCCACCAGCTCGCTCACCACAGAATATGATTGACAGGAGAATCCTGCTGCTATCAATCTGCCCAATGAGAAAACAGGGAGTTCGGAGAGACGCGCTGCTCTTGTGCACATTACTGGATGGAGATTGGGCTCATGCATGTATAAAGGGGAGCTGGGGGGGGGGGATTCTCCGACACAGAAGGTTTTGTACCCTAATGCAGAGAATGCATTAAAGTAGAACTATAGGCAAAACTTTATAATTTTGGATAGATCAAGGGAGGGTTATAAGCCCTGTCAGATCCCCCCGCCATCTGTGTCCCGTTGTGGAGATTTTCCTTCATTTCCTGTCCCATAGCCAAAAAGGAAATGAGAGGATATCCCAGCAAATCAAAGGAATTTCTTGGTGACCCCCAGATCACCAGAACTAGTGTCCCCATTGGAAGATTCCCCTACTATTACTTTTCTGGGACAACCCAAAATGTGGGCAATTTCTTTTACTTTCAATGATAATAGTAAAAAAGGACCAATAGAGCGGGTGAACCTCAACAGGGGTAGGAAGGGAGGTTTTGCCTTTAGTTATACTTTAAGGCAAAAAAACCTTGCCTTTACAAACACTTTAACCCTTTGTCAGGATAGACAGTGGGCACATGTAGTTTTCAACTAATAATGAGATCTGCCAGCACAGTGTAAACAGGGGTAATTACGGTAAACATAACTCTCTGGTACATATAAAAAGGTAGGTAGGATTTTTAAGTTAAAAAAAAAAAAAAAAAAAAAAAAAAAAAAAAAGGTACACAGTACACAGCAAGTGTTAAAATAAAATTAAAAAGGAGGAGTATCCATTAGAAAAAAAAATTAAAGTCAGCAGCTCCAAATACCGCAGCTGCTGACTTTTAATAAATCGGACACTTACCTGTCCCAGGGTCCAGCGATGCGCGGGGGGTAGAATCTCCGCTGGTCCCCCCATCCGCTCGGCGGCGCTGGCACTGCAACTGTGGGCACCCGGCTGTGGCTTCACAGCCGGGAACCCAGTGCGCATGCACGAGCGGCGCCGCGATTGGCCACGCAGTCATCTGGGACCTGTCACGTGTCCCAGATGACTTGCAGCAGGGAGGGGGCAGAGCCGTGCCAAGGGGGGGGGGGGGGGGGAGTGATGTCACTTAGGCCAGGCACTGAAGGAGGCAGACTACGAGGGACCCCCTAGCAACAGGCAGAGCAGTTATAAAAAAAAAAAAAAAAAAAATAATTCCAAATTTCTTTTTTTTTTATTTTTTTTATTATTTTTAATCATCTTTTTTTTTGGGGGGAGGGAAACACCACTTTAAGTGATGCAATGTGAAAAGACAACATGTATATAAAAATAGGTGTTGTCTGCAAAAATGGAAATACACTAACATCATAATTACACTAAGGCCCCTTTCACACTGGGGCGGGAGCCACGGTGACGGTAAAGCAGCGCTATATTTAGCGCCGCTTTACCATCGTTTTAGCCGCGGTATTCGGCCGCTCGCGATGCGGTTTTACCCCCCGCGAGCGGCCGAAAAAGGGTTAAAATCGCTGCGGTGTCCCATTGAAATCAATGGGTAGGAGCGGTATAGGAGCGGTGAATACACCGCTCCTATACCGCTCCAAAGATGCTGCTCGCAGGACTTTTTTTACCGTCCTGCTAGCCCGCCGGCTTTCAAACTGGAGTGAATGGGGCCGTTTTTTTCAGGCGGTGTACAGGCGCTATTTTTAGCGCTGTACCGCCTGAAAAACGCCCCAGTGTAAAAGGGGCTTAAGCCACTGACATCTCTTAAAAACACAAAAATGCTGTATCCAGGAAACATATGGAAATGCAAGCTTTAAAAAATAAAAAATAAAATTAAAAATTAAAAAAAAAAGTCACATAAAAAGTGACGGTAAACATTAAAATAACCCAAAATAAGAGTTTGAAAGTACACTTTACTTTCCCTCTAAACACGTACAGCAATAGTATTAGAATGTGGCTGCACTTCAGATGCATTTTTATAATTTCATGTTTTCAGGTGCAAAGGGGAACTTCAAAGTGGCAGCAGAATCCTGGGGGGGCTCCACCTCTCATCAATAATTGCCGCACTGCCGGAAGGGGTAGGTGCTTTTTCTATGGTCCCCGGCAGCAATACTAAAGCATATGCAGCACGGAACACCAATGTATCATGGAATCAAGCTGAGATCTGTTGGATGGTGGCTGCTTCAGGTGACAGGGGAATGAACGGGTACAGAATAACATTATCCCTGAACAGGGGTGTCCTGTTATACATCTCCATTGTTACTCTTGTAGAATTTCTATTAGGGAACGTGGGGGCAGATGACAGTGCGGTATACGTTGTAAACATGGGTAGTGGCTTGTCACTCTCGGCAAGCCAGGGGGGTGGCTGGATTCTCCTGGATTTTTAATTGCAGCCATTGGACCATGGATCACATATTGCTTCAGCTTACAGAATCCACAGGACAGGATGTAAATCAATAAAAAATTACATTCCATAATACTTTTGGTTTTCTCATCTGAGCCCCTTCTTTCAAATTCTATTCATCTTTGCAATACAAAAACCACTAAATAAAACCACATTATAATAAGGACTTTAAAAATTGCACACTTAAGCAGAATTCCTGCCAAAATTAAGATAAAAATGCAAGCTTATGAAAAGATAAAATAAAACCATCATTTGCGGCATTCAGCTTAAATTCAGAGATTGCAGTACTTTAATCTGCCAATAGATGTCCTCAGTCGGATAGCCAACATCATGCAGCCCACTTCCTCTAAGCTCGGGTCATCCCGGACCAGCCCCCTCTAGCCTTTGACTGGACAGTGAAAGGAGAAGCTGCACAGCGATGAGCTCATCTTTCCGCTTTCACCTCTCAGCATGCTCAATGCACCCATTGGCTCCTTGTGCTGCTTCTTCCTCTCACTCTCCAATTCTGACCTGGTGCCTGCCTGTTGTAGTCCCTGTACAGCAGATTCAGGTACGCTCTTTTAAAAAATAAATGTAATGATGTATCGACGACAGATTTTTGTCCTTTATATCTGCCAGGAGTTCAGCTTCCCAAGACTTGCCCTAAAAGGTCTATGACCCTAATGTTAACCCCTTCATGACCAGAGCTTATATAAAGCCTGGATATCCAGGCCAAAATGATCAGAGTCTATATGCTCTGGGTATCAATGAAATACCTTTATGGCCAATTTTCTCACCCAAGTAATACTTGGTTTTTAAGAACAGAGGGAGGATGAAACAGCACAATGAACCAATCAGGTGTGCTGTAGTGCAATGAGCATGCCAAAAAAAAAAGCGAGAGCAGAGTGACAGGGATAAGACATCGTGTTCTAGTCACCAGGAAGGATGTGCTGGAACTGGAGAGTGTCCAGAGAAGGGCAACAAAGCTAATAAGGGGACTCAAGGACCTCAATTACAAGAAACCATTAAAAATGTATTCCCCCTGGAGAGGAGACGCTCGAGAGGAGATGGAATAGCCATATACAACATTTCTAAATGGCCATTCTAGCCTAGGGAATAAACTATTCAGTCTCAGAGAGCTTAAGATATGGTCATGCAATGAAATTGAAGAAGTGGTTTAACCATAAACTGTGTAGGAGTTTCTTTACTGTTAGAGCCGTAAGGATGTAGAACTCCCTGTTGATAATTTAAAAATAATCTTGGATGGGCATCTTCACAAATGCAATATACAGGGATATGGGAAATAGTATTGACAAACAAAAACACCCACAAATGTTGAACTGGATGGACTGGTGTGTTTATTCAACCTTAGCAACTACAGTGCCTTGAAAAAGTATTCATACCCTTTGACATTCTCCACATTATGTCATGTTACAACCAAAAACGTAAATGTATTTTTTTGGGATTTTATGAGATAGATCAACACAAAGTGGCACATAATTGTGAAGTGGAAGGAAAATAAATGTTTTTCCAAAATTTTTTTACAAATAAAAAAATGTGTGAAAATTGTGGGGTACATTTGTATTCTGCCCCCCTGAGTAAATACTTTGTAGAACCACCTTTCACTGCAATTACAGCTGCAAGTCTTTTTGGGGATGTCTCTACCAGCTTTGTACATCTAGAGAGTGACATTTTTTCCCATTCTTCTATGCAAAATAGCTTTAGCTCCGACAGATTGGATGGAGAGTGTCTGAACAGCAATTTTCAAGTCTTGACACAGATTCTTAATTGTATTTAGGTCTGGACTTTGACTGGGCCAGTCTAACACATGAATATGCTTTGATCTAATCCGTCCCATTGTAGCTCTTGCTGTATGTTTAGGGTCGTTGTCCTGCTGGAAGGTGAACCTCCACCCCAGTCTCAAGTCCTTTGCAGACTAACAGGTTTTCTTCTAAGATGGCCCTGCATTTGGCTCCATCCATCTTCCTATCAACTGACCAGCTTCCCTGTCCCTGCTGAAGAAAAGCTTCCCACCACATGATGCTGCCACCACCATGTTTCACAGTGGGGATGGTGTGTTCAGGGTGATGTGCAGTGTTAGTTTTCCCCCCACACAGAGTTTTGATTTTAGCCCAAAAAGTAAAATTTTGGTCTCATCTGACCAGAGCACCTTCTTCCTCATGTGTGCTGTGTCCCCCACATGGCTTCTCGCAAACTGCAAACGGGACTTCTTATGTCTTTCTTTTTGCCAGTTTTGTGAAGTGCACGACTAATAGTTGTCCTGTAGACAGATTCTCCCACCTGAGCTTTGGATCTCTTCAGTTCCTCCAGAGTTACCATGGACCTCTTGGCTGCTTCTCTGATTAATGCTCTTCTTGCCCGGTCTGTCAGTTTAGGTGGACGGCCATGTCTTGGTAGGTTTGCAGTTGTGCCATACTATTTCCATTTTTGGATGATGGATTGAACAGTGCTCTGTGAGATGTTCAAAGGTTGGGATGTTTTTTTTATACCCTAACCCTGCTTTAAAACTTCTCCACAACTTCATCCCTGTCCTGTCTGGTGTGTTCCTTGGCCTCCACGATGCAGTTTGTTCACTAAGGTTCTCTAACAAACCTCTGAGGGCTTCACAGAACAGCTGTGTTTATACTGAGATTAAAATTACACACAGGTGGACTCTACTTACTAATTAGGTGACTTCTGAAGGCAATTGGTTCCACTAGATTTTAGTTAGGAGTATCAGAGTAACGGTCGGTTCACACTGGGACGACTTGTCAGGCGACTTAGCCGCCTGACAAGTCGTGTCCCGTTCTGTACTATGGAACCGTTCTAATCGTGACAAAAAGGTTCCTGTACAACTTGAGGTGACTTGCATTGACTTCTATAGAGAAGTCGTTTTGCAAGTCGCCGCAGCTGTCGTGTCCGGGTCGCCTGAGGCAGTCGCGCTGCAAGTCGTGCTGCCTCAGGCTGCATTCACACCTGAGCGTTTTGTCGCTCTAAGCCTGAAGCTACGAGCTACGAACGCTCGAGGGGAAAAAAAATACATTCTCTATGGAGATGGTTCACATCTCCACTCCAAAACGCCTGAAGGCGAACGCCTGAAGCTCAAACAAGTTCCGGACCCTTTTTTGTTGCGCGAATCGGGCACATTTGGGCGTTTGTATCCCCATAGAAACTAATGGAAACGCTCGATTCAAGCGACTAGCGCGACAACGAGCGTTTCTACGGGCGTTTTGTCACTGCATCTGCTCCCAGGAAGCAGATGAACAAAATCTAAAAACATAGCAACAAATGATGTAAGTGATGATCATTTTTCCTATTGGCTATCAAGAAAAACTCCAAAGTTGAAAAACGCCTGAAAAAGCTGTATGCAAATGCCCAAAAACTACCGTATTCGCGCGCTACGCTCAGATGTGAATGCAGCCTCAGTATGAACACTAAAGGGGGGCTGAATAAAAACCACGCCTTTTCAGATAGTTTTCAACATTTTTTACAAATATTTATAATTTTCCTTCCACTTCACAATAATGTGCCCCGCTTTGTGTTGGTCTATCACATAAAATCCCAATAAAATACATTTACATTTTTAGTTGTAACATTTGAAAATGTGAAAAATGTCAAGGGGTATGAATACTTTAAGGCACTGTATGCAACTATGTGGGCTCGTCTATCTGCTACTTCTTTCAGCATCCATCCAAATCCTTGGGGAGACCTTTAAAAGTTATTACCTGCAGCAGAGAAAAATCAGGTCTCCTGCCTGACAGGATGGTGAAACGTAGCAGAGCTTTGCAAATCTCAGGACTGGATGGACATGTATAACAATCCTTTGACAGGTATAGCGGCTCCCTTGTGAGTATTTCATCTGCGTATTTAGCGGTTTGTCTGGAGCTCAGCTGTAAGCCTCATCTCAAAAGCACAAATATCAGTAAGATTCTTTTGTGTTGTAAAGCCGCTCACTGAAGTCTACAAAACTGATTTATGCTGATGTTCCAGGATGAAGGAACCATAAAAAAAAAGAGAGAAGCGTGTTCTGAACATCATCCCAGGCCCAGTAGGAGGTGGTGGATATTACAGTCATTATATGGCACCGCTGCTATTATTTGAGCTTACAATGCAGGGTTCTCCCGGTAAAGGTAGTCAGCCCTCTCCGGCACGGCTGGACTCCGTCTCATTACCCGTCTTCTATACTCCCGGGGCAGAATTAGCCTCTGTAATGACATCTTGTTAAGCTCGTCAGAGATTTACAGACTGAGCAGTAAGCAAACCTTCGCACCGCCGTATAATGGCGCTGAGCCGCGCACACCGGCCCGGGTCACGGCATCAGCAAGAGCCGCACATCCCGCCAGTCACTAATTTGGTGCCTAATAATGAAATGTGGGGCTCGCGTCTCACAGTATCCTCAGCAAAGTACAAACGAGACTTTACTTTTATGAAAAGAGAGCCTTCATCCAAAATGAAAACTGCTTTTCCAGCATAAGAATATCTACAGCTCAACTGAAAAGCTTTTATTTTGACATTGTCCAAATAAGCCTTAAAAAGTGGTTGTAAACCTCAGACATGAAATAGGAACAAAGCATATCCCTCTATAGCAGGGGTCTCAAACGGGAGGAACTCCAGCTGTTATGGAACTACAAGTCCCATCATACCTCTGCCTGTGGGAGTCATGCTTGTAACTTTCATCCTTGCTATGCCTCATGGGACTTGTAGTTCTGCAACAGCTGGAGTCCCGCCAGTTTGAGACCCCTGTTCTATAGTGTGTACTTATCTCAATCCAGAGCACTAAGTGCCATTTCTGTCTGATGCCTCCTTGCTCTGCCAACAGCATGAATCTCTTCTGACAAGCTTTACTGACACCAAGAGAAAAATGGTGACGAGCGAGGGATCTTCCAGCAGATTGGACAGCCTCAGCTCTGTACTGTATGAGGGGGGGGGGGGGCGGCGTTTCCCTTCCCTCCAATAGAGAGCTCTTCTCACTGATGCAACTTCAGCTCTCCGCCCCCTGCTTTTCAGAGCAGAGAGATCCTGTGTAATTACTGAACTTTGAATGGATGTAGGAGAAAGACAGCTGCAGATAAACAGGTACAACTTATGTAGCAGGATTTGTTTCATCTCTGTGTATCACCTGAGGCCAGTCACTTCCCTGGGTATATGTGAGGGTTTACATACACTTTGAAGAGGATTAATCAGCTTACATAGTAGGGGAGGTTGAAAAAAAAAAAAGTTATATTTTACATTCCCAGCATCCTCCCCTTCCTCCCTTCATTAACATGCTAGTGACATTTTAAAGTGGTTGTAAAGGCAGAAGTTTTTTTTTATCCTAACGCATTCTCTGCATTCAGATAAACCTTCTGTGTGCAGTAGCCCCCCCCCCCCCAATACGTACCTGAGCCCCATCTCGATCCAGTGATGTTGCAGGAGCGTCTCGGCTGCCTGGGACTCCACTCCTAAATGGCTGAAATGGAAGCCGGTGACATTGGCTCACTCACTTTGGACAGCAGCAAGAGCCAAATGGAAGAGAGGGGGCGGGGCCAAGCAACGGCTCCATGTCTGAATGGACACAGGGACCTGTGGCTCGGGTGCCCCCCCCCCCCCAGAGATAAAAGAGAAAAAAAAAAAGAGACCTTCATTCTATACATATGGAGCAGCAAGCAGGTAAAGAAGAAGTCACATCAGAAATTATATTTAGGCAAACTAACATTTCAGATACCAGTACAGCAAAGAAAATAAATAAATAAATAAATAAATACACACCCTATAGGTTTTTCCTTTCAGTGCATTTCTAAATCCCGCAGCTTTCAATATTAGGAGCATAATTCAGATGCAATTGCAGAACAATATCAGTTATTAACATTTATAAAAGAAGAAGCCTAAATGATTTGAACTATCAGACGTCTACACAGCTGGCAGTAATTTAAGAATCCCCTAAAAAAAAAAACAAAAAAAAAACGCATTGTTCCAATGAAAGTGGTTTCATCTTAAGATTCACGAAGCACTTCGCCACCTAGTGCCCATTTCAGCTAACTGCAACAGTGAACCTGCACAATGCTAAAAAACCCTCGCCTAGGTCGTTATGCTGTTTTTCTTAAGAAACAGAATTGTTTTTCCTTTTATGTAAATGGTCTCATTTGTTTTTGGTGGTGTAACGGCACTCGTTGAGTGAACTGTGCCGATCCGTCACTGTCTTGCTGAGAATTTGCATTATTAGCAGACAGTTATGCTAATAGCCGTGAACACGGTGGAGGTATTTAACAGGCTAGTTTGCATAGATTATAAAAGGCACAAATGCCAACAAGCGCCAGTTGAGCCCAAGAAAGGGGGGCAAGTCTTTATTATTCCACCACTATAATTTTATATTTATTACCATAGAAAAAAAAAATTACCATAATTTATTAATTACATTTCTCAGTAATGAGTTGCATTAGTTGGGAGGACATTAACAGCACAAAAAAAAAAAAAAAAAATATAAAAAAAACTTAGGAGAAGCACAATGGATTTTTAAGGTAGTATGGATTTTCAGTTATCATTGTAACAACTATAAAAGAATAACAGAATGACTTAAAATTTGCTAAAGGACTGTAGGCTTAATTCACAAAGCTAACACCCTGAAATAAAAAAATTAAAAAATAGTAGCCGAGTCTAATGTAAATTTTGGCCAATGTGAAAATGACAGTTACATGGCTGGAAATACTTATCCTTATGTAAAGTTCTGTGAATTGAGCTTTATGTATCAATTTACAGAAAAATGTAATCCCCCAATGTTGGACTTTGTAGACACCCAACTCGTCACAATTGTAAAAAAGAAATAATTTTATTCATAACAAAAAAATAAAAAAGAAATAAAAAAAAAAAAAGTAACATGGAGTGTACATGGCTAAAAGCAACAAAAAAATACACCAACTGTAGCATGATTGACAATGTGAAAAAGAAAGCCTTCATCCGACGCGTTTCAGAGTTTATTTCACCTCCATCAGGGAGTGGGTAGATATATCTAACCACGTCTGTGGTGTATATGAGCACATTCAATGTTGGATTAAACACAGCCTCAGAGTTCCTGCTTCTTCTTCCCCCCACTGGGTTTATGGTGCGCTGTGTTATGGACTGGGTGATTGCAAGTACTTTAAAAAAAGGGAGCATCAAAATGGTGCCTCCTTGGAAATGGGAGATCAAGACACACTGAGGCCTAGCACACAGAATACTTTGTATATATAGACCCGCTGGTAAAGCGGAAAATCTGCTAATAGATGGCGTGCGATACACCCTCATGCAGGTCACAACTCATGGGAGGGCACCAGTTACACCTAGGGTACTCCTGTAATATCCATCAGGAAATTTTTTGCTTTACCAGCAGGTATATACAGCCAATCTGCACTCGATGTTCAGCGATCATTGGGGGGGGAAGAGAAGCAGAATGGTGGACTGCCTATGTAAACAAGGCAGATCGCCATTCTGCGAGAAGGGAGGGTAGTGATCCTGTGTTTCTGCTAAGAAGGAACACGGATCTCTGCCTTCCCACAGTACAAGCACCCCCCACAGTTAGCAAGCACTCCCTAAGGACAGATTAGCCCTGATGTTAATCCCTTCCCAGCCAGTGTCTACAGTGAATATTTTTAGCACTGAGTGTCACTGGTCCGCAAAAAAATAAATAAAGTGTGTCAAAAAGTGTCACTTAGTGTCCGATTTGTCTGCCTCAATGTCACAGTCCTGCTATAAGTCTTTTTTTGTTAATAGCGCAAAAAATAAAAACCGCAGGAGGTGATCAAATACCACCAAAAGAAAGCTCTATTTGTGGAAAAAAAACGTCTGCTAAATGGTCAGTTAAAGTAACGAAAAATGGCCTAATCATGAAGGGGGGCAAACCTTCCAGAGCTGAAGTGGTTAATAAAGGAATACAATTTTTTGGATGTCATCCTGAGTGCTGACAATCACTTTCCTTATTACAGTGGCGGAACTATCACGGTCAAAAAGGTCGCACTTGCGACTGGGACCCAGCATTCCGCTATCAAGGGGGCCCCCCCCTCCAAGATGGCAGGGAAAGGTCCTGCTGCAAGTGTGCCTAGGCTCTCCTGTACTTACAGCCTCACAGCTGTGTATCTGCAGTGTGAGATCTCAGGAAGTGCAGCCTAGGCTAGCCTCAGGAGATTTTCTGTGAGATTTAGTTATGTCACTACTATTCTTCTCACAGTTCTCCTTGCTGGAGGCTCTGACATAAGGAAGCAAAGCCCCCACCTCTACCAAGATGGCTGCCTCCATACAGCACAATTGAAGTTATATTGATATTCTTAGAGGAGCAGCTGTCTTTTTGGTATTTCAGTCCCCCCCCCCCCACCCCTCAGTGGGGCTGCCTTGGAGGCTATTTTAAAATGCAGACCCATGATTAAACGTACCCTGCTCCCCTTGTATTTTCAGGGGTCCCGACTTCATGGACAGCACAGAACAAAGAATAAGTCAGTAATTGGAAAGATCAGGTGCTAGGAGACTACAGGCAATACTATTGATAAGTCCTTTGCACTCAGTCTGCCTTTTTTTTTTCTTTTATCCGAGGCTCCCAAATAAAACGTTTCCTGATTTTGCGTGTCCTTTTATTTTAAAAATGTTGCAGTTAATACCTGGTGATCCAGCCAGTTACTAACACTTTATCACTGGAGGCAATGCTCAGCAAGCTCATTGTCCCCTATGCAGCGCGGCCACCCACCGATGCATGCTCTGGCACCACGCTCCCCTCCCCAAAACACCTATGCTTATAAAGGACATCCTCTTTTCCTCTCATCCATCCCCACATGACAGGCAGAACACCTTGTGGTTGGCTCCAGCTGGGTGACCGTGGTTGCACCAGGGGGCCTGACCCTCAGAATAGGAGTAGAACAGCATCATGATTACATTGATATCAATATAAATATTGCAATATATTTCCTTTTTTTTTCCCCTACAACTAAAGTCACATGATTGCATTTGCACCAATCCATTCTGTACAGCCCTGGACCGCAGACAGCAACAACCTCAGCAAAACATGCAATGCTCTATGGCTTGGCCCCATCCACAGATCGGGCCATGTGGTGCGACGTTTTTTTTTTTTAAACTTAGTGAGGTCACATGATCTTAGCATTACAAAGCCGCAATAGAGAGAGATATAGATATATATATATATATATATATATATATATATATATATAATATATATATATATATATATATATATATATATATATATATATATATATATATATATATATATATATATATATAAATAAATAAATAGTGTTATGGCTAGAAATACACATCCACCTCACTGCCGTTTTATTAATACAGCAGCACAGAAGTGGTTAAAGCTGAAATCCAGGCAGA
Organism: Lithobates sylvaticus; assembly: GCA_028564925.1. Classification (NCBI taxonomy): domain Eukaryota; kingdom Metazoa; phylum Chordata; class Amphibia; order Anura; family Ranidae; genus Lithobates; species Lithobates sylvaticus. Next base: position 493,210,085 of record CM053030.1, on the reverse strand, counting down.
AAAAAGTAAAAATAAAACATCTTTTATGTTGATATAATTTGCAATAGCCAAATTATCTAAAATCAATTTTATGTGCACCAAATGCATTTGCATACCCAGATATTATCTTGTAAAGTTGCAGTGACATCGCTGTTCTGTACAGTCTATGCAGAGAGCAAAGCTGTGGGAAGGACCCAGCAGGCTCCACCTACTACAGGCTGCCTGCAGAAAACTCAGCAGGGGGCGGAGACAAGACCAGCCACCCTGCACGTTGATAAGGCGCAGCAGTGATCGGTCTTTATTACAGGAAGCTCCTGCGGAAAAGTACAGGAGTTGTTTCATGGTAGATTACCACTGGACAGATCTAGAAGAAATACACAAAGGGCACCTAGAGAGAGAATTCACATAGACAATATTTTTTCCCGAAAAATTTTTTTTTTCTGTTCTTTGGGCACACCAAAATATATTCCACCACTTTTATAGTATACAGATTGTGTGTATTTTATGACTTGTACTTTACTGTAGCGATATCAAAAACTGTGCTGTAAACTGAAACACGGCTTTCTAGTGCCATCTGGTGGAAAGAAACCAGAATGAGGTTTTGTGGAGGAAACAAAATTAAAATATTGTTACCATTATTCAGTAACTGTACATTCCTAGCACTTTGTAATGTGAGGCAAAAAAAGCAAAAAATGAGTGGTGTATAGGCACCATTACAGTTGCCATGGGGCCAGTAGTTTTAGCAGTCTATCAAGAAAAATCACACACACGCCTTCGGGTGAAAAAAATAATCACAAAGCCTATATAAAAATCAGAAAAGCTTGGACACTTATGGTATTCATGCACGTATACACGAAATTAAAGTAGAACTAAGGCCCCGCTCACATGAGCAACATTTTTGTGATTTGTGCGTTTTTATGGCGGCACCATTCATTTGAATGGGCCTCCCTCCACTCCAAAAATGCGTGACCAAGCCAAGCGAGTTTTGCGATGCATGTTGTTCGCACAAGATGCACAACTGCTGTGTTTGGGGTGCTATTAAAGTCCTCCTTCCTCCTCCGTTGGCCTGGGGTCTGCTACGTAGTTGGCTAGGGGGCCCTCGCCCGGGGGAGTCGCAAAGCAATGACGGGGGGGGGGGGGGATTAACCCCCTCTGCCTCACAGTCACTCCCCCGCGAGGAGCATCCCATCTCATTCAACCAAGGGCTCCATAAGCCCATGAACTTCTTTAAATTATTTTGCCTGACAAACATCGCCCTCTCACCATATAATAGAGTTGATATATTCAGCCCATATCCCCGAAGAGGGGGGGAGTCTTAGTCTGCCAATTTTGTGCTATTAAAGCACCTTGCTTGGTACAGGCATCTGAGAACAGCTATCTTCACAGATGGCGGGACTCTACCCTCCTCAAAACCTCCTAGGAGGCAGGACCCAGCCTCTGGCTCCAGTGTGGTCCTAAAAACTCTATTTATCCTTTAAACTATTTCTATCCAGTATCTGTATAGTTTGGGGCACTGCCACATAATATGGATCAGATCCCCTGGGGCCTTACATCTAGGACACTCATCTCCAGGCTTCCTACGGAATTTAAACATTTGAGGAGTGTAATAGGCTCTGTGGATACGGAATAGATGGGAGCCCCTTTGTGACGGCGATATTGAGAAAGAGCATCCTTGCTCTAGAATCTTTGCCCATCGTTCTGGAGTTATCGGCCCCAAATCTTGCTTCCACCCCTTTCTACTCCTGTACCACACAAGTTAATGATTGGTCAGGACTCCCACATAAACTTCCTACCACTCAGGTTTTAGCCCATCCTCTCCTTCCGGTACAATTCATCATCAGGCAGAGGAGGTATCTCTGAGCCCAAGTGTAGGTGGCCACACCCCCTACTATTCTAACACTTCCAACCCTGAATCAAAACAACCAGCCCTGGTAAAAAGACTGCAGGCCTGGCTAAATTTACCTATACTAAATCCTACGCTACCAATTCTACAATATTACACCTACCCTTAAGTAGGGGGCGCTACACCTGCATACTTGGATGTGCCTGTTTTAATCATCAACTATTCGAGTTGCTAAATGTTGTACCTTCATTGAATGTAACCATATTGCTACACTTAGAGGCACCTCTCTTTTATACTCTGGAGCTCCTGCTGGATTTTTCTTCTAATCCCCTTGTGGATGGACATTTTATGGTTATACAACCTGGTCACATTGCTATAATCTTTTTATAAGGACTATAAACTGAAGGACTTATGAATATAAATGATTGTGGACAAGTGTTTTGGATTACAAGCAAGTTTCCGGAACGATTTATACTCGCAATCCAAGGTTTCACCCTTCTCTAAATCTGATGCATTTCAGCACTGGGAGGGGCAGCTCTAGAAGCCAATTGGTCATACATGCAGGTGTGCTGATGGGGAACAAGCTGACAGGAGGAGTGAGCAAAGAGAAGACAAAGAACAAGCCAACAGGAAGAAAGATCTAAGTAAGCAGAGAAAGGGCCTCCATAGTCTCCTATAGTCTCCTGCATCTGTCCTTTACTGTCTAATCATCAGCCTGGTGTGGGGAGATATCACCACTGTAGTCCTAAACTGTTACAAAGGATGTGGTGTCACCCTCCAGCCTGTGCTGAGTAAATCTCAGTGCTGGATGGACTGAGAATGCAAATGCTACGGCAGCTAAAAGCGAGGTGGACGTATCATTGTCAAAGTCCACAATCAAGAGAAGCCTTCACGAGAGCAAATACAGAGGGTTCACCACAAGGTGCAAAACTATTCTTAAGCCTGAAGAAAAGAAATGCCAAATAAGACTTTGCCAAAAAACATCTAAAAAAGCCAGACCAGTTCTGGAAAAGCATTCTTTGGATGGATGAAACTAAGATTAATCTGTACCAGAATGATGGGAAGAAAAAAAAAAAAATGAAGAGTGGAGAAGGCTTGGAACAGCTCATGATCCAAAGCACACAACGTCATCTGTAAAACATGGTGGAGGCAGTGTGATGGCATGGGCATGCATGGCTTCCAGTCGCACTGGGTCATTGGTGTTTATTGATGATGTGACAGAAGACAGAAGCAGCCGGATGAATTGATGAATACTGCAGTGTTTAGAGATATACTGGCAGCCCAGATTCAGCCAAATGCAGCAAAAATGATTGGACAGTGCTTTACAGTACAGATGGACAATGATCCAAAACACACTGCAAAAGCAACCCAGGAGGTTCTGAAGGAAAAGGAGTGGAATATTCTGCAATGGCCAAGTCAATCACCGGATCTCAACCCAAGTGAGCATTCATTTCACTTGCTGAAGGCAAAACTAAAAAAGGCAGAAAGACCCACAGACAAAAAAGCTGAAGACAGCTGCATTTAGAGCCTGGCAAAGCTTAAGAAAGGAGGAAACCCAGTATTTGGTAATGTCCATGGATTCCAGACTTCAGGCAGTCATTGCCAGTAAAGGATTCTCGACAAAATATAAAGAAAACATTTTATTCATTTGTCCAATTACATTTGAGCCCCTAAAAATGGGGGGGACGGTGTATAAAAATGGTTGCAGTTCCTAAAATTTGTACTTGATATTTAATGTTCAACCCCTTGAATTAAAGCTGAAAGTCTGCACTTCAAAATTCACTTGGATTGTTTCGTTTTAATTTTATTCTGGTGGCATACAGAGCCAAAAGTATGAAAACTGTGCCTGTGTCCAAATATATATGGACCCAACTAATTGTGAAGTGGAAAATATATGAAAAGTGTGGCGTGCATTTGTATTCAGCCCCCTTTACACTTATACCCCTAACTAAAATCTAGTGGAACCAATTGCCTTCAGAAGTCACCCAATTAGTAAATAGTAATTTAATCTCCGTATAAATACAGCTGTTCAGTGAAGCCCCCAGAGGTTTGTTAGAGAACCTTAGTGAACAAACAGCATCATGAAGGCCAAGAAACACACCAGACAGGTCAGGGGTAAAGTTGTGGAGCAAAGCAGGGTTAGGTTATAAAAAAAATATCCCAAGCTTTGAACATCTCACGGAGCACTGTTCAATCCATCATCAGAAAATGCAAAGAGTATGGCACAACTGAAAACTGACAGGCCAGGAAAGAAAAGCATTATTCAGAGAAGCAGCCAAGAGGCCCATGGTAACTTTGGAGGAGCTGTCGAGATCCACAGCTCAGGTGGGAGAATCTGTCCACAGCACAACTATTAGTCCTGCACCCCAAAAATCTGGCCTTTATTGAAAAGTGTAAAGAAGAAAGCCAACAGTGCCCCCAGTAAAACATGGTGGTGGCAGCATCATGTTGTGGGGATGCTTTTCTTCAGCAGGGACAGGGAAGCTGGTCAGAGTTGATAGGAAGATGGATGGAGCCAAATACAGGGCAATCTTAGAAGAAAACCTGTTCTAGACTGCAAAAGACTTGAGACTGGAGCGGAGGTTCACCTTCTAGCAGGACAACAACCCTAAACATACAGCCAGAGCTACAATGGAATGGTTTAGATCAAAGCATATTCATGTGTTAGAATGGCCCAGTCAAAGTCCAGACCTAAATCCCATTAATAATCTGTGGCAAGACTTGAAAAGTGCTGTTCACAGACGTGCTCCATCCAATCTGACAGAGCTTGAGCTATTTTGCAAAGAAGAATGGGCAAAATATTTCTCTCTAGATGTGCAAAGCTGGTAGAGACATCCCCAAAAAAGACTTGACACTGTAATTGCAATGAAAGGCGGTTCTACAAAAGTATTGGCTCAGGACGGCTGAATACAAATGCGCTCCACACTTTTCACATATTTGTAAAAAAAAAAAAAAAATAAAAAAAAAAAAAAAAAACACACACACATAACAAAAAATATAATTTTCCTTCCACTTCACAATTATGTGGCACTTTGTGTTGGTCCATCGCATAAAATTCATTTACGTTTTTGGATGTAACATGACAAAATGTGGAAAATTTCAAGGGATACGAATACTTTTTCAAGGCACTGTATAACAGCAAGCAATTTTTGGACTAACGCAGGCTTACCAATGGCAGATGGAAAATATTTTTTGTAATGGCTGGACAGGAAAAGGTAATATATTACACATCACACACCATCCCTATTAGGTTAAACAGCTTCCCTTTAGATAAGCTACTGATACAATGACATCTTTATCTGGACATCATAAACACGACTTCTCTTACATAATCCCAACTGTATTTTATATGTGCTAACACTTTAATTAGGCCAATCGTTAGTAGCAGCTTGCTAATATAAAAAGCTCTGAACAGGCCAATCAGAGAAGAGCTAATGTCAGTCCCTTTTAAAAGGCGCACCATCATTTGGATCATAGCGTTATCTCCCAAGAGAGTTCTAAGCATATGTATTAGATGTCATTTAAATTCAATGAGCGCATTCTGAAGAACTAGGAGTATATGAATGGTGCAATTTGCTTAAGCATTTATCCTCCAAAAGCAGGACAAATCTGTAACCCCGCCCCCCTCCCCCCAAAAAGGTACACTTTTTGGATTTATTATTTTTACATTGTAAAGGAAGCAAATGGTGATGCATTACGTATACCAATAAATGTAATAAGACAATTCAGAAATCCAGTCAGAGTAACGTAGATCCTAGCATGTTCTTTTAGGTTGCCTTCGCATCTATACCTCTGCATTTTCCTGCAATTATTTTCTATTGCTTTGGTAGGTGCATTGTCTTACACCGATATGGGCAACCATTCCCATCAAAAGCCCTTACAAATGCATGTGGGCAGACAAAAGAAATGGACATGGCAAACCTGGGCACATGCATTAGGAACAGCCAACAGGTTTCAGGGATCTGAGTCCCCTTCATCAGGACTGTGGATCAATGTAACTAGGAGCTGTAGCAGAAGGACAACAGAGAAGCAATAGGGCCTCACTCACAGGGGTGAGCTACAGCATATGCCTGTGCCAGGTGCTCTGTGCATCCCTGTTTTACTTTTCATCTATTAAGGTCCTGTTGCAATAAAGCAAGGAAGCTTAGACCACTGAAATGTATTAATGTGCTTTTCCAAAATGAAAAATGCTGTACATACAAAAAAATAAATAAAAAAAAAACAACTATTATAGGAATATAATAAAAGACTAACAGATTACAGATACACCTATAACCAGGGTGCATAGAAAATTATATATATATATATATATATATATATATAAATTTATTTTAATAATATATAAATATAGTATTTATATATAAATTATTTATTTAAAAACAATTTTTTAGATTTTTATCAAATTTGTTTTAATAAAATGCTTTTGGAGTAAAAATCTAACTAAAGTTTTCTATTTAAGATACATTAATAATTTAGTTTATTCAGCATGAAATGGAGCTTAGTTATGTAGCATGAGGCTGTATATTCTGCAGTATTTACATTTTTTAGTAAACTCATTCAATGAATCCAAGCTCTGTAAGCCGAGAGAACATGCACTGCATTGAGGCATTCACACAATTTCACAGTAACCATGAGATAAAACAAAGTTCAGGAATATTCCCATTTTTTTGCAACTCTATGTACACTAAAAACTGTATGATTGAATCGGTTCTGATATCACAGTTTTACTAACCTGACAACCTATTATTCTAAATAGGAAACCTTAATTTTGTTTGCAAATATTAACGATTCTAAACTTCCAGCAAGAATGAGTCCTTACATTTAAAGATCACCTGTCATTTCAGACCCATCATGGCAGCGCCTGTTAGCAGGAATCCACTCAGCTGCTGCCGCCACGTCCCTCACCTTGTTGCGTCACTGCCCCATCACCAGCTGTCCCATTAAAGTGAATGGGACTGTCGGTGAGTCAACAGCGAGTCAGAGGAGGAGCTGTGGGACATAGATGACAGTTACTCTTTAAAAATTATGATTTAAAAAATCAAGCTATTTTACTAGCGATTTAAAAAAATCGACTTGATTTAAATCAAATCCACTCTGCCTATAACAAGCAAAATGCTACCGACTTCCTGGCAAATAAGCAGAAATGATGGTCTGTAAAAGAGAAGAAATGCACAGAAAAGTGAACTCAGGTTAGAGCGGGTTCATGATCTCCGTAGGGAACAAGGATCCTAAGCCTAATCTATAAGCATTTGCTGGCTATCAGGCAAAACCATCTTCGGGTATAGCTTCTTCTGGGTGTACAGACCTTCCTCTTGTCAGCTTATGCCATTGCCCCTTTTATTTGGAAAGTTTATCATCCCCACATGGGTGTGGCCCCTCTCGCAATACTGAGTTTTAATGGGAGAAACAGTCTCCAATTCGCCCTCTAGATGGCACTTTTGTATCATATTATGTCAGAAGGTCAAGCTATTGTTTGACCACGATTACAGAACAGACTGATCCAACTGTCAACTGAAATACAACAATGTTGTCCATGTTACTATTGTATCCAGTGACATTTGTTTGAGAAGTCCACTCAAACATTCAAAAGTAGCTGGATTTCTGTTTCGACAACTACTAAACAGATTTGTCCATGTACAGTAAAGTCTGAGAAAAAAATAAAAATAAAAAAAATCATAAAACAGATATATGTTTATATCAAACTCAACACAAATCCCATGCAGGCAGCTCTATTCATGTAAATGGAGATGTAGCAGCTGCACATACACAGCCACCAATTTGACATCCAATGTGGGTGCAAAGCCCCGAACGCAGATCATGTTAGTGTAGTAAAATGCACCCATTTGACATCAAATGCAGCTGCTGTGTCCCAATTGACAAGAATGAGACTGCCTGCACGGGAGATGCACGGAATACCCGTGTGGGCAAACACAGCCCTTGCATAGGTGTATTTTGCAGTACATTCGTATGAACGAGGCCTAACTGAAAATGATTTGCAGAGTAATGCGAGGCTTCAAACTGGACAGACAGCAATTAGAACTGTCAATGTATCTAGAAACCTAGCAGAAGCAAATTCTTTATTCACAACAACCCTGAGGGCTCATGCACACAGAGTGTTAGAAAACAGAATTAGCTGCAAAGCCACTACCAACACCAGGAAAAAGCAGCTGTAAAAACTTGCTTTTAGTAGCTTTTTTGTATTGGTGTTAATACACGTTTAGCCACGCTAGCTTTTAGCTGCGTTTTTCTGCCTCAATTCAAAATCAATGGTTCCAAAATCAATGTCAATGACAGTCCATCGATTTGAATAGAAGAAGTCGCACCAGAAGTCGGATTATGATGATGCGACTTGTGCGCTGAGCATCTTGAAGAGGAACCCCACTCTAAAATTAACAAAAAAAAAAAAAAACAAACACCGGAGTGGGGGGCCCCTTGTGATGTCACTGCCCCATCAAGCCCAGGGCAGTGATGTTACAAGGGGGTGGAGCCTCCGGATGACATGTGGTTAATTTAGCCTCTGCTCCTGAACTCACAGGCTGTAGTTTTTTTTTCTACTGCCCCTGATAGTTTATGTGTGCATGGACGCATAGGCTAACATGGAGGGGCGCTTAGAAACCGTAAAAAAAAAAAAATTATTTATAATATATAATAAAAAATAAATTATATTATATATAACACACACACACACACACACACACACACACACACACACACACACACACACACACAAACACACACACACCTAACAGCAGCTGTAAAATGTCCTGTGTGCATGAGCCCTGATGAAGAAGATACAGCTCCTAGAAATGTGTAGTCACTCAATGAAACTTAAACATTTCATGGAGGGGGCCTATTTCATTCTTTTGCTTCACCCCATATAACAAACATGGCATGTTGTGATATCTGGATTACTTCTAATTGATACGGATTATAAACAGTATCCATAACCACCTAATTTGTTCCACCTTAAACTTAAAATGTTAAATGCTCTTACGTGCAGTAAGAATATAAAATCTGTTAAATTTGAATCCAAATAAAAGCACAACAAAAATGGAAAAACTAACACTAAAGATTTTTACTGCCACATATTTGGATGATTACATTGAATATCGCATCACTGAATTCACTAAGCTCAGTGAACATTCAAATTATGAACAGTTCATTCCTAGATATCCTATAGAAGTTCAGCAGCAAGGCACATTTAGGCACTCAGTGTTTGGAATACTACTTACTCCAGCAAGCTGCCCATCTTGCATTGGACAGGGCACATAGAGAGGAAGGAAGAAAGATCGATTTCACAGGATAATCCAGACAGGTGTTATTTGTTGTACACCACAGGCACTGCAAAACAAAGAGATCACAAATATATTAGGCTTGCCTGGTGACACTTTCAATAAATACACTGTGGGAGTGCAAAAAACAAAAAACAAAAAAAAAAAACAAACACAAACCATTGCATAGGAATTCACCCAGTAACAGTGAATAGGGCAAAAAAAAAAAAGGAAGAATGTTATTAGGTAAATAAGTGTTGGTTGAATGTTCAATGGATTTAAATAGGAAAATTCAGAATTTGGCCAATAGACGGCGATAAGAATTTTCTAGAATCCTTATCGTCATCTATTAGCCAAATGTGTTTTTTTCCCTTTTAAAACAATGAAATTAACTCTACCAGCACAAGTAATATCCTAATGTATCTTTTTTGGCCCCATTTACAGAATGAAAATCACTCACTGCTATACTTTTTATCTAAAAAAAAAAAAAAAAAAAAAAAAAAAAAAAAACTCACTGCATTTTGCAGATTCTAAAAGTAGCTTTTATTTACGGTTTGCATTCATATATTTTAAGAGAACCTGAACCGTGGAATCTGTGCCAAAATAGGGCAGGAGAAGGGCAAAGGACTAGAAGTAGTAGTGCCTATAGACTACTTGCAGCTGATATTTTTTCTATTACTTAACTTACCATGTGGCAATCCCCCCCAAAAAAAAGGAAGCTGCAAACTGGATCTAAGGCATCTAAAATAAGCTTTATTGCAAGAAACAATGACTATCCCAATGTATTCCTCATCTTTGACGCGTTTCGTCAAACCAATGGGCTGAATGACAGAGATCCATGTACCCGATTAGCTGATGGGATCCTAATGTTAATGGCTTTTAGGTCTAGTTCCACATCGTATGTCCTTTATAATGTGGGTAAAGGCTTCACAAATTACCTCTACACAAGGGCTCACTGTTCTTTTTTTTTTTGTTTGTTTTTTTGAAAACTTTAAACAAGGAATAAAAAAAAAAAAAAAAAAAAAAAAAAAAAAAAAAAACAAGGAACACACACACACAAACACACACAAACAAACACACACACACACTCACACACACACACACACTAGCAGCTGAATACACTACAGTCATTCAAAGTCTCATGTGGCATTTTACGTTGGCCAATACTGAGCTCCATATTGGTGCCATGTTCCTAAGAACAACTTAACCAATGTTCCTGCACAGTATAGACCTGTCTTCTCCTACTAGGTCCTACGCCAGGAGTTGAATAGTGGAAAAAGCTGGACCAACACTTTACTTGCATCAACATTTATTGCCTCCCACAGGAGGGAAAGACATGGGCTACAGAGACAGATTGTGTCAAAAAGCAAACAGTAGACGATCCTCTGTTGTACTCACAGTAACATTCTTCAAGCACTCTTCACAAGTCCTTCCGGTATAGAAGCTGCATGCTACAAAGAAATAAAAAAAAAAAAGTTAAAAAAAAAAAGTTAAAAATAAAAAAATTAAAAACACACATGCATTCATTCTGCTTATGGCAAGAGAAACAAATAAAATAAGCGAGTCGGTAATAAAAATAATTGCCCAAACCCTCTGGCCATCAAATACTGGGGTTGATTCACTAACACTGGAGAATGCGAAATCTGGTGCAGCTCTGCATAGAAACCAATCAGCTTCCAGGTTTTTTGTCAAAGCGCAATTAAACAAGCCGATTGGCTGCCATGCACAGCTGCACCAGATTTTGCACTGTCTGGTTTTAGTAAATCAACCCCATAGTGTATCGATACCTTGGAGTGATATTTATTGAGGAGATTACAAATCTTGCATTGGGGATCCTGGCACTTTACTTTGATGGACTGAGTGATATTATTACACAGTGTAACAAGTGGTGGTGTGGTACGTACATGTGCCTCGTACACACGATCAGATAATCGGATTATAAAAAAATCGCTTTCTGATTGATCGCACCATAGTCTGATCGTTCGTACACAGCTTGCTACAGCCGGTCGCGACAGTTTGTCCAACAATATCCGAAGGGACAAAACACAAAAACTTTGCTTGGACGATAACCCAGCGAACGACAATTGTTTAAATCAGTACAGTATGAGTCCTCTTAAAAAAAAAAAAAAAGTAGACAAACACCACGCATGATCGGAAACATGAAAATAAAACAGAAGGCGATGGGAGAACGTAAACCATGTTCATACTGCGAAGATGTTCCAACATACGAACAGAAAATCATTTGCAGCCTATCATAAAGTACACAATTATGCCTCACTTGTTACACTGTGTAATAATATCACTTAGTCCATCAAAGTAAAGTGCCAGGCTCCACAATGAAATATGAACGGAAATAGCCAAAAAGCGTGGCAGGCACAGGGGTCACACGTATTTGACATCATTTCTGATACGTAGCTACGCAAACAGGAAGGTTTTCACGAATCATAAAAAAAAAAAATCATCAATCATACATTTCATAGAGTGCAAAATGCACTGTTAAATTCTATACTAGTGTTATAAGACATAAGATTATCTGATGTCTTATAACACACACACACACACACACACGTTGAAGGTGGAGTCACATCTGGAAGAAGTAAATAATGCAAGAATGGCTTGGCACTGATCAGACTTCTGGCCGTCCGACCCCTGATCCCCCTCATTTAGTTTTCTTCTCTTTCAATAAATTTTATTAAATTTGCACAAAAAAATACATAACTCGGGTATACAGAGAAATTCACTCATTGTCGTACATGTCACGATAGTCAGGAAAGTCAAAACGAGCCAAACTGATCTTGAGATACAATAACTAGCATATAACTGAGAATCAGGTGAGACGTGGTGTCAAAGGGAGGGGTGACTTACTGAACCCCTAATAGGAGATTTGCTTCTAGCATAGAAACCTCTAAAGATTGTTCTCACATTGAAGGGAAAGGGCTGGCCCAGGGCACCCCAATTGGGATCAAACTGTGCCCTGGGCCATCTCCCCTGAATTTCATCTCTAGTGGTAAATAGGGATTCAGGACTGGAAGAAAGTGGGGCGAGTGACCCGTCTCAAAGGGTGAGGGTCTCTCTGTGAGGAAAATGACGACAACTGTCGCCTGTGTATTAAAACAGTTTCCTCAATTAAACTTAGAAAGTAGCTGGTGCTAACCTGTCTATCGTAAAAACTATATAAAAATAAATAATAATAAATAAGAGGAAGGGAAAGACAAAAGGATGAGGGGGAATAAGGGTGGTTGTGCCTAAAATTAGTTGGGATTCAGAGATTTATCCGAAAGGATCCCTGAAATGAGGGATATCCCGCAGTGAGATGCCCATGGTTCCCATACAGCTTCAAATTTTTGAGAGGTATCCATTAGTATACTGGCTAGCTTCTCCTGGGTCATTATCCATGAGATCTTACTGACTATTGCTTTGAAGGCAATCTTAGGACGCTTCCAGGCCCTTGCAATGGTCAGTTTGGCGCCCAATAGAATAAAGTGAATCAATCTTCGCTTGGGTCCGGAAACGTTCGGAATGTTAGCATTCAAGAGTGCGACTGCTGCAGTCCTAGGAACTGAACAGTTTGTGACCTTGGTGATTAAGGAGAATATTTTTGCCCATAGTGGCCTTATTCTGGGGCATTCCCACCAGATGTGTACCAATGTTCCCCTCAATTGACACCCCCTGAAACAGCAAGGGTCCGCCGAGGGGTACATCGCAGCTAACCTAGAAGGGGTCATGTACCATCTCATGAGGACTTTAACGTTTGCTTCCATTAAAGAAATATTAAGAATACCCTTAAAGGCTTTAGAACCCGCCTGGTGCCAGGTGTCTAAGTCCCATTCTTGTTGGAGATCATTTTCCCAATTGGACATGTAAGTGGATTTACTGGAAGATTGTGTGAGCGACGAATATATTACCGAGATGCCGCCCCTCCGGCCCTCGGCTTGACCACACCACAGTTCGTAATCGGTAAATTTGGGGGGTAGAGGTTTATCTGTCCAAATCTCGTGTAAAAAGTGTGATATTTGATCAAATCTGGATTTTTCAGAGGTTGGCATTTCTAGTTTGTGAGTGCAAAAATTTAGGGTGAGAGGTCCTTTACTCGTGAAATAGTGTCCAATGCGGTACAGTCCCTTATCCAACCACCACTGGAATGTCTTAATTACCATCCCAGGCGGGAAATTTGGGTTGCCAAAGATGTGGGAGAGAGGTCTAGCTTCCGAGATTAGGTTTGGATTATCACGAATTCTGTCCCAAAGGGCAAAGGACTGAGATAGAGAAGGTGAGAGAATTGCTGGCCTTCGTTTTTGTGGACACCATAATAGATATTCTAAGGTGTATTGGGGTACCGCTTGCCTCTCCATATAGACCCAGTCTGGTTTTTCAGAAGAAGAGTAGACAGAAGATAATTGGGCCAGTCTGGCTGCCTGATAGTATTTAAGGAGAAACGGTAGTCCCAGTCCCCCCTTTTTCCTATGCAGATATAGAGTTTGTTGGGGGATTCTATATCCCGATTTCCCCCATACGAATTTCAGGATTTTACTTTGCAGTGTCATGAGATGATCTCTTCGAATGGGTATTGGAAGAGACCTAAAGAAATAAAGAATTCTAGGAAGCAGGGTCATTTTAATGGAGTTAATTCTACCTAGCCAGGAAAGCTCATATTGTGACCATGTTTTCAGATCGGCCGTTAATTTTTGAAATAGTGGGGGATAATTTTTATTGTAAAGGGATTCTATCCTGTCTGTGAGGGAAACCCCCAGGTATTTGATATAACCTGTTCCCCATTGGAATTGAAAGGAATTTTGAAGTAGTGCAACCGTGGAGGGAGGAAGAGAGATATTCAGTGCCTGTGATTTAGAGTAATTTATTCCTAAGCCTGATATCCCAGAGAAATCTGAGAGTGTTTTGAGTAGGTTTGGGAGGGAAGTGATGGGAGACGTCAAAAATAAGAGCATGTCGTCTGCAAATAGGCCGCATTTGTGAGTTCGATCCCCACATTTGACCCCTTGGATGTCGTTGTTGATTCTTATTGCTATGGCAAGAGTTTCAATTGCAATGGCGAAAATAATCGGGGATAACGGACATCCTTGTCTAGTTCCCCTAGCAATGGGTATGGGGTTGGAATAATGTCCCTGTATACGTATTTGGGCTTTGGGGCATGAGTATAGGGATTGGAACACCCCTCTAAAGCGGGGGCCGAAGCCCCATTTCTCCAGGAGTGGGAAAAGGTATGACCATGATACTGAGTCAAAAGCCTTTTGGAGATCAAGTGATAACAGTAGTCCCTGTTGTGCTTGCCCCCCATCCCAGTTAGATTGAAGAATAGAAACAATATCTATCGCCCTTCTAATTTGGTCGGGACCTTGCCTGCCCGGAATGAACCCCACCTGGTCTTTGTGTATATATTTGTTAATAAAAGACGAAAGGCGAACCGCCATTATTTTTGTGAGAACTTTAAGATCAGAGTTGATAAGTGAGATGGGTCGGTAATTCCCTATCTCTTCTGGGTTCTTATCAGGCTTAGGAATAACTGTAATGTATGCCGTGTTGAGTTGAGGGTCTAGGGGGTTGCCTTGAGTTAAGTGATTAAAGAATTTAACCATATATGGGGCTAGGGGTTCCCTGAAGGTTTTATAATAGGGAGCCGATAACCCGTCCGGACCGGGTGCCGACCCTATCCTGAGGCCTTTGATTACTGAGGTCACTTCTTCTATCGAAAAAGGAGCTTCTAAGATATCCCTATGTTCGTCTATTAATCTTGGTATAGGTACACTGTCCATGAATTCAGAGATCGAGATACTCGGGGACTGTGGGGGGGCACTGTATAGTTTTGCATAAAATTTTTGGAAGGCATCTAGGATTTTGGCGGGGTTGGCCGTTAAACCGTGATTTGCTAATCTGATTTTGGGGAAAGAGGAGAATTTTGTTCTGGGAGATAATTTATTGGCTAGCATTGGTCCTATCTTCCCCATCTGAGTGTAAAATTTGTTCGAGCTCCAGCGGATAGATTTTTCGGCTTTCGTCGTAAGAGCTAGATTAAGTTCCAGTCTTAGCTTTTCAATGTGGGCAAGTAGGGATGGGGAGGGGCAACGTTTGTGTTGAGCTTTGGCAGATTTGTACGAGTCTTCCAATCTATCTATCTGTATCATGCATGCTTTCTTGAGCTTGGAACCTATTTGTATGAACTTTCCCCTAATTACAGCCTTGTGTGCTGACCAAAGCGTTTCTGGCGAAATGTCTTCCACATCATTTAGGGTGAAGTACTCAGTTAGGGCCTTACTTAATTCCATTACTTGCACTGGATCTGAGAGTATAGATTCGTTTAGGCGCCATTGTCCCTGTTTCGTCGTGTGTATGCTGGATTGAATGTGCATGATAACTAATGAGTGATCTGAGAGAACCGTATCACTTATGTGAGATTTAAGAATTGCTGGTAGCGAGTTTGGAAAGACCAGAATATGGTCAATCCTGGCGTATGTGTCATGCGGGTATGAATAGTGAGTGAAGTCCCTTTTGGAGGGGTTAAGTTCTCTCCACACATCAATGAAGCCCCTGTTATGTAGAAGTTTTGCTATCCTTAAACTTGCCCTGGTGGGTCTGGTGAGCTGTGTATTGGGCGGTTTGGATTTATCCATTGCCTGATCGAATGCTATATTAGAGTCTCCCCCCCAAATCACCGTGCCCTCTAATAGAGGAGAAAGTTCGTTTAGGATCCGTTTAAAGAACTGTTCCTGACCTTTGTTTGGGGCGTAATAGGATACTAGGGAGTAGATATGACCTCCTATAGTCCCCTTGACCAAGAGGAACCTCCCCTCCACATCTCTGTGTTCAGATAAGAGAGTAAAGCCACACGATTTCGACAAAAAAATTGCGACCCCTCTCGTTTTGTTCTCTACCTTGGCAAGGTAGAAGTGAGGGTAGTGAGCATGTATAAATTTGGGACTGTACCGCATTGGGAAGTGAGTTTCCTGAATCAACAAAATATCTAATTTAAGGGATTTGTAGTGTGAAAATAATTTTTTCCTTTTGATTGGTGAGTTTAGGCCTTGCACATTGTGGGAGGCTATTTTGAGATGTGGTTGTGGTGTGTCAGCCATTAGGTGTGGGAGGAGCGGCAGCTCGGCATACTTCGTCACTCACCTTTGGAAGTTTTCTGTCTACTTGGCTGTTCGACTTAGCATAACCTCTTCCTGGCGTTGGGGAGCTGGAAACCAACAATGAAGGTGGTTGTTCTGAAAGGATAAATCTCATTAGGCACCAAATCACAGGGGGGGACATGGGAAGAGGGGAAAGAAAAGAAAAAGGGGGAAGAGTGGGGAAGAAAAGAAAATTGTCTCCTAACAAGAAAAACAGTCCCCAGGGGTGGAGACACCCCCTAGGGGCTACTACCGTATAGGTAACGATGTCTGCTCCCAAAGGTGACAGACAGTCACACCCTCGGATACCAATAGGAACCAGAGGGTGAGGTGGAGGCACAAGGAGCCTACCTCAGCCAGGAAACCCCCTAATATTGTAGGAGGTAAGTGGATCACAGCCGTCCAGAAAAAGAAAGGCAAATAAAATGCGGACAGGGAAACAATGTATATTTTCGCATTAGGTGCCCCCCGTTCGCCCCTTATTGGGGTGCGGAGGGGGGGCACCCGTTCACCGTGTAGGTGCGTAAATTCCCAGAATTGACCGGTCCAGGACCGGCCAACTCCTGTGGGACCAGATGTATCAAAGACATTAAATATAAAATAAAACAAAAAAAAAAGAAAAATAAAGCCTGTGTTCAAAATGAACAGCAATCAGGTATCTGAGTCTAGGAAGATCAGAATCAAATTAGGACCAAGGGGCGTAGGACAGTTCATGTCCCTTTAGTGGTCATCAAGGTGGGCCATTTTCCTTGGATTTCTTGATTTTGGTCTTGTTCCACAGCGGTGATACCGGGCTCGTCGGGGTTGGTCTCTTGGAAGATCCAGGCAAGTTGGAGGTCACTTCCATTTCTGTTTCTTGGGAGATGAGTTTGAGTCGCAGCAACAGTCTTTCGCCTTCAGGGAATGTCGAGAAAGAATAAGACTTTCCGCTATCTGTGAATCTCACTGCAAATGGGAAGGCCCACTTGTATTTGATGTCTTTCTGTGAAAGGACCTGAAGCAGGGGTTTTAGTGAGCGTCTGCGTTGCATGGTGGAAGGAGAGAGATCTGCAAATAATTGTACAGGATGACCAAGACATAAGACTTTGGGAGCTGAGCGTGCCTGTCTCATCACTTCTTCTTTGATGGCGTAGAAGTGCGGTTTCGCGATGACATCTCTTGGGGTTCCATCTTTCCTGGGAGGTCCCAGTGCTCTATGAGCTCTGTCTAGTTCCAAGCGGTGCTGAGGCACATTTGGGATTAGGGCCTGAATCATATTTTGTACCGCAGCCGGTATGTTGGTAACGGATTCAGGGAGTCCTCTGATCCTGACGTTGTACCTTCTTGACCTATTTTCCAAATCGTCAATTCTGGATAAGGCGATATCCAATTGATCTTGTACTGTGTGTAGGTGGTCAGAGGTTTGGTTAGTCATGGCAACTGTTTGTTCCATCTTATGCTCAATGTAGTCAATTCTGGTGCCTAAGTTCTGAAAGTCCTGTTTAAGCTCTCCTGTGATTTTGGCTGCTGTTAGGGAAAGTAAGTCTGATAATTTCAAATAGAGTTCATCCATAGTGAGGGATGCTGACAAGGGATCAGTGTGTAGAGGAATAGCTTGGTGAGCAGTGAGAAGCTCTGAAGGGGAGACTGAGGGTCCGTCCATGGAACGGCCTATTAGGGCTTCTGTGGATGCTGGTGAGGGAGACAGGTCCTGCTGTGGGTAACCCTGTGTCACCGGTGTGTAGTGGAGGGTAGTAGGAGTTATTACCTGTCTCCCCTCAAGTCTTCCCTCAGTGTAGGCCTGGTGCTGCCTCGACGCGGCCGCCATCTTGGATCCGCCGGCCGGATCCAGACTCTCAAATTGTGGCTCCAAGCTGCGTCTAATCTCGGGCTTGATCATGTGGGGTGATTCCCCGTCGTTTGTGGATTCCGCGGTCTCTTTTACCGCCGCTCTGGGGTGCTGTGAAGCTGGTAATGGGTTCCGTTTGGCTGAGGTAGAGCGGAGCTCCTGGCTAAGCGGCCATCTTCGGAACTCCGCGCATGCGCACTCCATTTAGTTTTCTTTGGACCAAAAAGGAGACAAGCCTACCTACATGTCAGGGTGTGAATAGGGTCACCATGGCAGGAACCGGAGGGGCAAATGGCCCAAGGGAAACCTAGAAAGCAATAAAAACCCAGCAGACATTCCAACCTTTTCCTGCACTATCCAAAAAAATGGGGAAAAAATAAATAAATAAATAAAAAGAAAAAAAAAAAAAAAAAAAAAAAAAAAAAAAAAAAAAAGGAAAGAAAAGAAAGAGAAGAAAATAAAGGAAAAGAAAAGAAAAAGAAATAAAAGTTTGCAGCAGAAGCTGAGCCTTGAAAACTTGCTTCTCTTTTCGCCTACTACCTGTAATTAGCACGCAGTCTATAAATGAATTAATAGCTGGTAAGAGAAACTCTGACAGATATGAAAGGTGTTGGCAATTTAAAAAGGGGATTGTCTGTTTTTCCAGAAAGGATACAGAGACAAGTTATAGAGCAGGCAAAGGCAAAATACATCAGACTGAATTATAATCCTAAATCTCTGGCTAAATACTTGGGGGGGGGTAATACTCCAAATTTATGAGAGGCGTGCAGAAGGTGAAAGATCTGCCAAACACAGGCAACGCGCATTTACTGTGAATTATAACACTTTATAACAAAGTCGTTCTCTACAGAATGAGGAAGGACAAAAAAAAGAAAAAAGGAGGAGTAAACCAGCGAGCCAGGCCTGAAAATAACTTTCCAGTGAAGTGATAGTAGAGATTTCAGGGTAGATTAAAGAGTTCTGTTGCAGTTCACTGGTAATTCTAATGGAATTAGTCTCTAATCTTCATATGCCAGGGAAATTAGATGAAATCAGCAACATATTAAATATGATAACTCAAGAAAACAAACAAACACACACACACACACACACACACAAAAAACACACACAAAAACACACCACACAACCACAGCACGAGAAGAAAAGCCGATCTAGTGCCAGCATGCTCGGAAAACGACTCTTGCGCTCTGTGTAGAAGCAGAAGGTTCAGACCTATAGTTCTCCAAAGTGCATGCTCCCTGCTTATTGGAGAGCTCCACTGATGACAACATCAGAAGGCATGCCCCATCAGTGCCCATCATTGCTGCCTCATCACCATACATTAGTGAAGAAGAAAAAAAATTACTTATTTGCAAAATTTAATAAACTTTTTTTTTCCACCCTTCCAAAATGTTCGGTCTTTATTCAGGTCTTTAGCAAAAAATTAAAAACCCAGTGGTGATTAAAAACCACCAGAAGAAAGCTCTGTTGGTCTCCAAAAAAAAAAAAAAAAAAAACACAAAAAATTTCATATGGATGTACAGTGTTGCATAGCCGCTCAATTGTCAAAGTGTGACATCCCTGAAAGCTGAAAATTGGCCTGGGCAGGAAGGGGTGAAATAAGCCAGTAGGCAAAAGGTTAAATTAAAAAAAAAAAAAAAAAGAAAAAAAAAAAAAGAATCTGGCTCCTGATATTTTTTAGTTGGCTCCTAGATGAAGATACTGTAAAATTTGTCCCCGCTTTACAACCACTTTAACTAGACCAAAAGGGAGCATTTAATGCCCCGATACACGAACGCATTTTCCGTCAGAAAAAACTTGGATGTTTTTTCAGACGGAATTCCACTCAAGCTTGTCTTGCATACACATGGTCACACAAAAGTTCTCTGAACTTTTTCTGACCGAAAAATTGAGAACCTGCTCTCAATCTTTTGCTGGTGGGAATTCAGCCAGCAAAAGTCCGATGGAGCATACACATGGACCAAAAGCTCACATCAGACTTTTGCCGGCGGAATTTCCGATCATGTTTATGGGTCATAAGACTTTCATTGTTGGGGTATACATATTCTTTTAAAAAAAGTCTGTCCAATATAAAATCACCCAAAAAATAGAAGTGCATTAAAAATGAACAAAACATGAGATCACCAGAAATCACTATACTTTCCATGTAACCTCAAAAATAAAATGTAATTTCCAACTTCTTCAACTACATAACAAGCAAACATTTACAAACATTTACAAACTTACACATTCACTCCGGCTTTCACACTGGAGTGAATGGGGCCGGTTTTTTCAGGCGGTGTACAGGCGCTATTTTTAGCGCTGTACCGCCTGAAAACCGCCCCAGTGTGAAAGCAGCCTTATAGATTGGCATAGCACACTGTAAATGTATTTTTTTTTTTTTATTTTATAAAAGGGGAGGATTTCAATTTTCTATTTGAAGTTATTGTATTAACATTTGGGGAAATGGTTAGATTTTATCCTATAGTTTTTAACTATTCTTTTTCTTCTATTCAATAATCAAATTTCAGAAGGTTATATTCTATTCTTTTTCCCCATTTTCTAGTCAAAACGTATTCCATTTAATATTTGAATTTCAGAAGATGGTTATATTTCATTCTTTTACTATATTCTTTTCTATCCCTTTATTTTCTAAGCTTTTATTTTGTATTCGGTTCTACACTATTCTCTTCGTAAAAATTTTAATATGTATTCTGCTACATATTTTTGGAGAAAAAAATACCTAGTTAGACTTACCGGTGACGGTATTTCTAAGAGCCTTTCAGGACAACCCTGGAGAGAGCGCAGCTCCGCCCACTTTGAGGAAACACTTGCAAATTTTTCTTTAAAGCTCCTCCTCTTCCACCATGGCCTCAGTTATTGTTACCTCCGGCATACTGGAAGATAAAGCACAGAGAACACAAACAAACCATGACAGATACTTGTATCATCTTTAAACATAGAAACACAAGGGAGGGAACTAGGCGTTGTCCTGAAAGGCTCTTAGAAATACCGTCACCGGTAAGTCTAACTAGGTATTTTCTCCAGTCGCCTTTCAGGACAACCCTGGAGAGGATAAACGAGAAGCTTACCCTAGGGTGGGACCACTGCCTGCAGTACCTTCCTGCCGAAGGCTTGATCCGCAGCTGACAGCAAGTCCAGTCTGTAGTGCCGAAGAAAAGTTGAGTAACTTGACCACGTGGCCGCCTTGCAGATTTGATCAGGCGTAGCACCGGCCCTCTCGGCCCAAGACACTGCTGTTGCCCTAGTGGAATGGGCAGCAATTCCGGAGGGAGGGGATTCCCCTCTAGCTTTGTATGCCTCCGAAATTGCCTCTCTAAGCCACCTACCTAGAGTACTCTTGGAGGCTTTTTCCCCTTTTCTAGTACCTGAAAAGATTACAAACAGAGCATTCGTCTTCCTGAATTCCCTAGTAACTGCTAGGAAATGGAGAAGACACCTCCTTACATCTAAGGTATGAAAGGCCTCCTCCCCTGTGTTGGTAAGGTTGGAGGAAAAGGTAGGCAACACTATTTGTTGGGTACGATGGAACTCTGAAGATACCTTGGGAAGAAAGGCTGGGTCTATCTGCAGCACTATCCTATCGGGAAAAATCTTTAGGAAAGGCTCTGTAACTGCCAGAGCCTGTAATTCGCTCACTCGTCTAGCCGACGTAATGGCTACTAGGAAAATTGTTTTTAAAACTAAAATTTTTTAAACAAGAGTCCTTAAGAGGCTCAAACGGAGCTCCCGTTAAACCCTGAAGGACTATGGATAAATCCCAACTGGGAAAATTCCTGAGGGGAACTGGCCTATTCCGTGCCATTGCCCTGAAAAACCTGGAAATTAAAGCTTCCCTGGAAAGGGTTTTTTCTAAATAAACAGAAAGGGCCGCCACCTGAGTTTTCAGGGTGCTGGCTGCCAAACCTTTCTCCATTCCTTCATGGAGAAATTCCAGTATTGAACTGGTATTTTTCACCTGGAACCCTCTAAGAGTACAATACGAGTTGTACTTCTTCCAGACTTTCAGGTAGATGGCCCTAGTCACTTCTTTCCTGCTTGAGAGTAAAGTCCTTACTAGTCCCTCGGACAAACCCTTAGCTCTTAAGAGATCTTCTTCAGAAACCAGGCGGTTAACTGCAGCCTGCCTGCCTCTGGATGGACCACTGACCCTTGTGTCAGAAGGTCCTGCCTGACTGGTAGCCTCCACGGGGGTTCTGTGGCTAGATTTAGAAGAGCCGAGAACCAGGGTCTTTTTGGCCAGAAGGGCGTGATGAGAATCATGCTGGTCCTCTCTTCCCTGAACTTCCTCAGGACCACCGGTATCAGAGGAAAGGGGGGAAAGGCATAGCACAGACGGTAATGCCAAGGATGGGCTAATGCATCTAGACCTATGGCCTGATCTTCTCGGTGAAGAGAAAAGTATTTTTGGACCTTGTGGTTTTGCTGATTTGCAAACAGATCCACCTGGGGGAAGCCCCAAGTACTGGCGATCATCAAGAAGACTTCCTGATTTAGGCTCCATTCTGCTTCCACCAGTCTCTTCCTGCTGAGAAGATCTGCCCAGAGATTCAGAGAGCCCTTTAGATGGACTGCTGAGAGGGAGGCCACGCTTTTTTCTGCCCATGCGAATAGATGCCTGGCTAATTCCATGAGACCCCTGCTCCTGGTCCCCCCTTGTTTTAGGACATATGCTACCGTTGTCATATTGTCCGACAAGATCTGTACATGCTGTCCCTCTACTACGTGCTGAAAAGCCCGAAGGGCCAGCGACACAGCCTTGAGTTCTCTCCAATTCGAGGATCTCCGAGACTCTGCCTTGGACCAAGTCCCTTGGACCGTCAGCCCGTCTAGGTGGGCTCCCCAACCCCAGGCACTCGCGTCCGTCGTCAGGCGCTTGTCTAGCGGCCAGAACCAGGGAAGGCCCTTTGTGAGATTGGCTGTGTCTCGCCACCACCACAGAGCTCGTTTTACTTTTGAGGTGAGGCTGAACTTCTTTTCTAGTGGAACCCGGTGAGACCAGACCTGCAGGATTTCTGCCTGAAGAGGTCTGGAATGAAACCGGGCCCACTGGACAGCTGGGATAGAGGCTGTAAGGAGACCTAACACCCTCATGGCTGATCGGACTGAAACCACCTGGTTCGTCTGAATTTGTTTTACTGCCGTCAGGATCTTTTCCACCTTTTCTTGCGGAAGAAAAACTTTTTGCAGGGTAGAATTGATGGTGTACCCTAGAAAAACTACTTCCTGGCTTGGAACCAGGTTTGACTTCTCCAGATTGAGAAGCCACCCTAAGTCCCCCAGGTGAGCCTGTGCTATCTGAAGATTCGACAGCACCTGTTCCCTGGAGTCCGCAAAAAACAGGAGATCGTCCAGATATGGGACCACTGAGATTCCCCTCAATCTCAGTGGTTCCAGGGCTTCCGCCATGACCTTGGTGAAGATCCTGGGGGAGGACGACAGCCCGAACGGCAAGGCCCTGAATTGTAGGTGCCAGACTGACGACCCTAGATTCACTGCCAACCTGAGGAACTTCTGGGAGGATTGGGCGATCGGGACATGTAGATAGGCGTCCCTCAGATCCAGGGAGGCCATGAAGCAATTTTTGGATAACAACCTTGTTATTGTATGGATTGTATCCATGCGGAAGTGCTTGTATCGTATCGATTGATTCAGAATTTTTAGATTCAGTATCAATCGATATTTGCCCGAAGGTTTTCTCACTAGGAAGATGTGAGAATAAAACCCATGGCCTTCCTGTTCCTTTGGAACCTGAATGATCACCTCTTGTTGAATCAGATCCTCCAAAAGGCTCCTCATGGCAGAGGCTTTGTCCTGATCCCTTGGAAGGGTTGTGACATAAAATCTGTTTGGGGGAATGTTGGAAAATTCCAGGCTGTATCCCTGTGCCACAATGTTCCTCACGAATTGACTTGAGGAACACTGGCTCCATTGCGGAAGGAAGGCGGACAACCTTCCTCCCACTGGAGCAGAGCAGTCACTTATCCTTAGGGGGTTGACTGGAGGGAGTTTTGAACAAAATTCCTCCTTTACCTCTACCCTTCTGGGGGTTCCAGCGACTTTTGCTGTCTTCCCCACCCTTACGGGACTGTTGAACAGGACGAAAATTCCTCTTTCCTGCCTGTTTTTTCTTTGCAGGAAAGGCCTTCTTTTTGTCTGCCGTTCTGTCCAGCACTGTTTCCAGCTCTGGCCCAAACAGCAGATCCCCTGAAAAGGGCAGACCACACAACCTAACCTTGGAGGCTGTGTCACCTGACCACGTTTTAAGCCAGACAGCTCTCCTGGCGGAATTCACCAGGGCCGCAGATCTGGCTGCCATTTTGATGGACTCCGCAGAGGCATCAGCCATGTATTTCACCGCTCTAAGGATTAGTGGAAAGGATTCCATCAAGTCCTTACGTGGTGTGCCTGCTTCCACGTGGCTCTGCAATTTATCTATCCAACACTCTAAATTCCTAGCCACCACCGTGGATGCCATAGCTGGTTTGAGGCTGGCAGATGCTGAATCCCATGCCCTCTTTAAAAGAGTATCTGCTCTTTTATCCATGGCATCTTTGAGTACCCCCATGTCCTCAAAGGCCAAGTCTGTCCTACGCGATACCTGTGAAAAGGCTGCGTCCACACGTGGTTTTTTGTTCCACACCTCTGACTCTTTTTCATCAAAGGGAAAGCGTCTTTTCTGGCTCTTAGAAAGGAAAGGACCCCTCTCTGGGTCCTTCCATTCTTTTTTAACCGTGTCTGACAAAACTTTATGAACAGGGAAAACTCTGGATTTAACCTCATCCAGCCCCTGATACATCCTGTCATGTACAGACAACTGGACCTTTTCCTCCTGGATGTCCAGGGTCGTATAGATAGCCCTCAAGAGGTCATCTACCTCTTCTAAAGACAGCTTGTACCTGGAACCACGGCTGTCATCCTCCTCTTCTACCTCCTCCTCTGAATCTCTGAGGGAAGGGAGAGTACTTGCCCCTTCGTCCTCTGAATCTAACACCTCCCTCTGCCTGGAGGTAGATGCTCTAGGACTTGATGGTGGTGGTTGCTGGCTACCGCCCTGACTTGCTGGGCTCTGAACCAACAGAGTCTTGACGGAGCTTAGTGAGCTTGCTATTTCTCGCACAGATGAATACAGTTCACCATATTGCTGAGAGGACTCCTCCTCCACTATCTCCTTAATACAGGACCTACATAACGCCTTCTGCCAGGATTCCCGTAAGGGGTTCTTACACACAGGGCATCTCCTTCCTGGCGGGTTTGCTTTCTTTACTTTCCCTGACACAGTTTCCTAGGGAAAAAACAAAAGCTTGTCTTACTACCAGAGTCTGGACTAAACATACCACCACCAGAAAAAAACAGACCACCTGAGTGCAGCAACCACCAAACTACAGGTCCAAGGACAGTAACCTTTGACTCTGTAGTGACAGGACCCCCCACAGGGAGGAATAAACAAGTGACACAGAAAGAAACAGCCCATAAGGTGAAGAATAAAGAGTACCTTTGTACCCCTCTTACCTGGGCCTGACCGGTGCTTGGGGTGCCTGCCTCCACCGTTGCTGCAGATCTCTCCTCCATGTTGCAGAGAGCGCAGCGGGGCTTGAACAAACAGCCGTTTTTAAATCTTCCCGGGCACGGCGTCACTACGCACGCCGGAAGCGGAAGTACCGGTCTGTGGACCCGCCCCCTGACCCTTGCGTTCCGGGCGGCTGGAACCAACGCCGCCCCGCCCGAACAGGAAGCCGCGTCACTGGCCGCCGCGTCATCCGCCCGCCATGTGACACCTCCCGGGAGCCTCACCGCGCGGCGCGCGAAATTCAAACCCGGCGGCTCCCGGGGGCATGGACGCCTCGACATTCCTGCCGGCCACTGCTCCTGTGAGCTGGAGAAGGTCCGGGACTCCGGAACCCCCCCCGTTCGTACTAGGGGGGGGCTGGGATGGTCTCTGCAGCGGCTCCTGCATAAAGGTAGGACTACCTCCCCTCCACCTGGAGAGAACGCAGCCCTGGTTCCCACAAGTGCTTCCATCCATGGCGGAGGAAACACAATAACTGAGGCCATGGTGGAAGAGGAGGAGCTTTAAAGAAAAATTTGCAAGTGTTTCCTCAAAGTGGGCGGAGCTGCGCTCTCTCCAGGGTTGTCCTGAAAGGCGACTGGAGAAAAAAAAAATTCCCAATAAGCGTATTTTGATTGGTTTACACAAAAAGGTTATCTGCAAACTATGGGATAGGGAGGAGTGCACTGTACAAATGACACTGGCAGGTAAGGGTTAACATCAGGGGCGATCAAAGGGTTAAACGTGTCCCTAGAGGTTGCTTAGCAGAAACACAAAATCTCCATTTTCCCCCCCTTCTAGCACAACAGCGATCTGCCTTGTTTGTGTTTAAACAGGCAGACCGCCGTACTGCCTCTGCCCAGAATGATTGGTGGGACCCACTAATTGGACACAGCGAGAGCCAATCACAGCTGGAGCGGGTGGCCAGCCCCAGACCCTGTGCACGAAAATCACATACATGAACGCAATTTTGCCGCAGTATACCTGCGTTGGGCGGTCCCGAAGTGGTTAATCTGTCGCTCATATCTGCATAGAGTTTAGGTTTTAAATGGTTGCAAACCTCAGAAGCAAAATATGAAGAAAAAAAAAAAAAAAAAAAAAAAAAGCATATCCCTCTATAGTTGGGCTCGTATCTATCCAGAGCACATGTAATTTCTGTCTGCTGCTGCCTCATTCCTCTGCTATCAGCATCCGACTAGTTTTCCCTGACACCAAGAGAAAAAAGGTGACAGGGGAGAGAGATCCAGAGCACAGCCTGTGAACTGACAGCCTCGGCTCCAGCTGATTTATGGCCTCAGCTCTGTTCCTGAATGAAGGGGGGGGGGGGGGTGTCCCTTCCCTCCAATCAGCTCTCAGAGCTCTCCTCACTGAGCTTCGCAGTCTTTATTTTCAGCTCCAACATCTCAGACAAACTTTATAAATTTTGGACTGAACGGCTGTAGAGAAGAGTAGACTGCACGTAAACAGATACAACTTATGTGGGAGGATTGGTTTCATCTCTGTGTATTATCTGAGACCAGTCACTTCACTGGGTATAGGTGAGGGTTTACACCCACCAACACTGTGCATGTTTAAAAGCGACATGAACCCCAAGGGCACACTGAAGAGTAAATCTGCCATAAAAAGTGACAGCGTTGTCAAAGCCAGCAGAGACTCAGAGTACCACAGCAACTCAATTTTACAAGTTAATAAAAAAAAATAAAAAAAAAATAAAAATAAAAAAATAAAAATAAAAAAGGACCCCGCTGACATTCCATCTAAAATGCCATAAATATTAATCCCTCCCGGGCTTATAGAGAGGATCCAAAAGTAGAGAAAGTCTACATTTCTCACTGAGCCTAACAGAGAAAGTAATGAGACCTTCACCCACATGCACAATATGTAAGGGAACAATCACACCACTGCGGTGCGTTGATGCACATCATGCAGTACTGCATTAAGGCGGCCCTCCGAAAATGACTAGACTGCTGACACCAAAAAAAAACTGTTCATGCACCAATTCTGGCAGCGCACCTCAACCCAGCAAAGTGCAATACAGTGCCATTCAAAGTGGCGATGCATCGTACCAATGCATGTAATGTGCAAGGCTGTAATGCAACATGATAGTATGAATGGGTCCTGATTCATGCTTTTATCCTTAAAAAAAAAAAAAAAAAAAAAAAAAAAAAGAAGAAGACCTCTAAAAAAAGTGCAATTGGCCAAGGGGGATGAAAAAAAATTTAAAAAAAAATAAAAGATTTTTTGGATTTAAATCAGATTTTTTTGATTTTTAGCAATTGTTTTTTAATAAAATGCCTTTGGAGTAAAAATCTATCTAAATATAGTTTATTTAGGATTAATAAATTAGTTTATTCAGTATTAAATGGAGTTTAGTTATGTAGCATGAAGCTGTATATTCTGCAATATTTACATTTTTGGTAAACTCATTCAATTAATCCAAGCTCTGCAAGCTGATAACATGCACTGCATTGATGCATTCACACACACAATCTCACAGTAGCCATGAGATAAAACAAAGTTCAGGAATATTCCTTTATCCCATTGTTTTGCAAAGCTAGGTACACTACAAACTGTATGATGGAATAGGTTCTGATATCGCTGTTTTACTAACCTGACAGCTTATTATTCATTTTGTTTGCAAATATTAAAGATTCTAAACTACCAGCAAGAATGAGTCCTTACATTTAAAGAGCACCTGTCATTTCACATCCATCATGGCAGGGCCTGTTAGCGGCCATCCACTCACCTGCTGCCGCCATGTCTCTCACCTTGGTGTGTCACTGCCACATCACCAGCCATCCCATTAAAATGAATGGCACTGTCGGTGGGTGAACAGCAGGTCAGAGGAGGAGCTGCTGCAGGACAGAGATGACAGTTGCAAATGCACATGTGTTCCATCATTGGTGGCAGATCGATGGATTCTGAAGAAGCAGAAAGCATGGCAACAAGTAGGATTGGGAGGCTGTACAGGCAGGCAGAGGGGGTTGTGCACATGCCAGTGTGGCAACAATGATCCTTCATACCGCTGCTGAAGACCACCTAATCAAATGAATGAGGCCACACCGTAACCGTGTGCCCGGTCCAATTCATATGAATGGGTTGTATTCGGTGGCAGTATACCATTGTAAAAGGCCATTTGGGTGTAATAAAAAATACAGAGAGGTGGCAGTATTACCCACTTGTGTTACTATTACCCACACCGATCGCTTTTCACAGATCAGGTGTACACGTGCCCCAGCACTGGAGATGGGCAAACTCAGAGGGAATGGCAGCCATACAGACTTTGATTTTATTATACGATCAATGGGCGATTCAATTAACTTGTTGCTGACCGCCCACTGTCAAATGACGGCGGGACGGTGCAGCTCTTGTGGCGGGCCGCCGTCATATGACGGCGCTCGCTTTTTGGCCACTAGGGGGCGCGCGCCACGGGAGGCGCGCGCATCTGGGAAGCCGATGCGCGTGCCCGGCGGCCGCGATGACCGCCAGGCACCCGCGATTGCCCGGTAATTGAGCAGGACGTGGATCTGTGTATGTAAACACACAGATCCACGTCCTGTCAGAGGAGAGGAGACCGATGGTGTGTCCCTTGTACATAGGGACACCGATCGGTCCCCTCCCCCAGTCAGTCCTCTCCCCCCCCCAGTTAGAATCACTCATATAGGGAACATATTAACCCCTGCAGTGCCCCCTAGTGTTAACCCCTTCCCTGCCCGTCACATTCATACAGTAATCAATGCATTTTTATAGCACGGATCGCTGTATAAATGTGAATGGTCCCAAAAATGTGTCAAAAGTGTCCGATATGTACGCCGCAATGTCGCAGTCACGATAAAAATCGCAAATCACCGCAATTACTAGTAAAAAAAAAATAAATAATAAAAATGCTATAAATCTATCCTCTATTTTGTAGACGCTATAAATTGTGCGCAAACCAATCAATAGACGCTTATTGCGATTTTTTTTTACCAAAAATATGTAGAAGAATACGTATCGGTCTAAACTGAGGAAAAAATTTGTTTAAAAAAAAAAAAAAAATTGGATATTTATTATAATAAAAAGTAAAAAATATTGCGTTTTTTCAAACTTGTCCCTCTTAATTTGTTTATAGCGCAAGAAATAAAAAACGCAGAGGTGATCAAATACCACCAAAATAAAGCTCTATTTGTAGGGAAAAAATGATAACAATTTTATTTGGGTACATCCTTGCATGACCGCGCAATTGTCATTCAAAATGCGACAGCGCTGAAAGCTGAAAAATGGCTTGGTCAGGAAGGGGTGTTCGTACCTGGTAGGCAAGTGGTTAAAGGGGTTGCAAAGGTTTGTTTTTTCACCTTAATGCATTTTTATTATTAATTTTTATTTTATTTTTAGTAATGGCGGCGATCTGCGATTTTTATCATGACTGCAACATTATAGCGGACACATCGGACACTATTGTCATTTATGCAGCAATCAGAGCTATAAAAATGCATGGATTACTGTGTAAATGACACTGGCAGGAAAGGGGTTAAACACTAGGGGGCAATCAAGGGGTTAAGTGTGTCCTAGGGAGTGATTCTAACTGTGGGGGGGGGCTACCACTGACCTGACAGCGATCACCGCTCCCGATGCCAGGGAGCAGTAGATCCCGGTCATGTCACAATGCAGAACGGAGAAATGCCTTGTTTACATCTCCCCGTTCTGCCGCTTCCGTGACACGATCGCGGGCCCCCCGGCAGACAGAGTCCGCGGGACCCACGGTCACGGAGTACGCCAGAGGTGCATGCCCCGCCGATGGCACGTGCGCGCCCACAGTGCTGCAATTTAAAGGGGACATACCTGTACGCCCATTTGCCGAGCCATTGTGCCAATGTACATTGTTGTGCGCTGGTGGGCATGTGGTTAAACAATGCGCCATTGGTACTGAGGGGCCCAAAGTGTGCCAAGAAAATATACCCCCCACCATTACACCACCACTAGCCTGAACCGTTGATAAAAGGCAGAATAGATTCTTACTTCCATGTAGTTTACGCCAAATTCTGACCCGACCATCTGAATGTTGCAGTTGAAATCGAGAATCAGACCAGGGAAAGTTTTTCATTTGTCCCATTTGTCTTTTCTGTTGTCCCATTTTGGTGAGCCTGTGCGAATTGCAGCCTCAGTTTCCTTTTCTTAGCTGACCGGAGTGGCACCTGGTGTGGTCTTCTGCTGCTGTATGTAGCCCATCTGCTAATCTGCATACCTTGGATGTAACGAGCAGTGTTGGTCATCTTACTTTAAAAAAGTAATTAGTTAAGTTACAAATTACTTCTCCCAAAAAGTAATTGTGTTAGTAACTCGGTTACTACATTGGAAAAGTAATTAGTTACTCAGCAAAGTAACTGACTTTTTTTTTTAATATTCTAAGGGGCGGGTCTAGTATTACTGTAAGCAAGGGGCGCGTTCCCCCTTGCACGTCCATTTCCCCCTCCCCACCCGACTACATGTCTGTTCCCACCCCCCCCCCCCCCCACATATCTGTTCCCCCAATGTACCCCATTACACTTCTGACACACACACACACACACACCTGTTCCCTCTCTGTACATCTGTCCCCCCCCCAAACTCACGGATCGGATCGTTCCTCGGATCAGAGTCACGGATCGGATCATTTTTCGGATCAGCAAATGATAATAATTGAATTTGCAAAAACCTGTGAAAATGACACCATATAGTCCCCACTGGAATATCCACGTCACCTCCCCCACTGGAATATTGGCTGAGTATGGCTGAGCATGACTGGGTATCGCCGAGTATGGCTAGGTATTACCGTGTATGGCAGGGTGTGGCAGAGTATTGGCTGGGTATTGCAGAGATGGCTGCTGCCATCCGATATCTCCCCTCCACTGTACAGATCTGTACACAGAGGGGAGAGAGGAACCGGCGTCATCTTGACGCCGGTTTGTTTACAAGTGATCGCTCCGTCATTTGACGGAGCAATCACATTGTAAACGGCCGACGGGTGCACCAAGATGGCTGCCACTCCGGAGCTAGGCCGAAGCCGCGGCCAACGGGTGTACCAAGATAGCCGCCGCTCTGGAGCTAGGCAGACAGGTGTACCAAGATGGCCGCCGCTCTGGAGCTAGGCCGAAGCCGCGGCCTTTCCTAAGGCCGAGGCCGCGGAGTGTTCCGCGGAACGCAGCGGGTAATTGCGGTAATGCCGCCCAAGTAATGGGAACGGCATTACCATGAGGGGAAGAGTAATCAGTTAGATTACTCGTTACCCTCTAAAGTAACGGCGTTAAGTAACGCCGTTTACTTTAGTTAGTTACATCACTGGTAACGAGTTACTGTTGCCTTTCTATCAACCCAAACCATTCTGCCCATTCTCCTCTGACATCAACAAGGCAATTTCATCCACGCAACTGCCGCTCACTGGATATATTGCTCTTATTCGGACCATTCTCTGTAAACCCGAGAGATGGTTGTGTGTAAAAATCCCAGTAGATCAGCAGTTTTTGAAATACTCAGACCAGCCCAATTGGCATCAACAACCATGCCACGTTCAAAATTACTTAAAATCCCCTTTCTTCCCCATTCTGATGCTCGTTTTGAACTTCAGCAAGTCGTCCTTACCACGTCTAGTTGCATTGAGTTGCTGCCATGTGATTAGCATATTATAAATTTGAAGAGGTGTACCTAATAAAGTGGCCGGTGAGTGTGGTCTACCATAAAGTGCACATATGAGGTGTATACTCGCATATTAGGAGCGGCCCACCCTCTTTTTTAAAGAACCTTAAGGCCTGGTTCACACCTATGCATTTTTCAGTGCGTTTTCATTTTAGCAGAAACACACTACAGGCCATTTAACATGGTTTCCTATGGATGTAGTTCATATCTGTGCATTTTATGGAAAGGGTCAGGGACTTTTTTTCTGTTTTTTGGTTCCATAGACTTCAATGGATGAAAAGCATGTATTGAAAAAATGCAAAATGCACCTGGAATATGCAAACTGCAGCCTGCATAGGTGTGAATCAGACATTAACATGGAACATGGCGTCATATGACGTCCTCCCATTCCCGGCCGCCTGGGGGGCGCACGCGCCCGCGGCGTCGTTCGGGACCCGGTGCGAGGGCCCGGCGGTCGCAATGTCCGCCGGGCACCCGCGATTGCCCGTTAAAACAACAAGTCCCGTCAGCGGAGAGGAGACCGATCATGTGATCCCAATACGGAACACCACATGATCAGTCTCCTCCCCTTGAGTCCCCTCCCCCCAGTTAGAATCACTCCTATAGGGAACACATTAACCCCTGCAGCGCCCCCTAGTGTTAACCACTTCCCTGCCAGTCACATTTACACAGTAATCACTGCAATTTTATAGCAACGATCGCTGTGTAAATGTGAATGGTTCCAAAAATGTGTCAAAAGTGTCCGAAGTGTCCGCCGCAATGTCGCAGTCACGGAAAAAAAAAAAAAAAATGCAATAAACCTATCCCCTATTTTGTAGACACTATAACTTTTGCGCAAACCGATCAATATACGCTTATTACCAAAAATATGTAGAAGAATACGTATCGGCCTAAACTGAGTAAAAAAAATTGTTTTTTTTTTTAAAAATAAAGGGATATTTATTATAGCAAAAAGTAAAAAATATTGTGTTTTTTTTTTCAAAATTGTCGCTCTTCTTTTGTTTATAGCGCAAAAAATAAAAACCGCAGGGGCAATCAAATACCACCAAAAGAAAGCTCTATTTGTAGGAAAAAAAAAGGACGTCAATTTTGTTTGGGTGTAACGTCGCACGACCGCGCAATTGTTAGTTAAAGCGACGCAGTGCCGAATCGCAAAAAGTGCTCTGGTAAGGAAGGGTGTAAAATGGCCCGGTGCTGAAGTGGTTAAAACACTTCACTTTTATTTTATCCCTGATAACCAACATAACTGACGGGGCTACAACTGAATGTGTCCGATGACTAATCACCTTTAATAACCTCGGTATTACCGCCTGCACTGGTACGAAGGCTAATTCAGCTCATGCGACTGCTCGCTTCAATGGGTAATAAAGAGATTGCTGGTCCGGCTAGAGATGGATATAATACGAGCCGAACATGCCTGAAGATTTAGAATCTTTATAAAGTTAAAAAAATTCCGGGATAGGGTCAATGTCTGGCCCTTGTTGGACATGTCATCCGCCGCTCAATAGGAGTGAATGGAGGCTCCGATCAAGTCCGCCTGAAAAACTGACAGGCAGACCTGATTGGAAAGCCTGTGTGAAAAGGGTCCTTAGTCTGCCAATTCGAGATTGTTTGGGCCAGGTAACACTGCCCATTGCTGGATCCAAATCTTGTGATGGCTTACTAGCACACTTGTGTGTATGGATTGGACTTTTTAACCACTTCACACCCAGGCTCCCCTTTCTTTTGCAGCAGAGCTCTGTGCCTATGCGACTGGTCCGGTCGCCCTCTTGGTCACGCCCCTTCAGTCTCCCCTTTCTTTTATCACTTCACACCCAGGCCAATTCTGGCATTTCTCTCCTACACCTAAAAATCATCTTTTTTGCTACTCAGAACCCCCAAAACATACATTTATAATTTTCTATCAAAGACCCTAAAAGGAAAAAATAAATAAAAAAGAAAGGACGGTCGTGGCGATTTTTTTATGTCAGCCAGTATTTACACAGCAATTTTTCAAACGCTTTTTTTTGGTGAAAAATACTAATAATTTAAAAAAAAAAAAAAAAATAAAAAAAAAAAAACACACAACAACACACAAACACTGTAGATTAAAAAAAAAAAAAAAACACTACACAAAACAAACTATGTTAAAATCGAGTAAATAAATACCAAACATGTCATGCTTTAGAATCGCGCATCCGTGGAGTGGTACAAAACTACAGTACTTAAAAATCACCATAGGCAACACTTTAAACATTTTTCCAAGTTACCAGTTTAGAGTTACAGAGGAGCTCTAGATTTATTGCTCTCGTTCCAACGTTCACAACGATAACCTCACATGTGTGGTCTGAAAGTCGTTTACATATGCGGGTGCGACCTACGTATGGGTATGCTTTTGCGTGCGAGCACGAGGGGCATTTTCAATTTTTTTTTTTTTTAAATCACTTTTATTCCAACAGAGCCATTCAGGTCTTTGGTTGCCTCTACGATCAGCCAGGGAAGTGCCAGCTGGTTGATCAGGTGTCCCAGTGGGATGGGAGAACCCAATGAAGCCATGTAAAAGGTGGCAGGAGGAGGGGCGGGGTTAAATTTCCCCACCCACTGCATGTACAGGCCATCCAGCGGCTAGGATTTCTTTTACAAGAGAGCCGACTCTAAAAATTAAAAACACACACAGTAAAACCACTTGAAGTCTAGCAATATACAAGTATGTCACTGGTTAGCAAGTGGCTAATTAATTTTGTTGGCCAAAATAATAACTTATTCTGGCCAATAAAATGAATTCATGCTCATGGTGAAGGATTAAACGTGCATTAGAGCTGCACAATTAATCGTTAAAAAAAAAAAAAAAAAAAAATCATAATCCTCGATTCAAACCCCCCCTGACTTATCTCTATTGCAGAGTTTGCCGATTCTTTCATATAACAAGTGGAGAGACTTATCTGCTCACTCAGCCATCAAAAGAAAATATCTGGGCAGTCTGTCAAGTTTTTAACATGGAACAGTGTAACCAACTCTTCCTTCTTAGATTAAAGGGATAAACTTCTGTGTGTAAAGAAAAAATCCAGGCAGTCTGCCAAGTTTTTAACGTGTAAATGCAGGAAGTTTAACCACTTAAAGTCTAAATCTTTCTCTGACACTTGTTTAAGTTAAAATCAATATTTTTGCTAGAAAATTACTTGGAACCCCCAAACATTAAATATATTTTAGCAGAGACTAGAGCTGCACAATTAATCATCAAGAATCGTTATTGCAATCTTGACTAAAGTGTTTCACATTTCTTTCTATGCAAAAAATTCTCTCTGCTCTTCTGAAGCCACAGCCCTCAAAAGAAAGGAAGAGAAAAACTAGGCAGTCTGCCAAGAATCAAAACATTCTTGATCAGTTGAACTTAAGTATAAACATTGTAACAATTTGTCAATTGAATAGACTTCGGTGTAAGTGAAAAAAAAGTTTAACCACTGGTTTCAAGTTAAAATCATTTTTTTTTTTTTGCTAGAAAAATTACTTAGAACCCCCAAACATTATATATTATTTTTTAGTAGAGACCCTAGAGAATAAAATGTTGCAATATTTTATGTCACACTGTATTTGCGCAGCAGTCTTTCAAATGCTAATTTTTTTTTTTAATTACTTTAGTGAATTAAAAAAATAAATAAAATAGCCCATTTATTTATTTTTTTTGGTGTAACGCCCACACTTTATTAAAGTGTGCGCTATCAATGTAAATTTAGTTTTTCCCATAACTGTAATTTCTGGGGGTTAATTGTACAGGATTTACTTTGGCATCAGTCTGGCTGGGCTGTACTGAAGTTCCGCCTGGTCATAGGTGCAGTGAGGTACCTGTGACAGGCCGAGAACCAGGCCTGGTTGGACGTGTTAGGTACCAATCTTTCCTGGAGCCAATCAGTGGGCACCTCTGGCCCCGCTGCGTAGTCTGGGAAGGGGTATTTAAGGTGCTGAAGTCACTAGTTCAGGGTTCGGCTAGTGCTTTGATTCCTAGTTCTGGGTCAGCCCCATGGAGGGGTCCCGGACCCAGGAGTGTCTGCCATCCCCGCAAGCATGGTCACCCTGACCAGCCCCAGAGGCCCTCATGGTCTGGGGTGGGGATCCGTCTGTTACCGAGCCTCGGAATTGGCTAGTTCGAGGCCCAGTAACTGAAGGAGGATTCTGAGGTGTCTCGGCATTGGAGGGACACAGCAACTCGTACAAGTGAACAGGGAGGACTCTTCGGTGGAGGGCCAACAAGCTGGCTGCTCAGTAAGAGCCTGGGAGCTGAGTTGTATGGACACTAGAGAATCCACACTTCTCACATTATCGCCAAGAAGGCTGAGAGATCCAGGTACTGTGAGAAAGGTTCCTACTTATCTTCAGTTACAATCTAGTCTGTGGCAGAGACTTTGCTATTTTCCGGATCACATGTTGGCTGCTAAATCTATGGTTTGAGGTTTATCCAGCAGTGAAGCGCCCAGTTGCGAGTGGCTACTCTCTGGGCCAACTAGAGACATTCAGTGTATGTCAGCAGTTCTAAGTGCCTGAGTTTTATCACCCGTGCCCTCTATTCCCACCTGAGACTGTGTTACTGTTGGATGTTACCACTGTAAAATAAAAATCCTCAAAAGGAATTTGCGTGTCAGCTTCTGAAGTTACTGGGTACTAACCCTGGGAGCCCCTAGACAACGAACGACGAGCTACAAAGGAGGTAATTGGCAAGTCCAGAAAAGTCAAGGCCGCCCTTAGGGGTTATGGCCGCTACATTGGTATAATGTGCAAGATTTTACGTTGCAAGAATCGTGACCTTTTTATTGTAAGCAAAGTAAAAATTGCATTCGTCCGAAAATCCAAATGAATTAAGGTCGAATCTGTCATTGAAGGCTTATGGTGTCTGTCGAAAGTTCAAAGAAGATTCGACGGAGCAGCTAAACTGTATGACTCTGTATAGTTTAGCTGCAATTCCAGCAGCAATCTTTTCTCTCTGCGCCGAATCTTTCCTCTCTATGTAGAATAATCTTGGACTAATAGAGTTAAGGTTAGGCACATTCGACCATAGAACCTATGGTCGAATGTGCCTAACCTTAACTCTATTAGTCCAAGATTATTCTACATAGAGAGAAAAGATTTGACGTAGAAATGGACACAGATTGTTATTGTCAGCGTCGAATCTCCTATCTATATCGAACTGTTGTCACAACGAAAATAAAGCATTTGTTTATGTCGGATCTTTCGTTTTTCGGATTCTGCACTTTCGTTATCGTTTGTTAAAACGATAACGAAAATACCTGAAATTCGGACGAAAACGAATACACATGTCTAATGAGCATGCGTGGGAACGAGGCATGCTGAAATCTAGGGAATATAAGAAAAATTGATCTCTCTCTCTCTCTCTCTCTCTAAAGTCTGCATTGGAAGAATTCCCCTCTAATACTCTTTAGGGGACAACCAAGAATTTTGTGGTTTTCTTTTACTTTCAATGATAATGGTAAACAAGACAAATAGAGGGGGAAATCTCCCTAATGGGAGCACAGACAGCAAACGAAACTGACAGGGAATAAAAACCAGCACATCCCTCAGTGAAAGCACCTCACAGTACACAAACACTGGTTAGGCACACAATTAATCCTTTGATCACCCTAGGTGTTTAACCCCATCCCAGCCAGTGTCATCAGTACAGTGACAGTGCATATTTTTAGCACTGATCACTGTATTAGTGTCACTGGTTCCCACAGTGTCAGTTAATGTTTGCCACCATACTATCACAGTTCTTTTAGACGTCACCGATTGCCCCCATTAGTATTTAAAAGAGAAAAAAAAATAAAAAATAAAACACCGGAGCCAGGAGCTTTTGTGGTCGCGATTTTTGCTGTGATTATACAGTGGATTGTTGCTCCTCGGGCACTGCAAAAAAAATAAAATCGCACCGTGTTTGGGGTGTCATTAAGAAATAATGACAAACGTACGTTTTTAACAGGTACCTGTCCTCACTTCTGAGTGATTTCATCCGGAAGTTCGGCCCCTCCTCTCCTTCCCCAAACGCGCTATTCAGAAAGCGCATGTGCAGTAGGGAACCGGCTGTGAAGCCACAATGCTTCCCTGGCAGTTTCCATTAAAGGCAATGACGGCAGAAGCACCCGAGAGCCGATGGAAACATTGGGTGGGGTGCCAACATGGTTGGATTCCAGGACAGGTAAGTGTCCTAATATTGAAAGTCAGCAGCTACAGTATGTGTAGCTGCTGACTTTTTTTTCATGTGGGGGAGCTGGACCTCCCCTTTAAGTTTTGACAATACAACCTGGAATCTGGATTGGTTACTATGCACAGCTACACCAGGTTTAGCAAATCTCCTCCATAGTGAGTGGCCAGCATAGAGCTCCCAGTAATTACCAGTACAGATCTTGCTCCCAGTAATGACCAGTACACGGCTCCCAGTAATGACCAGCCAGTATAGAGCTGGCTCCCAGTAATGTCCCAGCACAGAGCTAGTTCCCAGTAATGACCATCCAGTATAGAGCTGGCTCCCAGTAATGTCCCAGCACAGAGCTAGTTCCCAGTAATGACCATCCAGTATAGAGCTGGCTCCCAGTAATGATCAGCCAGTATAGAGCTAGCTCCCAGTAATGATCAACCAGTATAGAGCTAGCTCCCAGTAATGATCAGCCAGTATAGAGCTAGCTCCCAGTAATGATCAGCCAGTATAGAGCTAGCTCCCAGTAATGATCAGCCAGTATAGAGCTAGCTCCCAGTAATGATCAGCCAGTATAGAGCTAGCTCCCAGTAATGATCAACCAGTATAGAGCTAGCTCCCAGTAATGATCAACCAGTATAGAGCTAGCTCACAGTAATGATCAGCCAGTATAGAGCTAGCTCACAGTAATGATCAGCTAGTATAGAGCTAGCTCCCAGTAATGATCAGCTAGTATAGAGCTAGCTCCCAGTAATGACCAGTATAGAGCTCCCAGTAAGGACCAGTATAGAGCTAGCTCCCAGTATAGAGCTAGCTCCCAGTATAGAGCTAGCTCCCAGTAATGACCAGTATAGAGCTCTCAGTAAGGACCAGTATAGAGCTCCCAGTAAGGACCAGTATAGAGCTAGCTCCCAGTAAGGACCAGTATAGAGCTAGCTCCCAGTAAGGACCAGTATAGAGCTAGCTCCCAGTAAGGACCAGTATAGAGCTAGCTCCCAGTAAGGACCAGTATAGAGCTAGCTCCCAGTAATGACCAGTATAGAGCTAGCTCCCAGTAATGACCAGTATAGAGCTAGCTCCCAGTAATGACCAGTATAGAGCTAGCTCCCAGTATAGGGCTAGCTCCAAGTAATGACCAGTACACGGCTCCCAGTAATGACCAGTACACGGCTCCCAGTAATGACCAGTACACGGCTCCCAGTAATGACCAGTACACGGCTCCCAGTAATGACCAGTACACGGCTCCCAGTAATGACCAGTACAGAGCCCCCAGTAATGACCAGTACAGAGCCCCCAGTAATGACCAGTACAGAGCCCCCAGTAATGACCAGTATAGAGCCCCCAGTAATGACCAGTATAGAGCCCCCAGTAATGACCAGTATAGAGCCCCCAGTAATGAAGGAGGAAGGTCTTACGTCTGGTGAGGGGTTGGGGGGCCGGTGCGGTGGTCTGGCTCCCGTACACTGCGGCCAGGCTGATGAGGAGGAGGATGAGGATCCGGGTATTCGGCTCCTCCATGTCTCTCAGCGGAGATCTCTTCTGATACTTTGTATCGGATTGTATCCACTTCCGGAAGGCCGAGCTTTCTCTCCAGCTCCGCCCCCCTGACTCACAGCTCACATGCTGCAGCTCTGATTGGCCAGAGCTCCCCATCAGACCCCGGGCAGGTCACATGCTGCATCCAAAGCTGGCATTGCCACTGTCAGTGTCATTATCTGGTGGTGACAGCTCTCACGTTGTACAAGTCCCAGCATTTCCTTATACTGGTCCAGTGCAACCATTAGCTGAATGCAGATCTCCTCCTCCTGTGTACACAGGAGCTGGCTGCGGTCAAACTACAAGTCTCAGCATGGCTTAGCAGTCTAGTGGTCGCCATACACAGTACAATCTGACCATGCAATCTGTATGAAAAAACCCTAACCACTTGCCCATTTTATTCCAACAAATAGATCTTTCTTTTGGTGGTATTTGATCCCCCCCCCCCTTTTTTTGTATATAGACCAACAGTTTTGAAAAATAAATTCCAATATTCTTTACTTTCTGCTATAAAATATATTTAATTAAAAAAATTTAAAAAATCGAATTTCTTAATAGATTTTAGACCAATATGTATTCTACATGTTTTTGGTAAAAAAAAATCCCAATAAGCATATATTGATTGGTTTGCGCAAAAGTAGGTAGATTCATGTGTGCCAGACACTTCTTGAATGCAAAGAGATTTATTTTTTCTTAAAGCGGAGCTCCACCCTAAAGTGGAACTTCCGCTGATCGGAACCCTCTCCCCCCCCCCTCCGGTGCCAGAGTTGGCAACTTTCAGGGGGAGGGGGGTGCAGATACCTGTATAATACAGGTATCTGCACCTACTTCTGGGAATAGACTCCCCTTCGCGTCACCCCCGCTGTCTCCTGGGAAATACACAGGTCCCAGGAGATAGTGGGGAACCCCTTACAACGCGTAGCGCGACTCGCGCATGCGCACTAGGGAACCGGGAAGTGAAGCCGCAACGCTTCACTTCCTGATTACCTCAACGAGAATGGCGGTGGCAGCTGCCAAGAACCGAGGGAATGCTCGGCTTCGGCTGCTGACATCGCTGGACCCTGGGACAGGTAAGTGTCCATTTATTAAAAGTCAGCAGCTGAAGTAGTTGTAGCTGCTGGCTTTTAATAATTTTTTTTAGGTGGACTCCCTCTTTAACTAGGGTTGCACCAATACTGATACTAGTATTTGCCCGAGTACTTGTAATGCTCCCGATGCCTGAGCCGATACCTTTGCATGAAGAGGCGGCTCCCAGAAGTCAGTGGGCAGAGCGGAGAGCCAGTCCTGGCAGTGGAGAAAGTCCTGGCAAGCTGGCAACAGTGGAAGGTAAGCTGGCCGGGGGTAGGGGTGTGGATCGCTGCATAGGTGATCCGGGCCGACATATTCGTTAACGGAACTGACGGCCCCCGGTCTCCGTCGGAAATTGACCAGCGCAATGCCCATCTTGGTACACCCTGCACTCGGCCTCAGTAAGCAGCAGTCACAAAGCAGCAGCGGACATCTTGTTACACCCAGCCCATATAGTTCACTAGTGTACTGGACTTCACTTGTATACTGGAGAAAGTTTAAACTGTTATTGATTGTCTCTCATCATTAATTTATCATGCCAGGCTGCCTGCCAGCAATTGCCATTGCAATCAGTGCTGCATTTTATTGACACTGCCTGCCCATCAGTTTCACCTATCATTGCCCATAAGCTGCCGCTTTTTCAGGAGCAGTGATTTTAATGATGCTTAAATAGAAACAATAAAAAGGAAATATTCCTTTAAATATTGTGCCACTTAGTCTGGCCTGTAAAGTGGCGCATTTGTTCGATGTGTAGAACATGCCGCAGCAATAATGACATTTCTAAAGGAAAAAAATGAATTTAACCACTTGACCACTGGGCACTTAAAGCGGGGTTCCACCCTAAAGTGGAACTTCCACTCATCAAAACCCTCCCCCCCTCTGGTGTCACATTTGGCACCTTTCAGGGGGGAGGGGGGTGCAGATACATATCTAAGACAGGTATTTGCACCCACTTCCGGGCATAGACTCCCACGGGAGTCTATGCCTCTTCCTGTCCCGCCGCGCTGTCTGCTGGGGGACACACACGGGTCCCAGAGACACCGTGGAGCTCTCCTATTGCATTGCGCGACTCGCGCATGCACAGTAGGGAACCGGGAAGTGAAGCGGCAAGGCTTCATTTCCTGATTCCCATACCCACGATGGCGGCGGCAGCATCCGAGGACTGAGGGAGGGTTCGGCCTCGGGTGCCGACATCATTGGACCCTGTGACAGGTAAGTGTCTTTATTTTAATAGTCAGCAGCTGCAGTATTTGTAGCTGCTGACTTTAAAAAAAAAAAAAATTTCGCCGGAATCCCTCTATAAACCCCCTTCCTAACCAGGCCAATTTTCAGCTTTCGGTGCTCTCACACTTTGACTGACAATTACTCAGTCATGCAACACTGTACCCATATGACATTTTTGTCCTTTTTTTCACACAAATAGAGCTTTCTTTTGGTGGTATTTAATCACCGCTGGGTTTTTTTTTTTTGCTCTATAAATCAAAAAAGACTGAAAATTCTGTAAAAAAAATAAATAAAATTATTTGTTTCTATTAAAATTTATTGCAGAGTATTGGCGAGTATTGGCAGAGTTGCAGAGTATTGCACAATACTGTCACAGAGCAGCTTCAATCTCTCCCGCACTCTGCTTCTCCCCTCTCACTGTACTGATCGGTCACGTCATGACGCCGGTTTGTTTACATGTGATTCGCTCTGTCATTTGACGGAGCGATCACGTGGTAAACGGCCGCTATCAGCGGCCGTTTACCGTGATCCGTGATGCACCGGGTCCTCGGGACCCGGCGGTCACATATGTTCCCAAGTGCGCCCCCCAAGGGGCGCGCGGGACCAAGATTATGGGAGGACGTCCACCTAGAATAAGCCGACCGTGCTGTAGCCGTCTTTCGGCTATGGCCCGGTCGGCATGTGGTTAAACTTGCTTGTGGCTGTAATGTATTGCTGGCAATATAGATGAAGAATAAATGAAAAAATGGCGTAGGCCCCCCCCCCCCCCCCCCTCCCCACAGTCCATACCATGTCCTTGGGACACGAAAATATTCTTTTTTAATAAAGGAATTGTTAAAAACTGTCTTTTTGACACTTATTTGGGTGAATAGGTAGGGGTACAATGTACCCGATACCAATTCAAATGGGGGGGAAATCTGGGGGCCCCCTTGTTAAATGGATACGTCCTCCCTTTCCTGGCCTGCCAGGCTGCATGCTCTGATAGTCTAGCATGGATTTTGGGGGGACCCCACGGCATTTAAAAGAAAAGTTAATGTGGAGTTCCCCTTAAGGGCCTGGTATGGATTTTGGGGGGGACCCCACACCATTTTAGTTTCTTAATTCTGTCATAGGGTTCCCCTTAACCACTTCTAAACACTATATTATGTACTCTGCACTCTATTATATATACTTCACTGACTGCACTATATATTCTCCACTGTATTATATATACTACACGGACTGCACTATATACTCTGTAATGTATTATATGGAGCGCAGATGAGCCAAGGATGGATGAGCCATGGATGGAGCATGGATAAAAGTTCTATTTGTGTATAAAAAAATTATAACATTTTTATTTGGGTACAGTGTTGCATGACCGCGCAATTGTCATTCAAAGTGTGGCAGCGCTGAAAGCTGAAAATTGGTCTGGTCTGGGCAGGAAGCGGGGGAGTGCATGATAGGCAAGTGGCTAAAGGAATCTCCTCCTGCTGACCTCTTGCATACCTCCTAACATTTTGAGATGGGAATGAGGGACACCTACTAGCAAATGTGTGTAGACATAGGACACACCCCTGGCACACCCCCTTAAAAGGAGA
The DNA here is from genome assembly GCA_028564925.1 of Lithobates sylvaticus. NCBI lineage: Eukaryota > Metazoa > Chordata > Amphibia > Anura > Ranidae > Lithobates > Lithobates sylvaticus. The sequence goes on along the minus strand of CM053030.1, from coordinate 493,166,269 downwards.
ATTACCCCTAAAAAGTTAAATTAAATCCACTAGGGACTTTTTTTTACCACTACTGTTCCTTTATATTGGCTTTTAAAATTTACAAATGCAGCAATTTAGAAATTGGAAGAAAGGTTTAGCGCTTGGAAACACTTTTTGAAAGATAAAAAGTGCATTTTATATACAACTATATGGATCAGACCAAAATGAGGGACAAATGAGGAGGAATGGGGGACAGAGGGACATTGCTCCAAATCAGGGACAGTCCCTCCAAATCAGGGACAGTTGGGATCTATGCTCCTGTCCTGATACTAAATTCCAGGCTGTCTTACTGATCCATCAGCTTCAGAACCTTCTTAGTCCCTAACCTGGAGGGAATATGCAGATCAGGGGGTTTTGATTACACTGGCTACATACTTGCTATGGGTGATTGACTCATGAAGTATTGGAGTCAAAGAAAACCAGGCAGCTCGGGTTATAATAAGCGTGACAGTCATGACAGTCTGCATACGATACTCTGCTTTCAAGCCTTGGTAGTGAAACAGAGCGGAACCTAATGATTGCGGGTTTGTTTCCTATCGGACAGCTTAGAAGGCTGCACTGTTTTCTAATGGGGGAATGCAAAGGACGCTGCACTCTTGTGATTTCCTGTTCCTGGCTCAACGTGGAGAGAGCATTGGTGATACATTGCAGTAGAGACGTGTGTATGATCATTTCTGTGCCTCTGATAGACTTGTGTGTGTTGTATTCTGTGTGTTATAGACTCTGTGTGGTGTATTAGGTGTGTTTACATTGTGTTTATTGCTCAGTACAGAGAATGTGGAGATTTTGCGGTTTCATATTAGCAGCAGAAAAGCACAGCTGGCTTTGGGAGTTTACAGGACTCATATGTCATCTGTACATTCTGCCTCCTTACCTGTCACATAGGGGTTGATTTAATAAAACCGCAGAGTGTAAAATCTGCTGCAGCTTAAAGTGTTTCTGAAGTCTAAATTGCAAGTAACGTGCCAGACCCTCTATTAGAGCCTGGCATACCACACTATGGAAGTTATTACAAAAAAACGACCCTTTTTAATACCCATTTACAGCTTTTTTCAGGCTGGTCACATGACTCTTGACCGATTTACAGCTCCGATACATGGCTTCTGCTGGAGAGCCGTTATCTCCCTCTGACATCAGCCGGGCAGATCACGTGGCGTCCCGCAGAAGACCTGTCTTGTAGCTGTAAAGCGGCTGCGAGTCGTGACAGGTCTGAAGACAGCTGTAAATGGGTATTTAGAACGTGTGGTATGCCAGCCTCTAATAGAGGGTCTGGCAGTGACAATTTTAGGTTTTTAATAATAGCAGCAGGGGGGGTGGAGACACAGAGAGGGAGCTGACTGGCAGGAAGGAGGGGGAGAGAGAACAGAGGGGACTGTATGACAGAGGGACGCACTCAGACCACGGTGCTCAGGGCTCAGTAGCCCTGGTTATCGTGGTCAGTAAGGATGAGCTCCGGCGTGTTCGCACACCCCACGCGCAGAGCCCGCCAGGAAGTCGGCACTGTGCTAATCACAAGCAGTGAGACATTCTCCTGATGCGCGTCTGCAGAGATCGGGAAATGTCTCACTGCCTGTGATCAGCGCAGTACCACCTTCCTGGCGGGCTCTGCGCGTGGGGTGTGCGAACATGCCGGAGATCATCCTTAGTGGTCAGTATAGAGAGGGCACCCAGGAAGTTGCAGGTTCAGGGAAGTTTTGTTTACAGTTTAGAGGGGGAGCAGATTACACAGAACAAGCACTGTGCTGTTTAATAAGGATGAGCTCAGGCGCGTTCGCAAGCTCCACGTGCAGAGCCCGCCAGGAAGTCGGCGCTGCGCTAATCACAGGCAATGAGACATTGCCCCGATGCGCAGCTGCAAAGATCGGACAATGTCTCGCTGCCTGTGATTAGCGCAGCACCGACTTCCTGGTGGGCTCTACACGTGGAGCTTGCGAACACGCCTGAGCTCATCCCTACTGTTTAATCTGCTTTAAGGGACCAGGATGTTTTTTTTTTTGGTTATTTTTATTTATTTTTAAATAGCAAACATGTCATAGTTACCTCCACTGTGCAGCTCGTTTTGCACAGAGTGGCCCCGAACCTCCTCTTCTGGGTTCCCTCGGTGGCTCCACCCCGCATTAGATAACCCCCTAGGTGAAGCGCTCTCCCGGTGGGGGGGGGAGGGGGGTTACCTTGCGGGCGTGCTCCCGAGTCATTCATTCAGCATCCATAGAAGCCCAATATATGACTCGGCCCCATCCCCCTGTGCCAGGGTCATTGGATTTGATTCACAGCAACGGGAGCCAATGACTGCACTGCTATCCATCCAATCGGGACCTGAGACACCGGCTTTTGCTGATGTGCTTGTCCCCGGAACGCGATAGAGGGGGTACAGGTAAGTAAAACGGCTCGGGGGGCTGCAGCATTACAGGAGGTTTTTCACCTCAGTGCATAGAATGCATTGAGGTGAAAAACCTTGACGGTTTACAGCCCCTTTAACAAACACTTTAATTGAACAAGCTGAAGTTAGAAGCTGATTGGCTATTGTGTAGAGCTGCACCAGATTTTGCACTCGCCAGTTTTAGTAAAACACCCTTATAGTAATTCATGGATCTGTGTGCATCAAGTGTAAGGGATGGGCTCAGGCGTGTTCGCAGCGCCACATGCCCGAGGCCACCAGGAAGCTGACACTGTGCAGCGCTAATCACAGGCAGTGAGACATTTCCCCATCTGTGCAGCCGCGGACCGGAAATGTCTCACTGCCTGTGATTAGCGCTGCGCAGTGTCAGCTTCCTGGCGGGCTCGGGCATGTGGAGCTGCGAATACACCTGAGCCAATCCTTAATCAAGTGTGACTCTAGGGTCTAGGCAAAACATTTGTGGATGATGTAATGAAGGATTTTTTATTTCTGTACTCCCAATGAGGAGATTCACCCCACTTCCTGTACTTGATGACCACTGTCACCCAGAAAAAAATCATGCAAATTTTGTCCCCGAATGTCCAATGGGGTCATTTTGTCTAAAAGGGAAATGACCCTCACTTTGGGAGATTTCCTCTAATTTCCTGTTGTTTCTTTGGTACAGGAAGTGAAGGGAAGTTTCCCCCGATGTTACACAGCTGTAAATAAACTGGCTGAGGTTTAAACAAGTGATGAGTACAGCTGTTGTAAATCGCGGATGCAAGGCAATGGCATAATGTGCTAGTATGCATCATATACTAGCACATTATGAAATACTCATCTTGGAACAAAGATGGTCTGTTTCTACTCATCCTAGTAGAAACAGACTGTCCTTCCATGTATTACTGCCCACTAAAAGCCTAACAAGGCAGCCTAAGGGGGTCTTACACATGCTGCCTATCAGACTTCCCTATTGAAGTTGATGGGACCACACTGCAGTTGCATCGTATTCGCTCCAATGCCGAAGCTCTGTTTTGGCAAAATCAGGCATTTAGATAGCAGTAGTATTGCCTCCTGTATGACTGGAAGCCGCTGCCCTCCACGCATCTAGAAAGATATCCATGGTGCAGGGGCAGAACGGACTGCCTCCTGAATATAGAGTTGCTTCTCATAAGGATCAAGGGTTAGCTTTGAACTCCTAAATACCCTCCATATGATGACTTTTCTAGGAGTGATAAAATGGTCCTATTGGGGTGTTTGTTGGCTAAACCTATTACTGTTTTCCAGGATGGCAGATGGAGACAAACAAAACAGTGAAAATGGCAAAGCGATCATCAGAACTCAGGATTCTGACCGAGGAGTTGCTGCTATTAAACCTCAGTAAGTATTGAAGAGCTTCATGTAATAAGTAGCTGGGAAGATCCAGGTGGTCATTGATTGTTTTATGTTGCAGGATGGATAATAAAAAAATTCTTTAGATAAGGTTGGTATGGGCAACACTGATATTTTCTCGATCACTTTGTGTGGCTGGGTTATTAAAGAGGAGCTCCAGTAAGTTTTCTGAATGTAAAAGTCAGCAGTTACAAAAACTATAGCTTTTGACACTTATCTGTCCCAGGATCCAGCGTTGTACTTACCTGAGGGGGCACCAGGGATCATCTTTGGTCCTTGGTGCCGGCATCTTAACTGTAGGCTTCCGAATGTGACAGCCTGCAGGCTTCACAACCAGGTGCCTGCTGCACATACGTCATTTACCGGCCCCTTCCTTTTCTGAAATGGACACAGTGAGTGATCGGTACTCCTCGCTCCTGGTGTCTATTGATCACTGACTGGAAATAATAAACCCTGTTTATGAATGAACAGGAGCCTCTGTCTCTGTGCCACTGAAACTATAGAGAAAGGAATTGAAGAATCTGTGCCCTCAATTCCTTTCTCCGTCTCAAAGGTGAAATGTCTTTCAACACCCCCCCCAAAAACAAATATTAAAAAAAAAATAGTAAAAGCTGATTTTTTTTTTTAATTGGGGGGGGGGGGGTGTTTTTGAGACCTGTCAGGTAGTCTGTACAGGGCCCCGTGATTTCTAACGGAGCTTTCTTGTAACCCACCAGTGACAATACATTATGCTGTCCCCCTGGGATGACCAGCAAAAACAATAACAAAAAGGACTCCACAGCGGCAGATAGTCTGCCGAGATGGTGCTAGCTCTTGTTACTGGAACAAGGATGCCACAGCTATAAACTGGTACAATTCGCCAGCACTCCTGCAAAGGAGAAAGCAAGCAGAAATGCTCTTGTACCCCCAGATTACAATGACCATTTATATGGGGACAACTTATTCTTCTGCTAAGCAAAGTCTCAGATTGAGAAGGAGAGGGAGTCTGTTAGGCCCCTTTCACACTGGGACGGTGCGGGCATCGGCGGTAAAGCAGCGCTATATTTAGTTTTAGCAGCTTTAACCTCCGGCTTTCACACTGGAGTGAAAGGACCCGCTTTTTTCAGGCGCTATTTTTAGCACTATAGCGCCTGAAAAACACTTCAGTGTGAAAGGGGCCTTACTGGGAACTCTGTTCATTGTGCTCTGAAAGTTTAAAATGAGCCAGCACTAGCAGAAGTACCAAGGACAGTTCCTAAGAACAATTCCTCATTTTTATCACAGATGCATAGTCATTCTAGGATTACCATATACAGAAGCATTTGTTTTCTTTCATTTATAGTAATTTGCTGTAGTAGGCTTGTCCGCTAAATGTGCATCCCTGTGATACTAGTATTTTGTGTATTTTATCTACAGATATTTAACTAACAAGGAGAAGTTTCATGGATACCTTGATGCTGATGGTAAAGAAGTTGCAGAAGACAAGGCCGAGGAGAATGATGACAGTAATGGTGTCACAGCAGAGCCTGTTGCAAAAAAGATTAAACTGGATGATTCTGCAAAGGAGCCAGAAGAGCAGAATGATAAGAATGAAGAGCACAAGACAGAGAAGAAAAGAGCCAGAGGCCAGAACAAGAGTCGCCCTCATGTGAAATATAACGAGTATGAACAGCAAAGGTTGTGTCCCTCGATCGTACAGGTGAGATAAAAGGAAATAGTTTTACTGTGAATACAAAGTATACATTCTATTCTCTAATGTGTCCCACTTAGCCCCCCCATTCACACTGGTTCGATTTGTCATGCGATTTGACAGTTTTAAATCGCATGACAAGTCGCACACCATTGTCGCAGTGGAACCGTTCAAATAGCTACGACTCAGAAAAAGGTTCCTGCACTACTTTTTGCAGATTTCATTAAGACTTGCATAGACTTCTGTTGTATGAAGTCGCAAGCCGCAATGAAATCTGCATTGCAAATCGCACTGATGTGAGGCTTTGAAATTGCGATGAAGTAGCGCGATGTAAACGGGGGCTTAAAATCACACTAGATTAATATAATGTAACAATACATTGTTACACTGTATTACTCAATGACACTTGCAGACTGTGTGCATTTTGACATCTGCTCTTGCTATGTTATACTTAGCAATACTGGCTGTCATTTTGACAGTGGGTAATTGCAGATAACAGAGGAGAGGAGACCATTGCAGGGGGAGAGGAGGATGTAGGAGATACACTTTGAAGTTTTGAGTCTGCTTTTTTATTTATTTATTTATTTTGTTTATACATATTTTTTGTTTTGCGTATAGATCTATGTTTGTCTCAAGCATGTTTGAATCCACTTACTGCTGACTGACTAACTATCTCTGCTGGAAGTCTGTTCCAAGCATCAACTACCCTTTTCATAAAATAGTAAGATTAGTTTTGAATTTTCCTCCTGCTAGTTTGAGCCCATGTCCCCATGTTCATTAAGCCAAAATCAACACGGGACATCAAACCTGCAAGAGGAAAATTCAAAACTAATCGTAGAAATTACTATTTCATGAAAAGGGTAGTTGATGATTGGAGCAGGCTTCCAGCAGAGGCAGTGAGTCAATCAACAGTAAGTGGATTTAGTCTACCAGAGGTAGAGATAGTCAGCATGGAACATATATTCCAGAGGGTAGTATTGGGGGCATTAGTGGTAGGCTGACTAAAGCACATAAACCCAAGGTAAGTATAGTAACAAGTCCTATTTGCAATCTCGGAACACCCAATAAGAGGATAGTATGCGACCGGTCTAAACTACGTGGCATGTTCACCAATGATAGGAGCCTGGCGGACAAGATGGGTGAACTAGAGATACTGTTGTACGAGGAGGATTTGGGTTTTGTGGGAATTTCAATGACCTGGTTCAACAGCTCTCATGATTGGCTGGCAACCATTCAAGGGTATACCCTTTATCGCAGGGATAGAGAGGGTAAAAAAAAGTGGGAGGGGTATGCATATATATATATATCAAGAATACAAGTGTGAGAGATGGCATTACTAAGGGAGCAAGGGAGGAGGTGGAATCCTTATGGGTAGAGCTACAAAGGGATTAAGCTAAGGGGAAATATTACTGGGAGTATGCTATAGGCCCCCTAACCTGAGGGAGGAGGGGGAGACAGATCTCCTATCACAGGTTGGATTAGCAGCAAGGATGGGAAGTTTTATCATAATGAGGGATTTTAATTATCCAGACATAGACTGGGTGGAGGGAACCACGCATTAGTCTAATGCCCTGTACACGCGATCGGACTTTCCGACAACAAAAACGTGGAATTTTGTTCGACGGTTGTTGGCTCCAACTTGTCTTGCATACACATGTTCACACAAATGTTGGGCCAAAAATTACGAATGTACTAGACGTACTACGTGGTTTTTCAGCTCTTTTGCGCCACCCTTTGGGCTCCTTCTGCTAATTTGGTGTTAGTAAAAGTTTGGTAAGTGTTGATTCGCGCTTTTCTTTTTGCGTTTTTCATTTAGCGATATTAATATTATTGATATCACTAGAAAAAAAAAGCCTTTTAAACTTTGTTTGCAATAACTCCACCAGTATCACCAGCAAAGCAGCTTCATTATTATCCCATTAAAGAAGAAGAGAATTGTGCACTGCTTTTGGAGATTTCATAATTTCCCACGTCACGAATGTTAATTCTCCATTACAAATGCTAGTTTACAAGACCGGCCGCTTCTGCTTCTGAGCATGCATGAACTTTTGTGCAGCAGACTTGTGTACACACGATCGGAAAGTCCGACAACAAAATTTTGTTGGCCAAAAATTTGAGAATTTGCTAGCAAACATTTGTTGGCGGAAAGTCCGACAAATGTCCGATGGAGCGTACACATGGTCGGACTTTCCACAAACAAGCTCACATCCAACATTTCCCGTCGGAAAGTCCGACCGTGTGTACACGGTATTAGGCTCGCCAGTTCCTAAATGTCTTGCAGGACATTTTCATGTTTCAGATGGTAGACGCATAAAATAAAGCTAGATCTACTGATAACCAACAATACAGACCTGATCACGGATGTGGAAGTACGGGGCAATTTAGGAAACAGCGATCACAGGTCAATTGGCTTCAGTATCAATCACTCAAATGGGAAACCTAAGGGGAATACAAAGACACTGAATTTCAAAAGAGCCAACCTCCCTAAACTATGAACCTTGTTAGGCATGAATTGGGATAACATTTTAGGAAATTTTAGAAACAAAGTACACGGAGGAGAGATGGGTTTGCTTTAAGAGCATAATAAATAAGGGCATTAGCCAATGCATCCCATTGGGTGATAAATTTCAAAGGGCGAACAAAAGTCCTGGATGGCTTAACTGCAATGTAAAAATGCAGATTAAAGCAAAGGAGAAGACCTTCAAAAAATACAAGGTTGAGAGATCATCATCAGCATTCAGACATTATAAAGAATGCAACAAGAAATGTAAGGGTGCAATTAGGGCAGCTAAGATAGAACATGAAAGACATATAGCGGAGAAGAGCAATAAAAATCTCAAGAAATTCTTTAAGTATGTAAACAGTAAAAAAGGGAGGACAGACCATATTGGCCCCATAAAGAATGAGGAAGGACATCTGGTTACAAAGGATGGGGAGATGGCAAAGGTATTGAATTTATTCTTCTCCTCAGTCTTCACGAGGGAATCGGGGGGGGCTTCAGTAACCAAAACTGCCGTGTTTATGCTCATGACACATCACATGAAGAACCTCCATGGTTAAAGTGGAAGAAAACCCCCCTATCGTTTTCAGCCAAGGAAGCTGCCATCTTTACCTCTGTTTAATCTTCAACTGCCATGGTGCTGCACATGTGATCCGTTATGACACCAGCCATTGGATGGTTTGACAGTTTGGTTGAGAGCACAGCCAATGTGCAGTTAGCATTCCTGGCATGCCGGGAATGTAACTGTTTTTTGAAACTGTTAAATCGATGGGTTTACTTCCGCTTTAACAGAGGACAGAATTAAAATTAGACTTTGGAAACTTAACATTAATAAATCACCGGGATGATGGCTTGCATCCGAGGGTACTTAGGGAACTCAGTCAAGTTATTGCCAGACCATTGTTCCTAATTTTTACTGACTGGAATGGTACCAGCTGATTAGTGAAAAGCCAATGTAGCACCAATATTTAAAAAGTGCCCAAAATACATCCCTGAGAATTACAGACCAGTTAGCCTAACATCAATAGTATGCAAGCTCTTGGAGGGGGTGATAGGGGACTATATACAAGATTTTAGGGCTGAAACAACTAATCGATTATGAAATTAATCGATTACTATTTTCCTAATTGATTAATCGGCCAGTAACATAATGGGGTTAGAAAGAAACTAACATTAGCCCTTTATACTACAAAAAGGGCAAATAACCGCTACTGTAAATATTACTTTCACAGTTCTACAGTAAAAAAAATGAACCCCTTACTGAAATCAAAAAGGAACCCCTTACACTAGTGATTATCTGATTTTTTTTTGTATTATAAAGGACTAATTTTAGTTTTTTTTTAACCCCATTATGTTACTAAACGTCTCAGGCCTGGTTCACATCTATGTGTTTTTTTTTGGTGCTTTTTGCAGAAACGCACTACAGTTCATTTACAATGTTTGGGACACGTTCACATCTATGCTTTTTTCAGCCGCTGCATATTTGGAAAGGGTCAGGCACTTAGTATATACAGTACATCTCTTCTGTCTGTTATTCTTAGAGTGGATTCGATATTTTGCTCCCTAACCATATAGTTGGTTATTTATATTTACCACTGCATAGAGATATTTAAGAATAAATTGCCTTTTTTTTTAAACTTTACATATTGATTAAATTATACACCACACTTTTTTTTTTTTTGGTTATTAACCGATTAATCGAAACAATAATTGGCCAACTAATCGATTATTAAAAAAATCGTTAGTTGCAGCCCTACAAGCATTTAGTAATGAGAACGTTATCAAGATGGAAAAGGACCTGGGGGTTCTAGTAGATGATAGGCTCAGCAATGGAATGCAAACTTCTTCTAACAAAGCAAACAGAGTATTGGCATTAAAAAGGGGATCAGCTCCAGAGATAAAACAATAATTCTCCCGCTCTACAAGACTCTGGTCCGGCCGCACCTAGAGTATGCTGTCCAGTTCTGGGCACCAGTCCTCAGGAAGGATGTACTGGAAATAGAGTGAGTACAGAGAAGGACAGCAAAGCTAATAAAGGGTCTAGAGCAGTGTTTCTCAACTCCAGTCCTCAAGGCGCCCCAACAGGTCATGTTTTCAGGATTTCCCTCAGATGAAACAGCTGTGGTAATTACTAAGGCAGTGAAACTGATCAAATCACCTGTGCAAAATAGTGGGAAGCTGGAAAACATGACCTGTTGGGGCGCCTTGAGGACTGGAGTTGAGAAACACTGGTCTAGAGGATATTAGTTGTAAGGAAAGGTTGCGAGCACTGAATTTATTCTCTCTGGAGAAGAGACACTTGAGAGGGGATATGATTTTAATATACAGATACCGTACTGGTGACCCCACAATAGGGATAAAACCTTTTTGCGGAAGGGAGTTTAACAAGACACGTGGCCACTCATTAAAATTAGAAGAAAAGAGGTTTAACCTTAAACTACATAGAGGGTTCTTTACTGTAAGAGCGGCAAGGATGTGGAATTCCCTTCCACAGGCGGTGGATTATTGATAGTTTTAAAAAACTATTAGATAAGTACCTGAACGACCACAACATACAGGGGTATACAATGTAATACTGACATATAATCACACACATAGTTTGGACTTTTTTTTCAACCTCACCTACTATGTAACTATATGTAAAATGACAGCTCTGAGTCTGCTGGGGCTGCTAACATCACATCAAAGATGGTGGCACCCAGTAGTGATCTCAAGGTTTTTGGATGTCTACACAAGGGAAGCTTTTATGGGTAAATCACATTCACAAAATACACTAAATGCACATATAATTTTCTGGTGTTGAAATGAATGGTCTGATGACAGAGTCTCTTTAACACTCCAGGATTTTTTTTTTTTTATTATTTACTTATTTTTTATTTTTTTTACTCCTGTGGCAAAAGCTCTTTAAAGTAGAAGTCCACGCTAAAACTAAAATCCCTGCATCTACAGACACACATCTAACACTAACCTATCTAGCCCTTTAAAGAAGTAATCACTATACATACCTTTTTGAAGCTGATCCGACCTGATCCCACGCTAAGCTGTCAGCTTCTCTGCGGAGGACACGTCTGACAACGGAAGCCCCATAGTAACTCTATGGGTGATGTCACATCCCATTCATTTCACAGCCGCTGTCGGCCGTGTCCTCTGCAGAGCTTCCTCCACTGAAGACTGGATAGGCTTCTAAAAAGGTATGCATACCGATTTCTTCTTTACAGGGCTAGATAGGTTAGTGTTGGATCTTGGATGTCTATAGAGGTAGAGAGTTTAGTTTTAGCATGGACTTCCACTTTAATCATCCCGATGTGATTTTATCATTCTCTGTATAAAATGGATTGTATCGTAACGCTGCCCATTTCTTTCTGAAACTAGGAATGTGCCAGCAAGTGCTTCTTTGGTGAGAAATGTAAGTTCTTGCATGACGTGGAGAAATATCTGTCAGAGAAGCAGGAAGATATCGGTCCCAAGTGTCACCTCTACGAGACATTCGGCAAATGCATCTACGGCGTCTCATGCCGCTTCGCCAAATCCCATTTGGGGGAGGATTTCAAGAACCTCGTCAACCAGGAACTGGTCAAGCAGTGGGAAGGTAAAGCCCCGGTTAGGAACAGTTTGGACAAAGGGCTCCAGATTCAGCTGCGGAAGAAGAAGGTTCCGTTTGACAAAACTGACAAGTTCCTGAAACTTTTGAACAAACCCCAAAAACCTACAAAGGTCAAAGGTGATGCTGAGCCGCCTCCTGTGACAACGGACAGCTCGGGTGATCAGCTGATGGCTCCTCCCAGCACTGATTGCACTAAGCAGGTTACAGGTGATGGTGAAATGAAAACAGTGACCTCAGGAGCTCTAACCGATGAAGATATTATAAAGCTTAGACCTTGTGAGAAGAAAAAGGTGCTTATTTATATTGCATATGTTAAGTTGATGTTTATATGTGCACCTGGTAGCCCTGTGATTGTTGAAAGCTTATCTCCAAACAGAAAAATACACATTTGAAATGCATGTATGTAAACTAGACATGTGCACTGACAAAATTTTTTAGTTTTTTTGCTTTTTTTGGAAATTTGAAAATTCGGGAATTCGAATTTCCAAATTTTCGTAATTCGAAAATTTGAAAATCTGAAAAAAAAGAAAATCAGTAAAATTCGAAATATTAACGAACTATTAAATTATAGGTATTAGAATTTCCTTTCAAATTCAGCTGGTTGTGAACGTAATAAAAACAAATTTATCTGAAGTTATGAATTATCCGAAATAACGAATGCCACATCTAAACAAATGGAATGGAACAAATTAATAATAAATAATAATAAAAAAGGTTTTATTATTATTATTATTATTGTTGTTTATTATTAGATCGTTACATTCCATTTTTTTTAGATATGGCATTCGTTATTTCAGATAATGCGTAACTTCGGATAAATTTGTACTCGTTACATTTACTAACAGCCAAATTTGAAAGGAAATTCCATTACCTATAATTTAATAGTTATTATTAGTTAGTTATTATTTCAGATTTTCATTCTTATTTTTGGATATTCAAATTTTCCAAATTGTAGAATTTTCAAATTTCAGAACTTTTTTTTTTTGAATTTTCAAATTTTACATTTTTACAATATCCAAAATTTTCCAAAATTCTTAAGTTGAAAAATACGGAAATTCTGAAATCTTGGCATTACCGAATTTGTTAAAATTAGTTTAAAAAACGAATTTATAACTAAACGAATTGCACATGTCTAATGTAAATGTATTTACTTGCCAAAGGATTTATAATTCTGTGCCGCCAGTCCTGTGATCCAGGCACTCCTACCAGACAGCAGAGCCCAGTCAGTGACCTCACTTTTGTCCTCAGTTAAACAGTACAGCTTTGTCACCTCCCAGCCCCCAGTATGCTGATTGGACAAGGATCATCACCCCACTGCTTAGATCACCATTGTGCTCCCTTCTGTCAGCAAGCTCTCTGTGTTAGAGTAGGGGCACCGTACAGCTGAGTAGATCCTGAATGGCTCACAATGATGACCTACTCTCTTAAAGTGTTACTAAACCCACAACAGTAAAATCAGTCTGTATATGCAGTAGAGCATGCTTGTTATACTCACTGTGAAACCTATAGTATATGGTATAGCCAGACTTTTTTCTTTGTATGTCATTGATGAACACCGAATACAGGTTTATTGCCCCACAAAAAAAATAATCAGATAGCATCCGCATACTGTGAATGCGTGAGATTTATGGTCAATTCTGACTTGATGCCTAAATTCTGCTATACACAGTGGGTAGAGAAACAAATCTTCCCCCCTTTAAAATAATCACATTTTGTTGCTTTGCAGCCTGAAGCGAAGATGGACACGGTTTTTGTTTTATCCAGCTGTATTTACTCAATGCAACGTATAACGGCCTAGTGAAAGATATTACACCAACATGTCAGGAAAAAACAAAAATAAACCCCTCAAAAACAGAATCGGTGAGTTGGAAAAAGGATCACCCCCTTGTGTCAGTATTTTGTTTAATCACCTTTTGCTTTAATTACAGCCTTCTTTTTCTTTTGGGATTTGTCTCTATTAACTTTGCACATCTAGACTTTGCAATATTTGCCCGCTCTTCTTTGCAGAACTGCTCAAATTCAGTTAAATTTGATGGTGACTGTTTGTGGACTGCAGTCTTCAAGTCATTCCACAGATTTTCAATGGGCTTTAGGTCTGGGCTCTGACTAGGCCATGCAAGGACATTCACCTTTTTCTCCTTTAACCACTGTGTGGTCATTTTTGCTGTGTGCTTTGGGTCATTGTCATGTAGGAAGGTAAACCTTCTTCCCATTGACAATTTCTTTCAGAGTGCAGCAGATTTCCCTGGTATTTTGACCAATTCTATCCTGACAAGTGCTCCAGTCCCTGCTGCAGAGAAACATCCCCATAACAGGATATGACCACCATCCATGCTTTACTGTATGAATGGTGTTATTTGGATGGGGAGCTGTATTGGATTTCTGCCAGACATATTGTCGGACCATAACACACTTTTCCATGTGTACTCAGAATCTTCAAGGTGCGTTTTGGCAAAGCTCAATCATGAATTTTTGTGGCCTTTCCTGAGGAATGTTTTTTTTTTTTTTTTTTTCTTGCACTCTCCCATACAAGCCACATTGGTGATATTGTTGTCACATGCACACAATGAACACTTTTTGCCATAAATTCCTGCAACTGCTTCAGAGTTGCTGTAGGCCTCTTGGTAACCTCTCTGACCAGTTTCCTACTGGCTCTTTCATCCAGTTTGGAGCGACGTCCTGATCAGGGAGGGTCTGTGTTGTACCAAATCCCTTCCACTTCTTACTAATAGACTTTGCTTCTAGGCATTGATAAAGTCTTTGACATATGTTTGTATCCATCTCCTGACTTGTGCTTGTCCACAACTTTACACTGGAGATCCTGATGAACAATGCCTTGCTTCAGTTGCGCTATCAGGGACTGAAATGCTCCAGGAAAGCTCTTTTCAGGCTGAGCTAATCAAATTGACCACAGTTGATCACAGTTGAAAGTCAAATGGCTTTGTGTGCCATTGAGAAGGTGATTAGCTACACCTGATTAAGTCATTTTTTTTAGGGGTGATCCTTTTTCCAACTCAGTGATTCTGATTTTGATTTTTTTTTTGTATTTATTTCTGACATGTTGGTGTTTATATCTTTCACTTGGATGTTATAAGTTGCACTGAGTAAATACAGCTGGATAAAACAAAAACTGTGTGTGTCTTAATTTCAGCCTTCAGAGCAACAAAATATGATTATATTTTAAAGGGGGTGATTTTTTTTTTCTATACCCACTGTGTATAGCAGAATTTAGGCAAAAAGTGAGAATTGACCATACATCTCACACATTCACAGTATGCAAATGCTATATGATTATTTCTTTGTGGGGCAATAAACCTGCATTCGGTGTTAATCACTGATGTATAAAGAAAATACTCGTTATACCAGCTGAATGGTCAAGGCATGAACAAAGGACAAAGGAGGAACTAGTGCAGAAAGGAGGGGAGGTGCCCAAAGAGACCTGATCCCAAGACCACACCATTCAATGGTCTTCTTGTCATATTTTTCTTTTTAGAATGTGCCAAATGTTTCCAATTGGTGAAAGGTCTGGACTGCAGGCAGGCCAGTTAAGCACCCAGACTCTTGTATGACACAGCCATGCTGTTGTCATAGAATGCAGTATGCGGTTTAGCATTGTCCTGCTGACATATGTTTTTACACAGCGTCCCAAATTTTTTTCAAATTGGGGTTGTACATGCCACACCTTAAATACGAGTGTAACATGTTTGAAAAGGTGAACAAGGAGACTAAGGCTGGCCATACACGGTTCGAATCTCGGCAGGTTCAGTAGGAACCGGGTGAGATTCGAGCCATTAATGTTCCCCCAGCTGCCCCCGCTGGGAGAAGACAATGGCCTGGCAGGAGGAATTCCCGCATTAACTAACCAATGCAGCCCGTGGTTGCAAGAAACAAATTTACTCTGTGTATGGCCAGCCTAACTCTTTCTGGCAGTTATGAAGGTTTTTTGAAAAGTGCATAATTCTGAAAACCCTTTACCCAGCCCAGTGCTGAAGGCCTTGGTGGTGCATTATTTAAGACTCTTAAGGCCACAATAGATGGCTCCAATTTTTTGTCCTGTATCTTGCTGAATTGGATGAATTTCAAACAGTGGGTGGCCCTGCAAGCACCACCCAGCTTAACAAGTTGGGTAAAAAATGATTGGCCAAGCAGTAACTACAACCTATCAAATGTAGTCATTGTTCAGCATCAGCCGCAGTAATCCTGGATAATCTAGCAGGTGATTTCTGATCTGCACAATACTTGTCTATGCTATTACCAAACCCTAACATTTGTTGTAGGTGTATATATGTGTGTTGAGTATTGGTACAGCTCTGTTTTTATTGTCCTTTTTAACAAATTTGTGATTGTGTTTCCATTCAGATTGATTTCCGAAATAAACTGTACCTTGCACCATTAACCACAGTGAGTATGCCATGGGGCTTTTGTTTGAAAAGTGGTCTAACAATTTCTCATTTCCCCTTGCAGTCAAGCAGCTTCTAGCTGTAATTTCTGCGGCACAGAGTGGAAAATTTTAATTGATTGTAAAGCTTCGCTTTTTTTTTTCATTTTTTTTAAAATAACAAACATGTTATACTTGCCTCCTCCTCTGTGCACGCTGCCCGATCCTCCTTTTCTGGGGTCCCCAGGTGGCGCTCCTAGCCCCTTTTCTCGAGTAGAGGGGCTAGGAGAGCCGCTTTCCACGGGGGTTCTCATTTGGGGGCGCGCTCCTGAATCCTGCTGCTGCGTCCATTGACACAGACAGCAGGACTCGGCCCCGGCTCCCATGTTACTGGATTTGATTGACAGCAGTGGGACCAAGGGCTCCTGCTGCTATCAATCTCTCCTAAGAGGACCCAAGACATCGGCTGGAGCTGCTGTGCTCGTTCTGTCGCTTGGTCCTTGGTCGACAATTATTTAAATTTTTTTTTTTAAGTTTACCAGTTTAGAGTTAGTCTTGGGCTAGAGTTGTTGCTCTCGCTCTAACGTACGCGACGATACCTCACATGTGTGATTTGATCACTGTTTACATATATGGGCGCAATTTACGTATGCGTTTGCTTCAGGGGACGGGGTGGCGCTGTCAATTTTCTTTTTTTTTATATTTTTTTTTTTTCTTGTTTATTTTACCTTTTTTTTTTATTTTTACACTTTATCTTAATTTTTTTTATTTTTTTTATTTTTTTTTATCACTTTTATTTCTATTACAAGGAATGTAAACATCCCTTGTAATAGGAATAGTGTGTGACAGGTCCTCTTTATGCCTCTTATTGACCCCAGATCTCTCCTCCCAGGCCAGATATAGTGAATGCAGGGTCCTGGGTTTAGTAATACTTATATTTGTGTTCGTGAGATTGAAGTGTAATACTGACCTGCTTGTGTCCTGTGTTCACTGTACAGTGCGGCAATCTCCCATATAGAAGAATATGCAAGCGGCTTGGAGCAGACATCACATGTGGAGAGATGGCCATGTGTACAAACCTCCTTCAGGGTCACCCCTCTGAATGGGCGCTGGTGAAGAGGCATCACAGCGAGGACCTCTTTGGAGTGCAGGTTTGTTACGGTAAACTAATTCTATTCATGTAAGGCAAATGCTCCAAAATTCCAATCAGGGGGGATTCTTATTTTAGGATCTGTCTACCCAAACTTAATATTTTCCCTAAAACTCAACTTCAGTCTTTCCTTCAATTTTGAACATCTGTACGGCTCCTCTAATGCACTGAAAATGCTTACTTTGATTTTACTGCACACTGTGAGCTTCTTACATTATTTATCGGAAGCTGCAGCACATCAGAGCCCATCTCATTTCCTAGCTGGCATCTAACCCTCTAACAGACTAAAATACAGCGTTAAGGCCCCTTTCACACCAGCGGACCGATCGGGCCCTCCTGTCAGTTTTTCAGGCGGACCTGATCGGACCACCCATTGTTCACAAGGGGAGGCGGATGTCAGCGGACATGTCCACGCGCGCCGGGCATCAGATCCATTAAAAATAGACAGATGGCGAACGTATCGCCTATACGTCTATTTTAAGCGGATTTCCATCGGATGGCAATCAGATGGAAATGGACATGCAGTGCGTTTCCAGTCGCCCGCCCCATAGAGGAGAGTGGGTTTGCGTTTTATGCAGAGCGGACACGGACCTGTCTGCTCAGCAGTGATTAGCGGAGAGTAGGCTGTGTTTATGCAGAGCGGACACGGAAAATCCGATCATCCTGAACGTGGTGACGTTCGTTGCGTACGACGGGACTACGTAGAGGCTAGTAGCCAATAGCTTTGGTCTTGTAATGTGATCTGAGCATGCGTGGCACTTTGTCCGTCGGAATTCGCTACACGCGATCGGATCCACTCCATCTGAAAGAGGCCTTAGAGTCACTTCTAATTGGGAGTGGGTGTGTATGGGGCATTAGAGTCACTTCTAATTGGGAGTGGGAGGTCTGCCTATACTATTTTCACCCAATCAGCCTCCAGTGTAATAAGAGCACTGCAGCTCCAGCATCCCTTTGTGTGTTAACTGATTGTAAGTATTTCTCCAGAGATGAAACTCCTGTTGCACTGGATGTCTGTACTTTGCATTCAATTTCTGTGCAGACATTTGTGAAAGGCTCATAGGAGTTAGGGTTGGGTGAGACCCTCACATGAGAAGGGGAATGAAGATTCTGGGAAGTACTGTATGCAAGCAACACAATATTGCCATGGGTTCAAGAAAGGGACAACTGAAGCTGATCTCCTGAAGCTTTTGGAGCTCTCTGCAATGTTTGAAAGGTTTTCTGCTCTGTGGGTGGGAATGACGTGTATCCTGATGCCATTTTTGTTCTGTGGACAGTCTTAACCTGGATACACACTATACAATTTTCTGTAGATTTATTTAAATTTTTTCCTTCAGATTTACCAAAATCATATAATAATGAGGTCAAACCTTAATGCCACGTACACACGATCGGAGTTCTCGTCCGAAAAGCCTTGGATGGTTTTCCCGACGGAATTCCGCTCAAGCTTGTGTTGCCTACACACGGTCACGCCAAATTACGACCGCCAAGAACACGGTGACGTACAACACTATGTCGAGCCGCGAAAATGAAGTTCAATGCTTCCGAGCATGCGTCGGAAATTTTGCGCGTCTGAATTGCCACAGACGATCGGAATTTCCATCGGAAAAATTGGGAACATGCTCTCAATCTTTTGCAGGCCGAAATTCCGACAGCAAAAGTCCGATGGAGCATACACACGGTCGTATTTTCCGACCAAAAGCTCACATCTGTCTTTTGCTGGCGGAATTTCCGATCGTGTGTATGTGGCATAAGAGTTTCAATTTGTATGCAACAGGCCCCTGCACTACATGGTTTTGGTAAATCTAAAGGAAATCGGACAACAAAAGTTGTATAGTATGTATGGGGTCTTAAAGTCAATGTCAGTGAGTTGTTTTCCTGGATTTGCATGCATTTGGAACACACGCCAAACGCGGATTAGCAACATCCTATTGACTTTAATTGAGTGCATGACAGGTCAGAGGTTGTGTGTGACCTGCTTTGCATAGTGCTATGTTTTTTTAGGATGCATCATGCCCTATTAAACTGCATTTGAACTGCAGGCAAAACGGGTGAAATGCTGATAACTGATACAAAGACAGGGCTGTGTCGCTCCAGGTGGGAATAATTGCTCCCTTCAACCTTGTGGTGCAGGTCCAGTCCGCAGCCTGAATAAGAGCCAATGGTTCAAGAAAGGTGGACCGCACTCCCAGGTATGGAGCAGTGATAATTACTTTATTGAAGATAAAAATCCATCAGGAGACATCATGAGACCTCTATGCAGGCATGGCAACGTTAACGCGTTTCACAAATCAAGGTTCCCTTAATTGTAATTTTTCGATTACGACTAAGCGAACTTTGATTTATTCGTGAAACGCGTTAATATTGCCACGCCTGCATAGAGGTCTCATGATGTCTTATGATGTATCTTGATGGATTTTTATCTTCAATAAAGTAATTATCACTGCTTCATACCTGGAAGTGCGGTCAACCTTTCTTGAACCATCAGGTCAAATGCTGCCCTTTCTTGTAAAGTGCAGCATTTTCCATTCAACGAGAAAATGCAGCTTTTGACTAGAACAACCGATGACATGAACCCATAGACACAGTATTGAGTTTGTGTCCTTTTATTTTTATGTTTCTAAAATATATGTTATTTTATCATACAATATCATTGCAGCTAGAGGGCTCTTTTCCTGACACCATGACTAAATGTGCTGAGCTGCTGAACAGGACCATCGATGTGGACTTTGTGGATATCAATGTTGGATGTCCGATAGATTTGGTGTATAAAAAGGTAAACTTTTTTAGGAATAACTTTATTAATACTGACAAGGCGTGCTTGTTATTTGAATGCATAATTCAAACTGGTGGTGTTAAAGCGGTTGTAAAGCCTCGTGGTTTTTCACATTTTGACAGTTTGCTCAGCGGGGATTGATCGCCGCTGAGCAGGCGGATGGCAGGGTCCGTCTCCGCTCACTGTGCTGAGATGGACCTGTCGGAGCCCTGCTTTCCTCTATGACAGTGGTTCTCAACTCCTGTCCTCAGGGCCCACTAACAGGCCAGGTTTTAAATATTACCTTGGGGAGATGCAGACTAGAATACTGCAATCACTGAGCAGCAAATTACATCACCTGTGATGTATTTCAGTTATCCTGCAAACCTGGCCTGTTAGTGGGTACTAAGAACAGGAGTTGAGAACCACTGCTCTATGGGGAGATTGGATGAAAATGGACAGCCTGTCCATTTTCATCTGATCCCATCGCATCAGACCCACTGGACGGATGGCCATACGTCTGTTTTCAGCAGGTCTTGGCAGATCAGGTGCCAGGCGGATGTCAGCAGACACATATCCACCGACATCCGTCTCCCCATAGAAATCAATGGGTAGCCCGATTGCATCTGACTGAAAAACGGACAGGCGGATCCAATCGGTCCAATCGTGTGAAAGGGGCCTTAAATAGAAATGAGAAGCAAAACATTTGTGTATAGATAGGGAAAAAAACATTATAAACATTTTTCTTCCCCTTTTTTATAAGTGATCACATTCCCTGTGATCTCGGCTGCATAAGAGTTGGGGGGGGTAAAGCAGCAGCACACTGATCTTCCAGTGAAAGGCTGTGTGTGTGTGGGGGGGGGGGGGGGGGGGGGGGGGGGGGGGGGGACAAGGACAAGTCTGATCATTGGAGGACAGCAGGCAGATTTCCCAGCATAGCTAGAGAGCTGACCACGGTGTGTTCTCCTGCTTAGTGGGGCCCGCTTTTATTAGGAAAGCAGAGGGACTGTCAGGATCACCAGGGATTTTACACATGGGAAGCAATACAACGAGAACAGGAGACTTTCTCATAGAAGTACAGTAAAACCTTGGTTTGAGAGCGTTGAGACAAGCAAAATGTTTAAATAAATTTTGACTTGATATACAAGTAGCGTTATGTCACAACTGAGTTTAAAAGAGAAGAGAGGTGCCTCTAAATGTAGTAATATGGTTACATTTAATGAAGGTACAACATTTAGCAAGTCACATGGTTGATGATTAAAACAGGCACATCTAAGTATACAGGCATCCGAGGTAAAGCTGTCCACATAGACCGTCCTCCACACCACCATCAAAGTTGTCCCTTCCACGCTGCGCTCCACGAGAGCTTCGAGCCTCGCTTTTAA
The DNA here is from genome assembly GCA_028564925.1 of Lithobates sylvaticus. NCBI lineage: Eukaryota > Metazoa > Chordata > Amphibia > Anura > Ranidae > Lithobates > Lithobates sylvaticus. Next base: position 493,145,041 of record CM053030.1, on the reverse strand, counting down.
ATCACTGTACTGCAGGGTAGTCTTCCTGGTCACGATTGCAGACTGACATCGGTGAGAGCCGGCGGTGCTGAGGGCGATCTCTATATGGACAGCTTTACCCCAAATGCCTGCATACTTAGATGTGCCTCTTTTAATCATCAACCATGTGAGTTGCTAAATGTTGTACCTTCATTAAATGTAACCATATTGCTACACTTGGAGCCGCCCCTCTTCTCTTTTATACTCTGGAGCTCCTGCTGGATTTTGTTTCTAATCCCCTTGTGGAGGCTTCCATTTGTGGATGGACATTTTATGGTTACACAATCTTTTATATTGCTATAATCTTTTTATATGGACTATAAACTGAAGGATTTATGAATAAATGGTTGTGGAACGAATCATTTGAGTTTCCATTATTTTGCTTTTGATATACAATTGCTTTGGATTACAAGCATGCTTTTGGAACGAATTATGCTCGCAATCCAAGGTTTTTCCAATGGTTACAGCAGGCACATATCAGGAATATGAAGTGTTGGGTTTACATACTCGTTAAGTAGTTTTGCTTGGGTCACACTGGCTCATATAAACTATTTGCATAATTTGGTTATGCAGCCGCTATCAGCGCTGTATCATACTGTAGTAACTGCATACAGTACGCAGTGCTTTGGTTTGTGATAAGTATGGTGTGTGCTCTATACCAGGGTAAGTGGACTATGGTTTTGTAATTGTGTTTATAAAATATTTCTTGGTTCCAGGGCTTGAATGTTTTTTCTTCTTTCATAGGGTGGTGGTTGTGGATTAATGACGAGAACTAATAAATTTGAACAGATTGTGAAAGGAATGAATTCGGTAAGTGCGCGGAGGAAGTATATGTGGAGAATATCTTTTCTCTTTCTATATTGAAGGGTGCATGTATATAAAAACATGAATTAAAGTAAAAGGGAAGACGACATAATATCCTGTATACAGTTTGTAATAAATTGCTTCCTGAATCCTGTTTTTTTTTTCATTTATTATTTTAAATAATTTTTTTCTTCTCTGTGAACTGCAAAGCTCTAGCATTCTCACTGCGGCTGGTGGGCGCCTGAAAACCCTGGAACTATGGACACTGGCAGGGCGATATCTCAATTCCCTCATTTTCAGCACTGTTATAGGACCCCCTGCTGCACAGAGAAGTGCTGGAGCTTTGCAGTCAATGAATGCATAGGAAGCTAAAAGGAAAAATTGTTTTTAGGCACAGATTTTTAATACTATAGGTGTATGGATCAGAGCTAAGGGGAGCAACATTTAACTGGTGAGTTATTGAAACCCCTTTCCTTCTACTTTAAATAGGGATTTGCATTATGATGATACAAAATATATTTTTATATTTTCTCTTATTGGGAAACTATATAATATATATATATATATATATATATATATATATATATATATATATATATATATATAAAATCTTTTTTACCTTCATTTTTATGTAGCTTTTCAGTATCTTGGTTGTCTAGTAAACTAAATATAAAATGTTATATATAGAATACGTATTTACTACTGTGCTCTTAAAAGTCTGTCTGCGAGTAGACCTTAAGGGCTCATTTACACTTGCTTCAGCTTCAACACACATTAACGGCTAGTTCACACTTTAAAACATGGCTTTGGACAGGCTTTGTTAAAGCACTTTGAACCCCAGTCAAAGCCCCCCATCACTAAATAAAAATGGTTAGCTTTACAGTCCTGATTACGCCTTGCTTTGCTTTGCTTCGGCTTTGCTTCAAAAATTATACCCCATGTAGCTTTAGTGGTGCTAACGTCTATGGCAAAGCTCGCTTGAAGCCCCACCAAAGCCCCATCGAAGCACCAAGTGAAAGCAAGGTGTAAACAGGACTGTAAGCTAACCACTTTATTTAGTGTCAGGAGCTTTGATTGGCGTTCAGAGAGCTTTATCAAAGCGTTTCCTGAAGCCTTGTTTTGAAGCAAAAGTAATCTAGCCCTAAAGTGGTTGTAAAGGCAGAAGGTTTTTTTATCGTAATGCATTCTATGCATTAAGATCAAAAACTTGCTTCCTTCAGCCCCCTAATACTTATTTGAGCCTGATCTTTTTCCAGTGATGTGCAAGAGTGCCTCGGCCGTCCGGGACTCTCCCTCCGGATTGGCTAAGACACAGTAGCGATGCCATTGGCTACTGCTGCTGTCAAAGTCAGTCAGCCAATCAGGAGAGAGGGGGCAGGGTCAAACTACAGCTCCGTGTCTGAATGGACACGGGGAGCCTCAGTTTGGGTTCCCCCATAGCAAGCTGCTTGCTGTGGGGGCACTCGACAGGAGGGAGGGGCCAAGAGAGCCGAAGAAAAACCCGAGATGAGGAGGATCTGGGCTGTGCAAATATACTGCACAGGGCAGGTAAGTATAACTTGTTTGTTATTTAAAAAAAAAAAAAAAAAAAGAGACTTTACAATCACTTTAAAATGAGAGTAAACTTCCTTTTGGTTGATTTTTACCTATAGGTCAGCCTATAATAAGGCTGAACTATAGGTACAGTAAATATCTCCTAAACATGCACCTGTACTTTAGAGGCAGACGGTGACATCACCGGCGCATGCACTCTGAAGGAATGGCAGGCCCGCGTCATTCCTTCAGAGCTTGTGCTCTAAAAAGTGACTCCTGCGTGCATGTGCGGGAATGACGTCAGGGCTCGGCCATTCATACCACTGAAGCTCGCAAACCCGGAAGGAAGACCGGGGGAAGATGGAAGCGTCTACAGCGGTGACAGCGTGCCGCTGGAGGGCTTTGTTGTCAGGTAAGTCTGAAGCGATGCATACTAGCACATTATGACTTAAACTGCCTTGGGCCCTTTTTTTTTTTTTTTTTGCTGCGGTTTACTACCACTTTAATAGCAGGATATCAAATGCTATAAACGCAAGCAACATTGGAGGGCCATGCCTGTCTTTAATACCTAGTGGAGTCAGCACCTTTTTGGCTTTTCTCTATGCCAATACAATAAGCTGGATCAGTGCTAAACAAAAGTCTACAAACACTGTATCATGGAAGCTGCCTGTAATTTATGTTTATTTTATTTTTTTCATAACATTAATTTCAACTGCATAGTTGGGGCCACTGTGTGCCGTTACACTAAACCAGCTTTCCCTTTTGTAAACGGCAATATATAAATATCCAAATACAGTGATGTCTTGCAGTTCTCTAGTTTTGCATCTGTGCCCCAGGCAACATGTTGCTAGACTGTTCCTTGTATGACCAGTATGTGGACACCCCTCTCAATTATTGAATTCAGTTGTTCCCAGTGAAGGGTACGGTTAATGCTACAGCATACAAAGATAAATACGCACTTGCAACTCTGTGGTGACCGTTTGGTATTTTTGAGTTCAAGCATGACTGTACCCCTGTGTACAAGGCCAGCTCCATATAGACATGGTATGATGAGTTTGGTGTGGAGGAACTGGAGAGTCCTGACCTCAACCCTACTGAACACCTTTGGGATGAGTTGGAATTCTGATTGTGAGCCAGGTCTTCTCATCCAACAGCAGTACCTGACCTCACAAATATTTTTTTGGCTGAATGAGCATAAATTCCCCGAGATATACACCAGAATTATGTGGAAAGCCATTCCAGTGGCATGAAGGTAGTTATAGCCACAAAGGAGAGGCACAACTTTATAATACTGGTCATGGTTTTGGAATGGGATGTCCAAGAAGCTTATATTAGGTGTAATGGTCAGAGGTCTACAAACTTTTGGCCACATAGTTATATGTGTTGCAGCTCCGAAGCTTGGATACCTGAGCTATCAGACTATGTGACGCAGACCACACCTGGAACTAATACTGCTCAAATAGATCAACACTTAAAGTGTGACTAAACCCACAACAGTAAAATCAGTCTGTATATGCAGCATAGCATGCTTGTTGTTATACTCACTGTGGAACTTAAGGGGTTAATCCTCTGCATTGTGTAAAAAAAAAAAGAAGCTGTTTAATCCTGTCTTCTCTCATCCCCCCTCATTTTATTGTTCCCAATCCATCTGCTGATATAACAGCCTTGGATTCACTCTGCAGGTGCTCAGTTTGGTGTTTATTGCTAGAGAGTTTTTTTTTATTTTTTTATCCTGTATGCACAGATCCTTCCCTCCTGCACTGTCTATCTGGGGAAGGCCAGCTAACACAGGCAGAGCAGCCGACCTGCACATGCTCAGTTGTGTCTTTTTTGCTGAAGAGAACATTTACTTGTTCTCAGAGAGCTAGCCAGGTCACATGATATTGACATCACACATGTGGGCGTGTATACAGGCGGTAGTGGAAATCTCCTCCTACCTGAACTATCAACACTGGAGAAACTGTGCAGTTTCTCGTGTAACCTTGGTATACAGATCATATAAAAAGGTATATAGCGGCAGTATTTTAATGTGACAAGAAGATGTATAAGCTGTGGGCACTGTGGGGGGGGGTGAACTATTTTCATATTACTGGGTTTAGTAATGCTTTAATTCTTACAGCTACGACATAACAAAAGTATTTTTTTGCAACCATCTTTGAGAATCTAATATTTTCCATTGTCATATCTCTAGGTTCTAGACGTTCCTCTGACTGTGAAGATCAGAACTGGAGTCCAGGAGAAAGTCAATCTGGCTCATAAGCTTATCCCAGACTTGAGGGAATGGGGAGCTTCTCTGGTCACTGTGAGTTCACATGTTCTAAAACGAGGATGTTTTTATGTTTCGTACCTTTAAAGTAAAATTAAACTTAAAAATTATATATAAATCAGGAAATCTGCACAAACTGGTAATTGTGAAGGAAAAAAATATTATAAGCTGCAGTTACTTGTGATGAAAAGGTATATGTGTGTAATATGAAATGTAACTGCGCTAAGTTTACTACAATGATCATTGTTAGTAATTAATCTTGAGTGATATAAAATCAATTAGTGTAAATATATAAAAAAATTTATGAATTCATGAAGTCCATATATTAACCGCTTCCCGACCGCCTCCTGCACATATACGTCGGCAGAATGGCACGGCTAGGCAAAAGCACGTACAGGTACGTCCCCTTTAATTGCCTAGCCGTGGGGTTGCGCGCTTGCAACCTGGTCAGGAGCTCCGTGACCACGGCCGCGGGACCAGCGGACCCGATCGCCGCTTGTGTCCTGCGATCGGGTCACAGAGCTGAAGAACGGGGAGAGGTCTGTGTAAACAAACCTCTCCCCGCGCTTCCTACACTGCCTGTCATTGATCGGCTGTTCCCTGTCATCGGGAAAGCCGATCAATGATGCCAGACGTCAGCCACTCCCCCCTAATATAAAAAAAAAAAACACACACCACAGACCATAACCCCTCCCCGCCCCCTAGTGGTAACTCCTTCACTGCCAGTGTGGTTTACACAGGAATCAGTGCATTTAAATAGCATTGATTGCTGTATAAATGACAATGGTCCCAGAAATGTGTCAAAAATGTCCGATGTGTCCGCCATAATGTCGCAGTCACAATAAAAATCGCTGATCGCCGCCATTACTAGTAAAAAAATATATATATATATATTAATAAAAATGCTATAAAACTATCCCCTATTTTGTAAACGCTATAACTTTTGCGCAAAGCTATCAATAATCGCTAATTGGGATTTTTTTTTTTTTTTTTTACCAAAAATATGTAGAAGAATACATATCGGCCTAAACTGAGGAAAAAAATGTTTTGGGTATATTATAGCAAAAAGTAAAAAATATTGCATTTTTTTCAAAATTGTCGCTCTATTTTTGTTTATAGCGCAAAAAATAAAAACCGCAGAGGTGATCAAATACCACCAAAAGAAAGCTCTATTTGTGGGAAAAAAAGGACGCCAAATTTTGTTTGGGAGCCACGTCGCACGGCCGCGCAATTATCAGTTAAAGCAATGCAGTGCCTAATCGCAAAAAGGGGCCTGGTCCTTTGGCTGCAAATTGGTCCGGGGCTGAAGTGGTTAAAAAAACATATAAAGTGCTCATGCAGTCCTTATAGCAGGTGAATCCACTTGCGTTGTAATATCTAAAAGGTGCGGTCCAGATTCTTAGGTGACCACCATGTGACCTCTCCTTGAACAGTGTACTCACCAACAGGGAAATTAATCAAGTAAAGTCCAAAACCAATCACACTGTCTTCTTATGTAACAACAATGGAAAATCCTCTCAAGCACATAAAGATTAAAAATTCTTCATCCAATCGTGTCCCTTTTTCTCACACAGGCATAGAGGGGAGAAGAGAGGCACCTATAGTGTAAAACAGCTTCTGTAATTTATTAAACCATAAAAAGTATTACACTTACAATTTCAGAGTATCATCCCAACACTAAAGTCAACGCGCTTAACATCTACCGCGCTGTTGCGTCCGGCTGTGTCACGAGCCGCGAACAGACATGCTGTGTGGGTCCACCTAAGGTGTGGACTGGAAGGTGACGTCATCCCACACAAGTCTTTCTGTTCGCGGCTCAAAGACACAGCCAGAGCTGAAAGCGTGGTAGAGATTAAAGTAGAACTATAGGCAAAGCTTCTTTTTCTTTCATATTGGATTGAGCAAGGGAGGGTTATAACCAGATTTTTATTTATTTTTTTCGCCATCTGTGTCCCATTGCAGATATTTACTGTTACTTCCTGTCCCATAGCCAAAACAGGAAGTGAGGAAATCCCTGCAAAATAAGAGAATTCCTTGGGGAGCCCCAGGTCACCAGAACTAGTGCCCCCATTGGAAGATTTCCCCACAATTACTTATTTGGGGACAACCCAAAATTAGTGATTTTCCAAATTTTGTAATTTTTCTTTTATTTTCGCTTTCAATGATAATGGTACACAGGACAAATAGAGAGGGTGAATTTCCATATAAAAACTGACAAACATTCTAATCCCTCTCTACTCTATTCAAGTTTTGCCTTTTTAGTTAAACTTTAACCACTTCACCTGGGTTCACGTCGGAAACTTGAAGTGGCGATATTTGGAAGATGCCTGATATCATCATTCTTTTCAGCCGGCGATTCGCTGCACAGTAAAAACAATCATAGAGGCTGTTTTCTCCAGTCTCACCTGTGCGATCGGCGAGCCAGAGCATGAAACCACCGTCGGCAGAAGTTTACCATAGAGCTGACCAGGGACCAGATGGACCTGTCAAGCCCTATTCCTATTACAAGGGATGTTTACATTCCTTGTGATAGGAATAAAAGTGATGGAAAGATAATTTTTTTAAAAATAAAATAAACAATAAAAAATAAAAATTCCCCCATGTCCCTGCATGCTCATACACAGAAGTGAACGCATACGTAGGTCACATCCGCATATGTTAACAACATTCAAACCACACATGTAAGGTATCGCCGCGAACGTTAGAATGAGAGCAATATTTCTCCTCCGCTGTAACTCTAAACTGGTAAGCTGTAAAAATGTTAAAGCGTTGCCTATGGAGATTTTTAAGTACCGAAGTTTGGCGCCATTCCACTAGTGTGCGCAATTTTAAAGCGTGACCCGTTGGGTATCTATTTACTCGGTGTAGTACCATTTTTCCCATTATACAAAATAATCGTGCTAACTTTCGTTTTTTGTTTATTAATTTCCCCCAAAAAACGCATTTCGCTGAGCAAATACCGTGTGACCCCCATTTTATTCCCTAGGGTCTCTGCTAAAAAATGTCATGTTACAATCAAAAATGTATTTTATGTGATAGACTGACACAAAGTGGGACATAATTGTGAAGTGGAAGGAAAATGATAAATGATTTTCAAATTTTTTTACAAATAAATATGTGAAAAGGTGTGGTGTGCATTTGTATTCAGCCCCCTTTACTCTGATACCCCTAACTAAAATCTAGTGGAACCAATTGCCTTCAGAAGTCATCTAATTAGTAAATAGAGTCCACCTGTTTGAAGCCCTCAGATGTTTGTTAGAGACCCTTAGTGAACAAACAGCATAATGAAGGCCAAGGAACACACCAGACAGGTCAGGGATAAAGTTGTGGAGAAGTATAAAGCAGGGTTAGGTTATAAAAAAAAAAAAAAAAAATAATAAAAAAAATATCCCATGCTTTGATGGAGCACTGTTCATTCCATCATCCGAAAAAGGAAAGAGTATGGCACAACTGCAAACCTACCATAACATGGCCGTCCACCTAAACTGACAGGCCGGGCAAGGAGAGCATTCATCAGAGAAGCAGCCAAGAGGCCCATGGTAACTCTGGAGGAGCTGCAGAGATCCACAGCTCAGGTGGGAGAATCTGTCCACAGGACAACTATTAGTCGTGCACTCCACAAATCTGCCCTTTATGGAAGAGTGACAAGAAAGACATTGTTTAAAGAAAGCCATAAGAAGTCCCGTTTGCGAAAAGCCATGTGGGGGACACAGCAAACATGTGGAAGAAGGTGCTCTGGTCAGATGAGACCAAAACTGATCTTTTTGGCCTAAAAGCAAAACGCTGTGTGTGACAGAAAACTAACACTGCACATCACCCTGAACACACCATCCCCACCTTGAAACATGGTGGTGGCAGCATCATGTTGTGGGGATGCTTTTCTTCAGCGAGGACAGGGAAGCTGGTCAGAGTTGATGGGAAGATGGATGGAGTCAAGTACAGGACAATCTTAGAAGAAAACCTGTTGAAGTCTGCAAAAGATTTGAGACTGGGGCAGAGGTTCACCTTCCAGCAGGACAACGGCCCTAAGGCTACTTTCACACTGGGGCGTTGCGGGGGCTGGCGGTAAAGCGGCGCTGTGCTTAGCGTAACTTTAGCGGCGCTGTTCGGCCGCTAGCGGGCGGTTTTAACCCCTGCTAGCGGCCGAAAAAGGGTTAAAACAGCGGCACTTTGCAGACGGGTTTGCAGCGCTGCCCCATTCTTTTCAATGGGAAGGGGCGCTTTAGGAACGGTAAATACACCGCTCCTACAGCGCTCCAAAGATGCGGCTTGCAGGACTTTTTTGACCGTCCTGCAAGCGCACCACTCCAGTAAGAAAGCCCTCGGGCTTTCACACTGGAGACACCGCATCGGCTGTTTCAGGGCGCTTTGCAGGTGCTATTTTTAGCGCTGTAACGCCTGCAAAGCGCCCCAGTGTGAAAGGGGCCTTGACATACAGCCAGAGCTACAATGGAATAGTTTAGATTAAAGCATATTCATGTGTTAGACTGGTCAAAGTCCAGACCTAAATCCAATTGAGAATCTGTGGCAAGGCTTGAAAATTGCTGTTCACAGACTCTCTCCATCCAATCTGACAGAACTTGAGCTATTTTGTAAAGAAGAATGGGCAAAAATGTCCCTCTCTAGATGTGCAAAGCTGGTAGAAGGGGGCGGAGACAAGACCAGTCACCCTGCACAAGGAGAGAGAGCAGCAGTGACCGGTCTTTATTACAGGAAGCTCCTTACTCACACTGGATTACTGCACAGATCTGGCAGATGTACACAAAGCACACCAAGATTCAATTATCTGTAGAATAATAGTTAGAAACCTAACTTTTGACAGCTAGAGGGGATGCCAAAGAAGTTTTTCCTGATCCAAGCACTGCAAATCCTGTTAAACCTCGGGTTGCATAACCCATTTAATTATTTTGTTTTCTTTTCCTTATAGCTTCATGGCAGATCCCGGGAGCAGCGCTATACAAAGCTTGCAGATTGGGAATATATTAGTCGTTGTGCTAAGATTGCAGATCCACTACCTTTATTTGGTAAGTGATAAACACAAGTGTTCTTGCTACCCTTAAAGTAGAAGTGCGGTCAAAAGCTAATTAATCTTAAACCTACTCCCACCTCATTTCTAAGCCCAGTGCCCTGTAAAGGAGAGACTTGCATACCTAATCTAAGGACGCTCCAGTCCAGTCATGTGATCGGGTCCCAGCACAAGCTTCAGTGTAGAGGAGGGACAGCAAATAAGTGATAGCGAACATATTACAGCGCACACATTCAAGAATGACGTTTCCTGCAGGGCTAGTTAAAAACACCTGAACATATTCAAAAAATACGGGGGTTTGGTCACACTATATGGTTATATAGTGCTAAGCCCACTTACTGCGACAAAGTACCCCGAATTAGTGGGTCCTTCCCTAGTAATAGAATGAAAGATCCTGCGTCTCAACCATGGGAGCCAAACTCCTCTATGTGGGAGAACTGAAGGGATTCCTCCTATACACTATATGATTTTGTATGTTGTAAAAAAACCCTGACCAGGTTTTTTTTGTTGGGTTAGAGCACCCCTCCCCCTCTTCATTTCCTCTTATTTAGTGGCCACCAGTTTATAGGAGGAATCCCTTCAGTTCTCCCACATAGAGGAGTTTGGCTCCCATGGTTGAGACGCAGGATCTTTCATTCTATTACTAGGGTAGGACCCACTAATTCGGGTACTTTGTCGCAGTAAGTGGGCTTAGCACTAGATAACCATATAGTGTGACCAAACCCCCGTATTTTTTGAATATGTTCAGGTGTTTTTAACTAGCCGGAAACGTCATTCTTGAATGTGTGCGCTGTAATATGTTCGCTATTGTTTGTTGGTCTTATGGCAGCACCATCTTGAATTTAAACGCATTGGTGAGTGCTTCCCAAATATGTTTTTGTATGTAGCAAGTGATGCCCCATAGCAAGTCTGTTATTTGGTAAATATTTAAATGACTGGCTTAGCTCAAGAATCTTTTTATTTAAATAGAAAATCAAGTCATATTTTTCCCTCTAAATATCTATTATAGGGAGTTTTTTTTTTTCCACTTTGATATCAAATATGCCTTGTGCTTGTTAAAGTGACCCTTTAACTTTTATAAAAAAAAAAAAAAAAAGGGCAGCCTGTTTAAAAAAAATTCCATTCCAATTTTCCTAAAATTTCAATTTCTAATGTTAATCTGCATAGGATACTAAGGGCCTTTCTCCTCGCCTAGTGCCGAGGTTTTCACATAATACAAAGGCTTCTGAAATTGGGCAGGCATAGTAGCTGCAGTTAGTAGGAAAGGTAAAAAACGTGACGCAGCAGCAACTTTTCTGTGAGATACTAACACAGTAACAAAATTTTAACTATTATACTATTAAAATATAAGCTGGGCTAAAATATAACACAAATTATGATTCAATGAAAATAACTATTATATAACTTTGAATGGCTGAAGCTGTTGCGTCCAACAGTGAAAATTGCAATACAGTGAAAAAATATTACATGGCATGAAAAAATATATTATAGTCTGAAGCGCAACAGCTTCAGACCATTCAAAGTTTTATTTTATAGTTATTTTAATTGAATCACAATTTGTGTTATATTTTAGCGCAGCTTATAGTAGCTGCAGTGACTCTCCTGTTTAAGATGTGTAGCTCAGAAGGATCAGAGTCGCTCTTCCAGAACAACAGCTCTAGCTGTCTTTTGGAAGTACTATAAAGCTGTCTGATATAAATTAAAGAGATAAACCCAGGAGGTGTCATGCACCTTGCTGGACTTAATTCGTAGTGTGCCTTAATTTTTTACTAAGGAACTGAATTTCTGGACTCCAGCTTTAAAATGGATGTAAACCCAAACAATGTTGATGTCATAATGTAGAGAATAAGATTTCCTTTAATTTGAGCCCAGTCTTGCCACCCAGATTTACTTCAGCCGTGAGAAATCCTCTTTTATTGTTCAGTTATAAAGATCTTGACAAAGTATTAAAAACTTTGTCAAAAACGCCCCCTTGCTGTGAGTGACAGGTGATTTACATATCTCATGCACTAGCCTAAAAGAGGCACATCCTGTGTAATTATAAAAATTGAGAAATCCACCCCTCCCCCACATAACAAATCCTGTAATCAATGTATCCTCAGACACACACACTGCACTATAACAATCATCAGACCACTGCATGTTCTACTCTTCCCAACTCTGACTACATACATCTCCCCTATATTCTTCTTGCTGTTCACTCGAGGAATACATTTATTTTCACTCTCAGGTACTCTCAGGTTAGTGCATGAGATATGTAAATCACCTGTCACTCACAGCAAGGGGGCGTTTTTGACAAAGTTTTCAGCACTTTTTCAAGATATTCTAACTGAACAATAAAAGAGGATTTCTCAGGGCTGGAGTAAATCTGTGTGGCAAGACTGGGCTCAAATGAAAGGAAATCTATTCTCTACATTATGACATCCACTTTAAGTCAACTGTGGTATGGTTAGCAGCTCTGTGACAAAGTCTTCTCTAGCTATTGCAACCGATTGTTATACACTATATGGCCAACAGTTTTTGGGTACATGACTCACGCAGCTATGTTAACTTGTTGGACATTCCATTGCAAAACCATGGGCATTAATATGGAGCTCACCCTCCCCGTCCTTTAAGGCTATAACGGTCTTGAATCTTCTGGAAAGAGTTTTCCAGAAGCTTGTGAAGAGTGTGGAAGCGTTTTCCTGTTTAGTCAAGGATATTTGTGGGGTCAAGTACTGATGTTGGATCAAAAAGTCTTGGTTTGCAATTGCCATTTCCATTCATCCCAAAGTTGTTCAGTAGGGTTGAGATCAGGGTTCTGTGCAGGCCATCTAAGTTTCTCCACACCAACTCCTCAAACCATGTCTTTATGGAGCTGGCTTTGTGCACCAAACTCAATAATACAGAGGGGGATCTACATACTTTAATCCATGTATTATACTTGTAATGTACAAAACACCATCTAGCACAGCCATTCTCAACCAAGGTGACTCTAAACCCTAGGGTTTCTTCAAAGGTTGGTAGGGGTTGCTTAAGCTGTGGCTAAGTGACCTCCAATCTGATTATCTCTTTATATTTCCAGGTCCATCACCACCTGACAGAGCCTGTATAATGACACCAATGATCTTTTCCGCAGTTTCTAAAGATGGAATTCTAACCACCACTGTAAGTGGGTCATTTATCCCACTAACCACAAATGTAAGGGGCATTAATCCCAATTAACCGGTGAGCTGATTTTAGTGTGAGGTTCCCTAAAACGTGAATATTATTTGAAGGTTTCCTTCAGGGAAAATAGGTTAAGAAAGGCTGATCTGGCATTTGTACATCTGAACCTTATCAGAAAACCATTTACTGTAGTTTGCTACTTACAGACTTCCTATTCAGTTCAGAAATCACATTTTTCTACTTTCGTGGAAAAATAAATGACAGAAAAAATAAAATGGCATATCAATTTCTACATAATAATCAATATTCTACTGATAGGAGGATGGATAGAGCCAAATACAGGGCAATCTTCGAAGAATCCCTGTCTGCAAAAGACTTGGGGCGGAGGTTCACCTTCCAGCAGGGCAACGACCCTAAACATACAGCCAGAGCTACAATGGAATGGTTTAGATCAGTGGTTCTTAACCTCAGTCCTCATTACCCCCACCAGGCCATGTTTGCAGGCTTTCCTTTTATCTTGCACAGGTGCTTTAAATCTAAGTCAATGGCTTGGTATTTTGGACAGCTATTTTATCTAAGGAAAATTCCCAAAACATGGCCTGGTGGGGGGTAATGAGGACTGAGGTTAAGAACCACTGGTTTAGATCAAAGCATATTCATGTGTTAGAATGGCTCAGTCAAAGTCCAGACCTAAATCCAATTGAGAGTCTGTGACTCGAAAATTGCTGTTCAGACACTCTCCATCCAATCTGACAGAGCTTGAGCTATTTTACTAAGAAGAATGGGCAAAAATGTCACTCTTTAGATGTGCAAAGCTGGTAGAGACATCCCCAAAAAGACTTGCAGCTGTATTTGCACCGAAAGGTAGTTCTACAAAGTATTGACTCAGGGGGACTGAATAAAAATGCACACCACACTTTTCACATATTTATTTGTAAAAAAAATTGAAAACCATTTATCATTTTTCTTCTACAATTATGTGCCACTTTGTGTTGGTCTATCACATAAAATCCCCATAAAAATACATTTACGTTTATGGTTGTAACATGACAAAATGTGGAAAATTTCAAGGGTTATGAATACTTTGAATACTTCAAGGCACTGTACTTCTAAAGGGATGCAGACACTGCAGCTTTCCTCATTAGAACAATGAGAGTGCACCAGCTGAATATAATGGACCACCCTCCCATTCAGGGCCGGTTCAGACTGCTGCGATGTCCGAGATCGGATATGATTCGCACCGCACTGCAAATCACATGCGATCTCTGTGCGATGCGATTTCAGCCATACAGATAGTATGGCTGAATTCGCATCGCATTCGGACCAAACTCGTACAGGACCCTTTTTTGGTCCGCAGCAGAATCGGATCGCATGGGTGTTCACTCCATGCGATCCGATTCCTGTCCGAGTTTGCAGATCGCACTACGATATGCCAACTGATTTGGGGTGTCATTAACATTTAACTGACACTCCCAGCAGCTCGCATAGGGCAGTGTGAACTGCCGCCGGGAGACATGCGATGCGGGAACCCGCAGTAGATTCACAGCGTTCCCGCATTGCAGCAGTCTGAACCGGCCCTCAGAGTCAATCTGCAAAAGACCTGGTGAAACAGGGTTTTTTTTATTTATTTTTATTTTTTTTAACAGGTAGCAATTATCTGCAACAAAGTTTCTTAAAATCACCAAGAAAAGTGGACTTTTTAAGTTTTAACACCATTTTTGTTATCATTACAATTGAAGAAAATGTAATTCTCACATAAAGTGACCGTTTTTTTTTTTTTGGAGAAGCTGCCTTGTCTTTGCATCCATTCACCTCTGCTTGGTGTCATGCAGCCACCATTGGAATGTTGTGAATTTCTATTCTTTAATTTTGCTCTGTGAAGTGGTGAAAGCTCTTCATTCTCGGCTCCAGATTACAGCGCTTTCATCCTGCATGCCGAGCAGAAATTGCTCTCTCATCGAAAGCCTGGAGTCACGAGTCCAATTCTCTGTTGGGTCAGACCTTCGTACTTCATCCCATTTTCACATCCCCCCCCAGCTTGAATTTCAATTATGCGCTAATCCAAGAATGTATACGCAATTGCAGACATTTTTCAGATGTGTGTGTAAATAATATAACTGATATAAAAAGAGTAATTTCAGGGCTGGCAATATAATGCAAACGTATTAATGTTGTGTAGTCATGTGCATACTACCAGTAGATATCTGTATCACATAGATGGAGATGTTGTATTGTGCTAGGATTTCATAAGGATTTCATAAGGGCCACCATGTTGGTTGATACAATTAGGGCTGCAACTAACGATTATTTTCATAATTGATTAGTTGGCCAATTATTGTTTTGATTAATCGGTTAATAACCTTAAAGTGTAATGTATAATTTAGTTAATATGTAAAGTTTATTCTTAAAGTGGAGTTCCACCCCAAAAAAAAAAGGATTATTAATGTGCTTAAAAAAAAAAAAAAAAAAATTTGGAAAAAAAAATGTTTTTACACACCTCTAAATGCCTGTTGCTAGGGGGTCCCTCGTAGTCTGCCTCCTTCAGCGCCTGGGCTCCTGACGTCACCTCCCTCGGCGCAGGAAGGGACGCCTCTCCCCCCTCCCTCTTGTCAATCATCTGGGACACATGACAGGTCCCAGATGATTGCGCGGCCAGTGACGGCGCACGGCGCGGCTCAAGCATGCGCAGCGAGTGCTCGGCTGTGAAGTCACAGCCGGGCGCCCACAGTTAAAATGCCGGCACCGCCGAGTGGAGGAAGGGGACGAGCGGGGATTCGATCATCTGCATTGCTGGACCCTGGGACAGGTAAGTGTCAGATTATTAAAAGTCAGCAGCTGCAGTATTTATAGCTGCTGACTTTTTAAAAAAAAATTTTTTTAAGTGGGAACCCCGCTTTAACCGCTTCCCGTCCGGGGCACACACATATAGCAGAATGGCACGGACAGACATGAGGGCGTACAGGTACGTCCCTTTGAATATGCCGCTGTGCCATCGGTCGGCACCCGTGTGAGTCTGGTCGCGGGTCCCGCGGACTCTATCACCGCGGGGATACCTGCGATCGTCTCATGGGGATGCGGAAGTAAACAGCATCTCCCCGTTCTGCCTAGCAACAAGTTACACTGATCTCTGCTCCCTGTGATTGAAGCAGAGATCAGTAACACACAGCCAAAATACCTGGTTATTATCTGTTATATAATATCTGTTATATAACTCTGTCTACCAATTGTACTTCTATGTTGTCTACCTGTCAAACGGCTTCCAAGGGAGACTACAGCCTCGTACACACGATCGGATATTCCTCAGACAAAACCTCAGACTTTTGTCCAAAGGCATGTGCCTGGATTTTGTCTTGCATACAAACGGCAAGGTATTGTCAGCCAACAAATACGAACGTAGTGATGTACTATGTGTTTTTTCAGCTCTTTAGCGCCACACTTTGGACTTCTGCTAGTTTCGTGTTAGCAGAAGTTTCGTGAGTGTTGATTCGCATTTTTAATTTCATGCTTTTCAGTTCAACGTTCGTCAACCAGCCATGTTGCGGAATCGGAGGAGATAACGTGTTATTTATTATTGGCCTTGAAGTTATTGCTTTGACCCAAGTCCAGTTCAGGAACAGGAGGAGGATGAGTTCTTGTACCAAAAATTTGTTTGCCTTATTAATCGTGACCAATTATGTCATATGCCTTTTGCTGCGGGAGCTCCAAGAGAATAATCCGGATGATTTTCGGAATTCTCTCCGGATGACAGACCCCTGCTTTCACCAACTCTTGGCATTGTTGATCCCCTATATTAAGAAGCAGGACACATGCATGAGGCTTTTATTTTATTTTTTGGTTGAATAATAATGATTTCATTTGGTATATTTTCTATATTTTTGGATGCATAGAATGCACTTTTTGGTTAAGTTATATTGGCAGATAGCATGTCTAATTTTATTTGGTTTCTTTTTTTTAGGGGGGGGGGGGGGGGTAAGGGGGTAGGTTAAGTCCTCTTTCTGTTTGGTGAGCAAGTTTGGGATAGCTTATAGGTATAGCTTGTAGCTAGTATTAATTTCAGTCCTATACCGTGTTTGATAGCCCCACTATAGTGGAGTGGTGGCGCCATATTGACCATAGGTTGTTGAATTGATCATATCTGTCATCTGTTTTTGCTTGCATTTCTTCCATTAACATGGTATCATTAAGTATGTTCACCCATCCTGATAGAGGGGGAGTAATGTCTTTCTTCCAGTGTAGGGTTATATTGTGTCTCGCCGCTGAGAGGATAAATCTTAATAGGCAATGCTTTTGCGATTTGATGGACCCAGGGATGATAGATAGGAGAGCAACCATGGGGGAAGGGGCTAGCGTGGTTTGATACATGTCATTGTAAATCTTAAATATGTTGTCCCAGAAGGGGCGTACCTTAATGCAGTCCCACCAAACGTGGATGTAAGATCCCTGTCCTCCGTGACATCTCCAGCAAGCGTCTGTGGTGTCGGGGAACATCCTGTGCACCGAGAATTGGTTTCTTTTTTTTAATGCACAATAAAAAAAATTGTGTAGAATAATACTTGGTTATGTGTTTTATGAGTAGGCAGTTACATTTTAAAAAATACAATGTAAAATTAACAAGTGACACCAACATAGTTGTATCTTTGATCTTAAAAACGGGATAATGGTGTTGTGATAACAAGCATAATAAAAATATTCTTAACCACTTCAGCCCCGGACCAATTGGACCAGGCCCCTTTTTGCGATTCGGCACTGCGTCGCTTTAACTGACAATGCGACGTGGCTCCAAAACAAAATAAAAATATAAACAAAAATAGAGCGACAATTTTGAAAACAATGCAATATTTTTTGCTTTTTGCTATAATAAATATCCCCAAGTTTAGGCCGATACGTATTCTACATATTTTCGGTAAAAAAAAACGCAATTAGTGATTATTGATTGGTTTGCGCAAAAGTTATAGCGTTTACAAAATAGGGGATAGTTTTATAGCATTTTTATTAATATTTTTTTTTTTACTAGTAATGGCGGCGATCAGCGATTTTTATTGTGACTGCAACATTATGGCGGACACATCGGACATTTTTGACACATTTTTGGGACCATTGTCATTTATACAGCAATCTATTTAAATGCATTAATTCCTGTATAAACGACAGTTGTAGTGAAGGGGTTAACCACTAGGGGAGGGGTTATGGGCTGTGACGTGTGTGTGTTTTTTTACATTAGGGGGCGGGGCTGACGTCTGACGTCATTGATCGGCTTTCCCGATGACCGGGAACAGCCAATCAATGACAGGCAGAGTAGGAAGCGCTCTTCAGCTCCGTGACCCGATCGCGGGACACCAGCGGCGATCGGGTCCGCTGGTCCCGCGTTAATATCACTAGAAAAAAAAAGCCTTTGAAACGTTGTTTGCAATAACTCCATCAGTATCACCAGCAAAGCAGCTTCATTATTATCCCATTAAAGAAGAAGAGAATTGTGACCCCTTCCCAACAATTATTGTTTGTAGAATTTTGAGGACATGCGGCCTGGTACGGTTCTGGAGGGGGGGGGGCGCTCGCTCGTCCCCACCCCCTTTCCTGGCCAGCCGGGCTGCGTGCTCAGATAAGGTTCTGGTATGGATTTTGGGGGGGACCCCCACGCAGTTTTTTCGGCATATGGGGGTTTCCCTTAAAATCCATACCAGGCCTAAGGGCCTAGTATGCTTTTGGAGGGGGAACCCATGCCGTTTTTTTATTTAAAATTTGGCGTGGCATTCCCCCTCGAGAGCTGATTATTCTGTGAGGGAGCCAACATTGTCACTTCAATATAGATGTAGATCCGACTTGGAGGCGACTTCCATTGAGTTCTATGGGTACAAGTCGCCTGGGAAGTCGGATTGAAGTCATACAGGAACCTTTTTTGAAGTCGGAGCGACTGCTGTAGTGTACATTAAGACGGCTCCATTAACTACCATTTGATTTTCATAACAGCGCGACTTGGGGCGACCTGAAGTCGGATCCCGAGGTGCCTCTGTGTGAACTGGCTCTGATTGGTTTAGTTAAAAAATCTTTATATTTAAGGGGACAATCAAGTCATTTTTTTTTCTATAAAGAACTATTATAGGGCTTTTTTTTTTTCCTATTTGCCTTGTTATGGTACGGAGAATGTAACCAGTTGAAAAGTTAAATACAAAAGACCAAATTTGGTGCCACGATAGCCTTGGCTGGAGATGGAATAATCATACCATATTCCACCTGTAGCCGGGATATTACCTTTGCGTTCATTGACCCTCTAGTAAAGCTTCCATGCCAGAGGCTTCGATTGCTAACCTTTTCTCTGTAGGTTTCCATTCTAGTTCCAGGTCAGTAACGAAGAAAGTCTTCAATTTGAAGGCACAGCATGATGGGGAGACATATATAGCATTTCATTAGAGGTCAGCCATGACAGTCTTCAGAATGTCCCAGTTGCACAGGGTATTATTCTAGAAACATGCCTCATCCATATACAGAGGATATGATGATATCCATGATCTATCT
This sequence comes from Lithobates sylvaticus, assembly GCA_028564925.1. Taxonomy (NCBI): domain Eukaryota; kingdom Metazoa; phylum Chordata; class Amphibia; order Anura; family Ranidae; genus Lithobates; species Lithobates sylvaticus. The sequence continues at coordinate 493,125,734 of CM053030.1, read as the reverse complement.
CACTGCTTTTGTCTTGAAATGTGTTGCTCTGCAGTAAGATTGACATGGAAAGGTAAATGATACCCTTTATTGGCTAACAAGTTATTAAAAATGTTATTATGTAAGAATGTTCTGTCTTAATATGAAGCCCGACAAAGGAGCCTAATTAATTGTTTTGTGATTGATATGAGCTAAAGACCGCACTGGACTGATTCCGTTTTTTCTTATGCCGCATACACACGATCGGAATTTCGGACAGCAAAAGATCGATGAGAGCTTTTCGTCGGAAAAAAATGCGACCGTGTGTAGGCTCCATCGGATTTTTGCTGGCCGAATTTCCTCCAGCAAAAGATTGAGAGCAGGTTCTCAATTTTTCAATCGGAAATTCTGATCGTCTGTAGCAATTTTGACGTGCAAAATTCCTACACATGCTCGGAATCAATTTGACGCATTCTCAGAAGCATTGAACTTAATTTTCTCGGCTCGTCGTAGTGTTGTACGTCACCGCGTTCTTGACGGTCGAAAGTTCAGCAAACTTTTGTGTGACGGTGTGTATGCAAGCCAAGCTTGAGCGGAATTCCGTCGGAAAAAACATCCAAGATTTATCTGATGGAAAATCCACTCGCGTGTACGCAGCATTAGTCATTGTTACATAGTAGGTAAGGTTGAATTAAAGACACCAGTCCACCCAGTTCAACCTGTGGTGCGTGTGTGAGTTTGTCAATATTAAATCCCATATCCCTGTATGTTGTGATCGTAAAGGTGCCCATCTAATCGTTTTGAAACTAGTGACACTACCTGCTCATACCACTGCTTGTTGGAGGTAATTCCAATTCCACAGCTGGATTGTGGGGGAGCGCCACCTGGCTGGGTAGTAGAGGATCAGGTTATTAAACACACAGCTCCACGTCCGGTCACTGGAGAGGAGACCGATGATGTGTTCCAAGTACAGAGGAACACTGATCGGTCTCCTCCCCTTGTGAGTCCCCTCCCCCCACAGTTAGAATCACTTGCAGGGAACATATATTAACCCCTGCAGCGCCCCTAGTGTTAACCCCTTCCCTGCCAGTCACATTTATGTGTCAAAAGTGTCAAGTGTCCGCCGCAAAGTCTCAGTCATGAAAAAAATCGCAGATCGCCGCCATTACTAAAATAAAATGCAATAAATCTATCCCCTATTTTGTAACACTTTAACTTTTGCGCAAACCAATCAATAAACGCTTATTGCGATTTATTTTATTTTTTTTACCAAAAATATGTAGAAGAATACTTATCGGCCTAAACTGAGTTTTTTTTTTTTTTAATTGGATATTTATTATAGCAAAAAGTAAAAAATATTGTGTTTTTTTTCAAAATTGTTTATGGCGCAAAAAATAAAAACCGCAGAGGTGATCAAATACCACCAAAAGAAAGCTCTATTTGTGGGAAAAAAAGGATGTAAATTTTGTTTGGGTGCAACGTCGCACGACCGCACAATTGTCAGTTAAAGCGACGCAGTGCCGAATCGCAAAAAGTGCTCTGGTAAGGAAGGGGGAAAAAACGCCCGGGGCTGAAGCGGTTAAATAAAAAACTATTATACAATTTAAAAAAAGGATGTTGCTAAAATATTAAATTACTACTCGCAAGTTTTTCCATCCTGTTGTGGCCGTTGCCATCATGTGAAGCCCAATCGCTAACTCTTCCTGGATAAGCGTAGGAGAGGTGCATGCTGGGTAACCAGCATACACCTCTCATCTTGCGCATGTGCAATTCACCAGCGGCCGTAGCGCCAATTGTTTCTAAAGTTGCCATAACAATGGGTGGCGACGGAGGAAGGTCCCGCCCCGTTGTTATGGCAACAAAGGGCTGTCTTCCCTTTTTAAAAATTACGCTGTGATCCGCCTTAAATCACATAATTTCCTGTCAGGAAATAATGTGATTTTTGATCACAGTACTGCCCACAGACTCCTGGGAAATGATGACACATCATTACTGCAGCTGCGGACTTTTAATAAATAGACACATACCTGTTCCAGGTTCCAGCGGTGTCGGCAGAAGATGACGAGCCAACGCTTGTCTCTCTCTGCCCCGCCGCCATCCTCTGACAGGGAACAAAAATTAAGTCAGCAGCTTCAAATACTGCAGCTGCTGACTCCCTACTGCGCATGCGCGAGTCACGCTGCACGTCTTTCTTGGTCCCCGTTGTGTCCTGGGAACTGTGTGTTTCCCAAGACACAACGGGGGGGGGGGCGGGCATCTGCCGATAGGGGCGGGCATCTGCCGATAGGGGCGAGGCAGCTGCGGCTAGCTAGTTCCGGAAGTGGGTGCAGATACCTGTATTATACAGGTATCTGCACCCCCCTCCCCCCTGAAAGGTGCCAATTGTGGCACCAGAGGGGGGGGGGGGGAATCCGATAAGCGGAAGTTCCACTTTAGGGTGGAGCTCCGCTTTAATCTCCAGCCAGACAAAAGACATACAGGTACATCTCATAAAATTTGAATATCATAAAGTTAATTTATCTCAGTAGTTAAATTCAAAAAAGTGAAACTCTTATATTTTATATTTTTGCGTTACAAAATATATTTCAAGCATTTCTTTCTTTTAATTTTGATTATGGCTTACAGCTAGTGAAAACCCAAAATTCAGTATCTCAGAAAATTTGAATATTACATAAGACCAATAAAAATAAAAAAAGGAAAAAGGGTTTTAAATACAGAAATGTGGCTTACTGAAAAGTATATCCATGTACAGTATCGGATGCACTCAATACTTGGTCGGGGCTCCTTTTGCATGAATTACTGAATCAATGCGGTGTGGCATGGAGGTGATCAGCATGTGGCACTGCTGAGATGTTATGGAAGTCCAGGTTGCTTTGATAGCGGCCTTCAGCTTGTCTGCATTGTTGGGTCTGGCAACACATCTTCTCTTGACAATACCCCACAGACTCTCTATGGGGTTTAGATCAGGCGAGTTTGCTGGCCAATCAAGCACAGTGATACCATGATCATTAAACTAGGTATTGGTACTTTTGACAGTGTGGGCAGGTGCCAAGTCCTATTGGAAAATGAAATCAGCATCTCCATAAAGCTGGTCAGCAGAGGGAAGCATGAAGTGCTCTAGAATTTCCTGGTAGAGGGCTGAGCTGATTTAATGATTTTAGACTTGATAAAACAAAGTGGACCAACTGGCATTGGTTACATAAGGATTTCTAAACTTCTGAATGCTCTAGTGAGCACTGTTAGGGCCATAATCCGGGAGTGAAAGGAACGTAATTTCACTATAAACCGGCCACGAACCAGGTGCTCCTCACAAGATTTCTGACAGAGGAGTGAAAATAATTATCAGAGTTGTCCAAGATCCAAATACCACTTCTGGAGAGCTTCAGAAAGACCTGAAATTAGCAGGTATAGTTGTTTCTAAGAAAACCATAAGTAATGCACTCAACTAGCATACCCTGTATGCACACTTACCACGCAAGACTCCATTGCTGAAGAAAAAGCATGTTGAAGCTTGTTTAAAGTTTGCTGCACAATATTTAGACAAGCCTGTGAACTACTGGGAGAATATATTCTGGTCAGATGAGATCAAAATTGAACTCGTTGGATGCCATAATACACACCATGCTTGGAGGTCAAATGGTCACCCCAAAAACACCCCCCCCCCCCCATGCCAACAGTGAAGTTTGGAGGAGGGAACATCATGGTGTGGGGCTGTTTTTTTTTTTTTTTTTTTAGCAAAGTCTGGTTGTAAAGGCCGAAGGTTTTTACCTTCATGCCCCCCTACTATTTACCTGAGCCCCAGCTCAATCCAGCAATGAATAGCTATGACTAAGCGCCTCTGAGGCGTGAAACGCGTAAGCTATTTATGCTATTTGCTGTATCGCATAAGATGTAACTGTTTTGGATTTTATTCATCGCTAATTAAAGAAGCTTTGCTTAAGTGCGGCCATCCAGATCTTTTTTTCCCTTCTCTATTGTGAGCAGAGCCAGCACCAGCTGAATCTAATCAGGGTGGACACTACTTTGTTAGCGAGTCTGCAGACTAGAGCGGTATTTCCATATTATTCAGCAATGTGCATTAGAGCAGTGGCTCTTTGGGTTCCCTGCCTCCTCATTGGCTTAGTGTCAATCACAGCCAGCGAGCCATTTAGGAAAGAGGGGGGTCAGGCCGAGCCTCTGGACAGACAGCGCAGCTGCTCAGGAGCGAACCTGTGTGGGTGCCCCCATAGCAAGCTGCTTACTGTGGGGGCACTCGGCAGGGAGGAGGGGCCAGGAACACTGGTGAGGGACCTGAGAAGAGGAGGATCTGGGCTGCTCTGTGCAAAACCATTACACAGAGCAGGTAAGTATGAACCTGTTCCCAATGGGTACTTCATCTGGATTTCTACCCTTTGCTTATCTGGTGACTACAAGCAGTCACATGTCTTACAAACCTGTCTCTGCTATGTAAAGATACACATTTCCCATGCTTGTTGAAATGTGGGGTTTTATGCAAGTTTGAGTTTTTGTGTTGCATAAAGAATAATTCTGTTGGTTTTCCTTGTATTGCAGCACACAGATTTATGTCAGTACATGGATAAACACCCTGGAGGGCTGCATCCTGACAATGTGAAGGTAAGATGTCCAGTGAGCTGGAGATTCAATTTTATACCCTGCTGATATCAATTTAAAGTCAACCCAAAGAGAATCGGTGCGAACAGTCTTGCGAGATTGATAGATAAACAGTAAAATAAAAAAAAAAGGCTGACATACTTTCCTTCCAGGGAAAAATGTGGTCTCTGATTCCCTCCAGTACTGCTCACATGATCAGAAGCCTTGGCCTTTTAGTTATGAGATCTCTTTTTAAGAGGATCAGCATTCAGGTCCAGCAGAGTAGGATGGACCAAAGGGTGTTTAGTCATATGACCGCACTGGAGTGAATTTGGAGCATCGTTTTCTCCGGGAAAGGTGCGTTTTCCCAGCCCTTTTTGTTACTGTTTAGTTATCCATCTCAACAAGACAGAAAATATAGATTTAAAGTAAACCTGTTATGCTAGTTCTAACCTCCTTTTGAAAATGTTTGTTACCTGGCTGTTATATTGATGGTCTGGCTTTAACATGTTCAGAGTCATAGATCTGGCAGTATAGTACGCTTTGTGAAAAAGTCCCGATCTGTAGACATGAATGAATGAGTTTGGGGTGGAGGGACTTGACTGGCCTGCACAGAGTCCTGAACTCAACCCGATAGAACACCTCTGGGATGAATTAGAGCAGAGACTGCGAGCCAGGCCTTGTCGTCCACATCAGGCCTGACCTCACAAATGCGCTTCTGTAAAATTGGTCAAACATTCCCATAGACACACTCCTAAACCTTGTGGACAGCCTTCCCAGAAGAGTTGAAGCTGTTATAGCTGCGAAGGGTGGGCCAACTCAATATCGAACCTTACGGACTAAGGCTGGGATGCCATTTAAGTTCATGTATGGGCAAAGGTGGGTCCCAATACTTTTGACAATATAGTCTCTATCTATCGATCTATCTATCGATCTATCTGAGAGAGAGAGACGCTTTATTTCCTTTCTCTATAGGTCAAGAAACAATGGCTGACACTCAACAAAGATGTTTTAGCAGTTACCTGTATCTCTTCTAATGATCAGAAGCTCTTGTATGGCCATTATAGCAAAGGAAAGGTCCCACCTGGTCCAGGGCCATCTTTAAGACGGGGCAAAAGGGACAGCTGCCCGGGCCCAATCATTGCTGTGGGGCCCAAAGCAGCTGTCCCTTGACCCTGAGCCCATGCTGCCAATGGTTGCCATTGCCAACAGTATATTTTGCAATGGCAGGGAGGCACTTCCTCCAAATGACTGACAGCGCTGGGTAGGTGCCACGGAAGGAACAGTTGGCCTCATTTGCCGATACTGCTCCTCTAGTCCCGGCTGCAGCCCTGTCAGTCACAGCGGAGTGATCTGTCCTCTGCCTAACATCGCACAGCTTCTCTTCAACTATGGGCGCTGCCGCTGATGTCCCGCTGCGTGCGGCAAGTCTGGGGCCATCCGCTTCCACGAACCCCCTGCCCCACTGTGACAGTTCTATTTTGCCTTCATCATAGAGAGAGTGCCAATGCCCCTCTGCACCTGCCTGCTGTGGAGGAGGAGGGGAGAGACGCATGGGTTCAAACTTACTGTAGCTCAGGTGAGAGTCCCACATACAGAGCACACACGGAGGGGGCTACTGCCGGGAGAGGAGCACAGCACTATTGTCACTACTGGGGCTTTTTATTCTAGAGGCTCTCTACAATAGGAGGGGCCCCTGGACTGAAGGTAGTAGTCCCTCTATAGAGGGGCCCCTGGACTGGAAGTAGCAGTGTCTCTTTGGAGGGCCTTCATAGAGAAACTGCTTCCTCCAGTCCAGGGCCCGCTCCATAAGAAGACTGCTACCTCTATTCCAGGGGCCCCTTCATAGAGAGATTGCCATCTCCAGTCCAGGAGCCCCTCCATAGGGAGACTACTACCTCCAGTCCAGAGGCCCCTCCATAGGGAGATTGCAACCTCTAGTTCAGGGGACCCTCCATAGAGATACTGCCACATTTAGTCCAGGGGTCCCTCCATATTGCCACGTTTACCTCTAGCAACCAGTAAGAAAAATGGTAATGAGGAACAGTAACCAATAGCAATGGGTGGTAATGATGTGCTGTAATCTCTAGCAACCAGTCAGTGAGCAGTAATGATATGCAGTAAAAACATATATAGAGCTGCTCCAATGGAGAGCAATTAATTATTAATAAAACATGAATAGTAAGTCCACATTAATGCATCATTCCTTGGCAGTATTCTGTCTTCAATTGACACCTCGGTGACTCCACACAGAAAACAAAAAGTGCCCGACCACCAGAATATGAGTCCGCTTACCAGATGGCAAAGCGTATACAGCATTCGGCTATGACCCAGACGCAGCCTTTAGCTTGCACTAAGGATGCCTCCGATCATATAGGACTTGACCAAACACAGAAAAGCCACTCTGATGTTTCGTAGAATTGTATTGTATGTGGATGGGGTGGCACCAAACTCAAAGAAAAGAAAAACTGCCCATAGTGTGATACCGCTCATAAATTTAATAACAAATTAGTATTGCACTTACATTATAAAAAAGAATCATTCGCATTTAAAAACAAACGGCCGGCAAAATACGAAGCACGTCCTACTTCCGGGTAGCAATGATATGCAGTAGCCTCTAGCAACCAATCAATGAGCAGTAATGATGTGGTGTAATCTCTAGCACAGGGGTAGGAAACCTTGGCACTCCAGCTGTGGTGAAACTACAAATCCCATCATGCCTCTGCCTCTAGGAGTCATGCCTGTGATTGTCAGGGTCTTGCAATGTCTCATTGAACTTGTAGTTTCACCACAGCTAGAGGGCAGAGGTTGCCTACCCCTGCTTTAGCAACTAATCATTGAGCAGTAATGATGTGGTGTAATGTCTAGCAACCAATAAGTGAGCGGTAATGATATGCAGTAACCTCTAGCAACTAATCAGTGAGTGGTAATGATGTGGTGTAACCTCTAGCAACCAGTCAGTGATCAATAAAGATGTGCTGTAAACTCTAGCAACCAGTCAGTGATCGGTAATGATGTTCTGTAACCTCTACCAAATAATTAGCAGTAATGATATGCTATAATCTCTGGCAACCAATCGCAACCATTGCCTGATCTGCTGTAGTAAACTGATTTTTAGTCGAGCTACCATTTATTGTATGTCTCAGAGCAGATGGAGAGCTAAATTGGTGTGGGGGGTGGCAGAGAGAGTGTCCCAAGAAAATGTTTGCCCAGTGTCCAATCTATATTAGAGACGGCCCTGACCTGGTCACATCCTTTCCTTTTATTGGACCATATATGGCCTGTCTGTGGCTAGTCTTAGACATGAAGTAGCAGACACACCTTTGCTCTGTAGAATGATAGTGGCATAAATACGTTCAATAGGCTTGATTTACTATAAGCCAATAGGATGTTCACTTTGCAAATTAATTTTTCCTTAGCTTAGTGATTGAGGTGAAGCTCTGTCGACTTCCATATTCCAATCAAATGCAAGCAAAAATATTTATGATTTAATTTCCTTGCATATCATGGGGTATTCTTTGTATGCATATTTTTCACCCCTTTTACTAAGCTAAGGGAAAATTCCCTTGCAAAGTGAATCTCCTATTTGCCCCAGTGGGGTTGATTTACTAAAAGCGGAGAGTTCAAAATCTGGTGCAGCTGTGCATGGTAGCCAATCAGTTCTAACTTCAGCTTGTTCAGTAAAAATCTGTATTTTTTACTAGAAAATTACTTAGAACCCCTATATATATATATATATATATATATATATATATATATATATATATATATATATATATATATATTTATATTTTATATATATATATATATATACTCTGATACATATATATATATATATATATATATATATATTTATAATAGAAAATTACTTAGAACCCCCAAATATATATATATATATATATATATATATATATATATAATATATATATATATATATATATATGTGTGTGTGTATACATATATATATGTATATCATCCCCCCCCCCCCCCCCCATATCCTGCATACTTGCTCTGTGTGTCCCGCTGAATCCCCCCTCCTCTATCTTCAGTGCCATATGATGAGAGAACCCAGAGGAGGAGCACAGCTATTCTGCTCACAGGACATGCAGGGAGAGAGGTGAGCTGAGGGAGGAACATCAGTTTGGGGTGGTTAGCTGAGCACAATACCTGCCAAAGTTTAATGCCAGGAGGGAAGTTTATGTGGAAATATGTGAAGGGTTGGAATAGCAGCGAGTGTGTGTTGGAGCCCTGCAGAGTTTGCAGCCCCCCAAGCTAACATACATCTCCTAAGCAGGAACACATCACTATCTCCCCAAGCATTCTGTCCAGATAATGTGCAGTTCATTTATGACCTTTCCGTTTAACCCCGTGTTATCCAAACTCTGTTCAATGAAAAGTGTAAACTCACCACATAAACACTCTATATACAAAATCACATTCCCCAATAAAGATCAGAACATGATGTTCACATTAACATGGAAGTACAACGAAATGAATGCTGATTATTCAGAGAATTACCGTATTTATGTTTATTTTGTTTTTTTTTTATGTACCAGTTAAGCTTCATACACACAATACGAAAATTGGATGAAAAAATACCACTTTTGAAGCGTTCGTGCATAGGAGCGTATCATTTTTTTTTTTTTGGTGGGGGAGTGGATCTTGGGTGGGAGTTCCCACACTTTTTTCCCCCAGGACTTGACCCCTGTATATATGTATGTGTGTGTGTGTATGTATGTATATGTATGTATATGTGTGTGTGTATGTGTTTTGTTTAACAGAGACCCTAGAGAATAAAATTGGCAGTCCTTGCAATTTTTATGTTGTGGTTTTTGTGCAGCCATTTTTTAAATGCAATTTTTTGGGGAAAAAAATAAACACTTAAAGGAATAAGAAAAAAATATATATGCCCCATTTTTTTTGAATAATATAAAATAATTTTGAATACTAATTTTGAATAATATAGTACATAGATACCTAACATGTCATGCTTTAAAATTGCGCACGCTCGTGGAATGGTGCCAAAATACGTTAACAAGACGGGGTGCTGTAAACAAACTAAAAAATTATAAAAAATGTTAATAAAATTATAAAAAATGTTAATTATATTTTTTTACACTGTCCTTTTTAACTTTTTTCTTTAATCACTTTTATTGCAAGGAATGTAAACATCCCTTGTGATAACAATATAGCATGAGGGGGCTTCTTTATGGAGAGACCCCAAATCTCCCCTCTACCTTTTTAAAAGCAAAAGATTTAAAAAAATTGTTATCTTTTACTTTAGGAAAAAAAAGCTATGTTTACATGGTCTGAGAACCAGAAGTGATGTCACAACGTTGCTCCAGTCCTCCAAGGGCATAGAGATGAGTGACAGCCATCTTGCCATGGCTCATCTCTATGGTAAGCCACCGCCGGCGCTGGATGATTTCCCGGGCTCAGCGATTGGTAACATAAGTCCAGGAACCACTGGGAAGAGGTAGGAGGGGGAGAGCATCCCTCCCATTAACTTCTTAAAATGATCCCGTGACAAATCCACTGCGGGGATCACTTTTATCTGAAAGTCCAGCGCCAAAGGGAAAAGAAAATACCAGGGTTATGGCATCTAGCAGCAGCCATAACGCCAGTATCTAACGTTAAACAAATGATGTATTTTCCCACTTAGGCGGTCGGCAAGTGGTTAAGCTTTGACAATAAAACCTGGAAGCTGATTGGTTTCTATGCACAGCTGCACCAGATTTTGCATGCTCCAGTTTTAGTAAATCAACTCCAATAACTCTAGCCATGCATGAATGCGTGTTTACACTCAGAGCATACATACCCAGCTCCAGGGGTCACCTTACTTAGGAAAATGTTGGGAAAATCCATATTGTACAATCAGTTTTAACCCCTATGATTGGTTGATCAGGAGCTTCTGCATTGGTTAGAGATTACCCATAGACATGCAATCAATTCCCAATCTAACACCAACCCACATTTCAGCTATACAGATCAATATATCTGGTGACCCCTCTGTAAGGTCTTTCATATAAACGATCCTCCTTCAATAAACAATTGACCTGGAATTGTTCGTTCGTCAGGCCTCACGTTTAGGTCTAGCCTGTGTATAGCTTTTGCAGACTTATGATTGGGATTAGCAGATTTGTTGAGTGTTTCCTCCAGAGGAAGCTCGTGATAAAGGGGGCTGAAGTGCTTGTACATTAGCACAGAGGAGACAATGCTGGCACATGTCCAGGATCTGCGGGAGCCGGTATTAATTATGTGGCCCCCACTACATCTCTACTGGAGCCTGAATGGGCAAATCGCGCGTGCCCCATAATAAAGCTGTCTGTCTCAATTCTCACTGTCAGACACAAGACAATCCAGCCCGCAGCTCTCCTCTCTGCCCATCTATTCAAATTAAATAATATGCCAGCAACTTATTTATTTCAATTGCTTCTTCTTGTCTGGCTGTTTGGCGCTGTCATTCGCAGCTCGCACAAGGTCATTGTTGCAGAATAAATCACCCTGTTTAAATTTGGCCATTTTATGATCTGTTTTCTGTAGGAAATGAACAGTTCTTTTTTATTTTTTATTTATTTTTTTGTTTTAGTATTTTGGTTCTATCATAAAGGAAAACTTTTATCCATTATCAGTTGAGTACTTTAGGTCATACTAAACACATTGGTTGAAATAAATCTTCGAGGGGCCAAATGATTTCCTCCTGAGGGCCACGCCTGCTTAATTCCAGAAAAAGATTATAACTTTTTGGTAATTAATAATTCAGTACCGTATATACTCGAGTATAAGCCGAGTTTTTCAGCACATTTTTTTTGTGCTTAAAGTGGAAGTAAACCCCCCTATCTTTTTCAGCCAAGGAAGCTGCCATCTTTGCCTCTGTTTAATCTTCAACTGCCACAGTGCTGCACATGTGATCCGTTATGACACCAGCCATTGGATGGTTTGACTGTTTGGTTGAGAGCACAGCCAATGTGCAGTTAGCATTCACGGCATGCCTTTTTTTTTTTTTTTTAGACTGTTAAATCGATGGGTTTACTTCCGCTTAAAAATGCCCCCCTCGTCTTATACTGGAGTCCAGCATTTTCTGCAGCAGAGAATGACATTTTCCAACACCCCGTATTTGGTCTGCAAACCCAGTGGAACCTGCACTACAGCATATCCAAAGATGGGGTTCCTAGCACCAAGTGGCCCCCGAGATACGGGGCCCCAAAGCCGGGTCGAAAAATGTCATTCTCTGCTGCAGAAAAGTGCTTGACATTTTCCGAACCGACTTTGGGGCCCCGTATCTCGGGGCCACTTGGTGATTGGAAACCCCATCTTTGGATATGTTGTAGTGCTAGTTCCACTGGGTTTGCACATCAAATACGGGGCCCCAAATTCGGGTCGCAAAATGTCATTCTCTGCTGCAGAAAATGCCAAGTTGGCCCTGAGATACGGGGCCCCAAATTCGGTCAACTGTGTCCATCTGCAGCGATGTCATTTCGCGACCCTTTGGGTCCAGAGACCCCAAAATTTGTCTGCGGCTAGGGGGCATCTAGGGACTTTAACTACCAAGTTTGCAGTTCTGGGGACCTATGGCTGCAATTGGGCACAGTGAGGCTGCAAATGGGCATTGTTGACCCTCTTTTCCACTTACAGTAGCTGCGCATTTCTCACCCTAGGCTTATACTCGAGTCAAGAAGTTTTCCCAGTTTTTTGTGGTAAAATTGGTTGCCTCCGCTTATATTCGGGTCGGCTTATACTCGAGTATATATACGGTAACTATTGCAGCTTACAGAGTAAAACGCCTAATGTTTCCCTTAAGGCCCCTTTCACGCTGACAATTTTGCCACGATTTTGACGCGATTTCAGGGAATGCTTATATAAACTTCAGGTCTACTGACCTCAACTCGCATCAAAGTTGGACCAAAGTAGTACAGAGACTGCTTTGAAGTCGGTGCGACTTGAAGTCGCATAGATATGAAGGGTACTCATTGGAAATCATGGGGTACGACTTGTCATGCGACTTTGCAAGTCTCAGGACAAGTGTGAAATGGGCCTAAGTATTTAGCTGCAAAATTATGTAAAGAAGTGTAGCCTTTATTGCATAGAGGACAACTGGGACCTCGCGCCAAGGTCCCAGTTGAAGTCATAGTAAGGCCTCTTACACACTATACTGATGTATGAGCATCGGACTTTCTTGGCAGAAAAAGAACACGGAGATGGGATGTATATCACTTGCATGTATTTGCACGTATTTATGCACATTTGCGTATATTTGCGAGTTTACATGCAACTGACTGGCAACTCCTATTTCTGTATTTTTTATTTCTACTGATCAGTACACAGCGCATGTTTACAGGTTTGTGTGTACAGACACATTAAAAACAATAGACTGCATTTTTAGATTGGTTACAAAAAAAATTGCCTGTATGCTGGAAAACTGAGCGTTTTCAGGCAGCAGCGTGCAAGAGGCCTAATAGATACAGTGCCTTGAAAAGGTATATATACCCCTTGAAATGTTCCACATTTTGTCATCTTACAACCAAAAACGTAAATGTATTTTATTGGGATTTTATGTGATCAACCAACACACAATTGTGAAGTGGAAGGAAAATGATAAATGTTTTTCAACATTTGAACATGCAGCCAGAGCTACAATGGAATGGTTTAGATCAAAGCATATTCATGTGTAGGAATGGTCCAGTTAAAGTCCAGACCTAAATCCAATTGAGAATCTGTGGCAGGACTTGAAAATTGCTGTTCAGACGCTCTCCATCCAATGTGACAGAGCTTGAGCTATTCTGCAAAGAAAAATGAGCAAAGATGTCACCCTCTAGATGTGCAAAGCTGGTAGAGACATCCCCAAAAAGACTTGCAGCTGTAATTGCAGTGAAAGGGGGTTCTACAAAGTTTTGACTCAGGGGGGCTGAATATAAATACACAGCACACTTTTTACATTTATTTTAAAAACTTAAAAAAAAAACATTTATAATTTTCCTTCCACTTCACAATTATGTGCAACTTTGTGTTGGTCTATCACATAAAATCCCAATAAAATGCATTTACATTTTTTGGTTGTAACATGACAAAATGTGGAAATGTCCAAGGGGTATGAATACTTTTTCAACGCACTGTAGGTGTCTCATTATTTCTGTAAAAGTGTTACTAAACCCAGGAGCCTGCATTCACTATATATGGTCTCCCACAGTACACAGAACATTGCAATTATATGAGTAAATATAAACTGCTAAATACCTTTTCTCATCAGCAGTTAGAGCAGTCTTATGACTTCTATTAGTGTCTGGTTAAAGCTTGTAGGAGGAGTTTTCCTTCTCCTCTGATTATACTATGAGGATACAGGACCCCTGGCCCTCTGTCTGGACAGTGCTGATTGGCCCTGTGCTGATCACATGCACTCTCCCAAGGAAAAAAAAACCTCTAGCAATACACACCAAACTAAACATGTGCAGATTAGCCCCAAGGCTCTGTTCTATCAGGAGATAGATTGGGGGACAGTAGAAGGGGAGGTTAAAGCGGAGCTCCACCCGCACCAAAAATATTAAGTCAGCAGTTACAAATACTGCAGCTGCTGACTTTTAATAAATGGACACTTACCTGTTCCAGGGTCCAGCGATGTCAGCAGAATGTGACGAGCGACCGCTCATCTCTCGGCTGCCCCACCGCCATCCTCTGTCAGGGAATCAGGAAGTGAAGACGCAACGTCTTCACTGCCCGGTTCTCTACTGCGCATGCGCGAGTCTGCCCGTTTCAAATGGCTGATCTTCAGAGCGTATGATGATATCCCATCAAATAGGAACTGAATGTTGCCAGGCTAACTCTGGGGAGCTGGACGCCTGACAATGCTGAAGCCAAAGGAAGGTGTAGACCTGTTTGAGTGGGAACAATAAGTTTGTTGAAAAGTTGATATGACACACTAAATAGTAGATCTAAACGCAATATGAGGGAAGCAGCCGCATGGAGACACGTCCTGGCATCCAGACCACCTGGTGGATGTCTGATGTGCAAAGAAATTGCATAAGTGTGAACTGACACTTTTTTTCAGAGGACCACAGGTGTAAGAAGGCCTAATGCGTCCAACTCAATAACAAAAAAGAATAGAAAACTTTGAACATCCCGAGGACCCGGCCCATCACGGTAAACGGCCACTGATAGCGGCCGTTTACCACGTGATCGCTCCGTCATATGGCGGATCGATCACATGTAAACAAACTGGCGTCATGTCATGATGCTGGTTCCTCCCCCCCCCTCTCTGTACCGACCGGTACAGTGAGAGGGGGAGAGAGGGAAGAGTTTGTAGCAGCGCTGTGGGCTGGATCTGTAGTGCCCACAGTGCTGCTCAGTGCCCATAATCTGCAATACTCTGCCAATACTCGCCAATACTCGCCAATACTCTTCAATAAATTTAACAGAAACAAAGAATTTTTTTTTTACCGAATTTTCACTCTTTTTTGATTCATAGCGCAAAAAAATATAAAACCCAGCGGTGATTAAATACCACCAAAAGAAAGCTCTATTTGCGTGAAAAAAAGGACAAACATTTCATATGGGTACAGTGTTGCATGACTGAATAATTGTCATTCAAAGTGTGAGAGCACCGCAAGCTGAAAATTGGTCTGGTTAGGAAGGGGGTGGTCAAGTGGTTAAAGAAGCCAGGACATTAAAGGGAACTATAAGGCTAGAGTCACACATGTCTGACTGCGGTTTGCAGTTCGGAGTCCGGTGTGGATTTGTTCACCGGTTTAGGTGAGATTTAGGTGCATATCTTTACTTGAATTTGCATGTAAACCGGACCCAAAATCGCACAGGACCCTTTTCAGAAATGGACCACGGCTGCCCAGGACATGTGTGAGCCGGATCTATTGAAAGCCGATCTGATCCACATGTTCTGCAAACCGATGTGGATAAAAATGATATTCGCACATATGTGAACCGAGCCGAATAGTTTGCAGTAGATTTTTTATTTTTTTTGGATGCTGCAGGCTTTTAAACTCTATCTGTGATTATAATACCAGGTGGCCTGTCAGAAAGGAGCAGGTGGGAGGACTCATTTCTCTTTTGTAAAGAGAAGATAAGAGTTTCCCAGTAAATTTATGACTTGAAAACATGAAATGTATAAAGTAAATGCTTATTTACCTAGAAAAAATATGTTTTAGTCCTCATAACAAATAACAGGAAACTATATGAGAGGTTCCCTCTTTCTTTGTTGGATCTATGGTATAGAATATAAAGAATGCAGCACGAGGAATTGGATCACCCAGAACTTCTAGGTGAAGCGAAGATCAATGGCAGGGACTAGGGATAAGAAACCAAGCAATGACTGAATCAGTACCATCATACCATCAGTATTTTTACTGGCAGCCAGTAAAAAAGAGGCAAATTTCTCCTGTCAGTAAATGCCAGTAAAAGTAAACGGTTGCCAGTAAAAAATATAACTGACACTTGGCTCGGTCCAGAGCTGGCCGAGACAATCCGAGTGCCTGCTA
Organism: Lithobates sylvaticus; assembly: GCA_028564925.1. Classification (NCBI taxonomy): domain Eukaryota; kingdom Metazoa; phylum Chordata; class Amphibia; order Anura; family Ranidae; genus Lithobates; species Lithobates sylvaticus. Next base: position 493,109,703 of record CM053030.1, on the reverse strand, counting down.
CAGTGTGCTCAGGTGGCTCTGGCGGAGGCGGTGCCTGAGCATGTTGTGTGATGTCATAGTGCAAGGGAGCCAAGCATAGCAGCCAGAGCCTCGTGTACAGGTGAGCGAGACGAGAGCAAGGCAGGCCGGGAATGGGACCGTCAGTGCTGTTTAGACTGGAGTGAACTGAAGGGACCACCTGGCTTGGAGATAGACTGTCACTGTGACTCAGGAGGGGAGGTGTCGTGTCAGTGAGGTGTCATCACCATCTGTGCTGCTGCACACTGCTGTCAGTGTCACTTTGAGAGTAAAATTTCATGTGTGCGCCTGACCCATTCTAATTTCTTGCCCTCTTATCCTTGAGCTACTTACTTATTATATCGAAAATAAAATAAATATGTTTTTTTTTGCCTTATTATCTACCTTAAAAATCACAATTGATAATTGGATATTGTACTTGTTTGTAGCCTAAATATTTAAATTTGTATTTAAAACAGTAATTTTTTAACTTTTTAAAATGCCAGTAAAAACTTGGCAGTGCCAGTAAATTTTCAATGTCGTGTCAGTAAATTTCAATCTGATAGGTTGGCAGCACTGGACTGAATCTACAAGGCTCCTATCACTGCAGTATCCGTTCAGGGAGAGCTAATGGTAAACTTTAGTAAGTTTTTGGAAATTTTCCACATTTATAATGCTGCATGATTGATTCTTTTACAGGACCAGTATGGCACTGTACCAGGGTTTCAGCCTAGCTTTAAGCAAATGTAAAAACAAAAAAAATAGTCCCTAAGCAAATTCTTTAAAATAAAAAGTCAGCCCGAGCTGCAATACTCGCCTCCTCTTCAGCACTGTCCCTCAAGGTATTCTTCTTTGCCACTAGATGTTCTCAATTATCCAAATTCAGTGATGTGATCAGTGTCGATCCTCTATCCAAATGATAAATATGCACATTCTAGGCCAGTGATGGTGAACCTTTTTGAGCCCGAGTGCCCAAACTGAAATAAATACATTGGTTTAATGTTGCAAAGTGCCAACACGGCAATTTGCGAGAGAGAGGGGGGGCAGAGAGAGAGGGGGGCATATATATGTTGAAAGAGAGAGGGAACCGAGAGAGGGAGAGGGGCTGAGAGAGAGGGGGGCAGAGAGAGGGGTGTGAGAGAGATGCTGAGAGAGGGGGAACAGAGAGAGGGAGGGGGGCTGAGAGAGAGGGAGAGGGGCTGAGAGAGAGGGGGACAGAGAGAGAGGGGGGTGTGAGAGATATGCTGAAAAAAAGAGGGTACAGAGAGAGGGAGGGGGGCTGAGAGAGAGGGAGGGGGTGTGAGAGAGAGGGGTGTGATAGAGAGGGGGCAACAGAGAGAGAGAGAGGGGTATGAGAGAAATGCTAAGAGAGAGGTGAGCTGAGAGAGAGGAGGAACAGAGAGAGGGAGGGGGAACAGAGAGAGAGAGAGAGAGGGGTGCGAGAGAGATGCTGAGAGAGGGGTGAACTGAGAGAGAGGGGGACACAAAGAGGGGGGGACACAAAGAGGGGGGGCTGAAAGAGAGGGATGGGGGGCTGAGAGGAGAGAGAGACCTCTAGCTCTGTCCTGGACCCTCTCATGTGCCCACAGAGATGGCTCTGCGTGCCAGCTGTGGCACGCGTGCCGTAGGTTCGCCATCACTGTTCTAGGCATTAAAAATTTTCTAGCTTTACTAGTATTGTGATTTCCAGATGACCTCTTCATAAGGTTTTGTTCGGGCATTTGTGTGTCCATTTTTGGAATCATTTGCTAGTTATCGTAAATAGCTTGAGCTTTGCTAAACTAGATTTTTTAGAAGGTCATTACAGTCGAAAACCTAAAGCTGATTTTGAGATTTTTTTACTATTGAATTCTGTCCCTAAGGCTCGGTTTCCACTAGTGCGACTTGTCATGCGACTTGGGACTGCAAAGTCTCATGACAAGTCGTACCCCATGATTTCCGATGAGTACTGTTCATATCTGTGCAACTTCAAAGTAGTCCCTGCACTACTTTGGTTCCACTTTGATGCGACTTGAGGTTCACAGACCTCAAGAATACACAGGCATTGCTTCAAGTCGCATCAAAATCGTGGCAAAAATCGCAATAAAATTGTGGTAAAATCACAGCAAAAAATCATGACAAAATTGTGCAACTTTGGGGTTGCAATTGTGGAAACCGAGCCTTAATGAGTGTACCGTATATACATGAGTATAGGCCGACCCGAATATAAGCCGAGGCACCTAATTTTACCACAAAAAAAAGGAAAAACGTATTGACTCGAGTATAAGCCTAGGGTGAGAAATGCGCAGTTACTGTAAGTGCAAAAGAGGGTCAACAATGCCCATTTGCAGCCTCACTGTGCCCATTTACAGCCATAGGTCCCCCAAACTTCAAACTTGGTAGTTAAGGGTTCCTAGATGCCCCCTATCTGCAGCCAAAATTGGGTCCTGAAATAACATTGCTGCAGATGGACAAAGTTGACTAACTTTGGGGCCCCGTATCTTTGGGCCACTTGGTGCTAGGAACCCCACATTTGGTATGCAAACTCACAACATATGGCATATCCAAAGATGGGGTTCCTATTACCACGGGGCCCCAAAGTCGGTTCAGAAAATGTCAAGCACTTTTCTGCAGCAGAGAATGACATTTTCTGAACCGACTTTGGGGCCCCGTATCTCGGGGCCACTTAGTGCTAGGAACCCCATCTGGATATGTTATAGTGCCATATGTTGTGAGTTTGCATACCACATTTGGGGTTCCTAGCACTAAGAGGCCCCGAGATACGGGGCCCCAAAGTCGCGTCGGAAAATTTAATTTTCTGCCGCAGAAAAGTGATTGACTCGAGTATAAGCCGAGGGGGGCACTTTCAGCACAATAAAATGTGCTGAAAAACTCGGCTTATACTCGAGTATATATACGGTAAATCTATCCAGGCAGAGGTTCTAAACCCTCCCCATTCTCTCCAGAATAAAGAATAAATGTTTAATATGGCTTTAAGCGCCATGTAAATGGAGGAGAAAATATACTGCCGCTTTCCTGCCCCAGACAACTCCAATATAAATGATTTAACAGCAGCCGTGACGTGGGACCCGTCTGCAGGGAGCAAACAAAAAACTTGGTGAATTTAACAACCACTATTGAGACTTCTTCTATCCATCCAGATGCAGTGTTGGTCATCTTACTTTAAAAAAGTAATTAGTTAAGTTACAAATTACTTCTCCCAAAAAGTAATTGCGTTAGTAACTCAGTTACTACATTGGAAAAGTAATTAGTTACGCAGCAAAGTAACTGACTTTTTTTTAAAATATTCTATACGTGTAACTAAGGGGCGGGTCTAGTATTACTGTAACCAAGGGGCGCATTTATTATTATTGTTATATATCGTGTAACCAAGGGGCTGCTCTATTATTACTCTAACCAAGGGGCAGATTTGTTATAGCGTGTAAGCAAGTGGCGGGTCTATTATTATTATATCGTGTAAGGGGCGGATGGCTACAGAAGAGGGGGAATGTTAAATTAATGGGCAGAGCTCGATATATAACAATAATAATAAATGCGCCCCTTGGTTACAGTAATACTAGACCCGCCCCTTACTTACACGATAGATGCCCCTTGCAGAGTAGCACGAGCATCGGGAGCGTGCGGCATCGCCTCGTACAATTACATGTTAACTGCACCTGCGCGGTTTAGAGTTCACTCAGAGCTGTTTAGGTTCGGCAATTTTCGGAAGCTCCGTAGTCCTTTGTACTGTGCAAGCGCTGCGTCTGCGCAGTATAGGGGGTCCTTATCCGGCGGGGGAACTTTTTCGGCAGGACACCGGAATTACACTACTGCCATCTAGTGGCGGTAGATGTAATTGGGGTAACTAAGCCAAAGTAATGGGAACTGAGTTACCATGAGGGGAAAAGTAATCAGTTAGATTACTCGTTACCCTCTAAAGTAACTGAGTTAGGTAACTCAGTTTATTTTAACTCAGTTACTTACATCACTGTCCAGATGTGAGTGCTGCATAGAAAAATGTATATACATGCAGACACGCCCGGGCCCTATAGCAGCCACATGGACTGGGAAAGAAACTAAAGCATTCTCTCCAACATTAAAAATAAGAAAAATACTTCTTATCAAGTGCCACCTTCCCGCTCCATCCAACTGTGGATGTAACTAATGTCTTGCAGTCCATGAAATAACCTCCCTGTGTTGGAGCTGAAAAAAAAATGGATGTGATAACAAGTGTATGATCCAGAACGTATTTCAGAACTCCGATATGAACTAGTTCCAGAAAACTGGGCTGGCAGTCTGTTCTATCTCTGCGGTGGTCGTGGCTCCTCCAGTCCCGGGTTATTTTTTTTGATAGGGCCTCAAAATCCCAATGTCCTCTATTATGTTTAATAAGACTGCTAGACAGGCAGTCCAGAGGCTGAGACAAGCAGCTGCATGGTGGTAGCGGAAAGGCCTGGTACTAAATTGGCTTTTTTTTCCCCAAGTAACCTACAGTAGAATGCCAAACTTGTCAAAAGCAAAATAGTCTTTGTTGTCCAAAAAAAGCACCCCCCTCCTCTAATCCGGATTTTCAACTAACAGGCTATGGTTACGTTTATTCTCATGCTATATAGTTAGGGACAAAAGTATTTGATCCCCTGCTGATGTTGTACGTTTGCCCACAGAGAGAGACAGAATAACAACAAAAATATATAGAAAAACGCATTTCAAAAAAGTTGTAAATTGATTCGCATTTTATTGAGTGAAATAAGTATTTGACCCCTTCGCAAAACATGTCTTAGTACTTGGTGGCAAAACCCTTGTTGGCAATCAGAGGTCAGACATTTCTTGTAGTTGGCCACCAGGTTTGCACACATATCAGGATGGATTGTGTCCCACTCCTCTTTGCAGATCCTCTCCAAGTCATTAAGGTTTTGAGGCTGACGTTTGGTAACTCGAACCTTCAACATATTTTCTATGGGATCAAGGTATGGAGACTGGCTAGGCCACTGCAGGACCTTAATGTGCTTCTTCTTGAGCCACTCCTTTCCGGTCAGGGCCTGCTGCTGCGACGATGGTGTGCACAGGAGCTGGAACAGTCTTACACAGCCAATTAAAGAGGAGAAAGGCTTTGTAAAAGTCTGTGGTCACAGGTTAAAGTAGATCAGAAGGCAAAACAGGCTTGTCTATCAGGGGAGACTAACTTTTGTTGATGTCCACAGCCCAGCGTTTGGATGTGGTCTCTGTGGACACAGTGAGGGTGACAACGCCACCATAATTGCTTAGATGCACTTGAGATCCAATGCGTTTCAGGTGTCATACTCTACCCCCTTTATGAGAGTTTTCACCAGCTGTTCCTTTAAGCCCTGATGAAGTGGGCAGAGTGAGGTGCCCAAAACTCATCAGCTATCAAGTGTATTACAGATTTAGAATAAAATCTTCTTTTCTGCAATTCGACTTTTTGGTGTGGCACTCCAGTCTTCTGATCCTACCAATGTTTACAACCCAAAGGTTCTAACCCAAAGGTTCTTTGGATGTTCTTCGGGGTACGGAAGAAGCCCACATACCACATAGATACACCATTGGGAACATAACAGTATAGTTTTACAATAAACAAATCACAGGTGTTAAGTAATATCTACTTTAAGGTTCCAGCACAATCCAGTCTTTTATCTAAAATATGATTGCATTGAGGCAGCAATGGAAGTCCCCAAATTAAGGAAGTGATATAGCAAAACAAATCTGAATACCTTGAAACAGTTTTAGAAAACCAGCCCAACCAACATTGTTGCCATTACAAGTTGTAAAATCTAGTAAAGACGTGTATACTGTATGCCATGGAAATAGGTGTACATGTATAAAGACTGGCAAAAACCAAACCGCTAATAAAACCGTCTTCTAACTAAATTTCTTTAGATCTGATGAGCTCCAGAATGTTTACGCATTTATCTGTGAACCAAATGATCCTATGTATAAACCAAGCTGTGTATTCACTGGCTGTCTAGTACCCGGTAATTCAGCATATTATTCTACATAACTCTGCCAAGGATAATGGATTGGCATGACTCTAAAGTAAATGTTATTAAGCATAATAGATGCACAAACCAGGAGATGCCGGAGTTGACTAGGCGTAGAGAAGGTAATATTTTTCCGTTTACAGTTCGAAGAGCAGGCAGGTGTGCGGAATTTCAAATATTATTACACCAAATTAGAGGCGCCCATCACAGATGCCATAGAGAATCAATTATCGGAGTTGACATTTGTTCATTTTGTATGCTGCCATTTTACACCATCGCATGTATGTGCTCTCACCAAAAACGTAATATGCTGTATGATCGTATTCGGGAAATAAGCATCAGCTGGTGGGTGAAATTGAATTTCTCGGCCCCTGCCCATTGACTACATCAAAGATGCAATACATTGAGGTTTAATTGAAAGAATAATAACAAATATGCAAAGTGCAGAAACCTATGGTAATCAGGCTCATATGTACATAGTAATGTTGGGTGTAAAAGAAAGATAAAGAGTGTAGCTTTGCACGTATTGTATTGTGTTAAGGCTTCTGAGGATGCTCTTTTTCTGATCCATACAAGAAAGTGTCTACTGATTTTTGTACATCAATTTACACCTTCTATGTTCTATCAAAGCAGGTGATTACATTGAACAGAGTTCACGCTTATGTGTTTGACAAATGCACTGTGGGAACCGATATAGCTTGATTGGAATTACACTGTGTAATCTGAAAAATATATAGAACATGCTTGGGGGAATTAAATATAAAATGTGTGAATTTGAATGGTTTGAGCATAGATTCTCAAAAGTCAAGGGCTTGTATACACTGTCCATCAATCCAAGCTTATTTTAATTGTAAAATTGTCAAACATAACCTACTGAATGACCTGTGTATCTAAAAGAGAAGGCACAACCAAGCCAGGCATCTGCTATATTGGGACATAAAGGGGGGGGGGTGTTCAGGAGGGGCAGCTGCCTTGGGTGCAGTGTCTTTATGTATTGGTTGAGTAGGGAGCACCGCGAGGCAGCAGCCTATAGAGTCCATTCAACCTAGCCCACTTTCACCTTTTCCATGCTTTACTGACCAAACCTGCTGCCTGGGGGCAGCCCGAGCAAAGAAGCAGTGATGTCTCCAGTGGTGAGGTCCATTGTCTGCACCAATGGCATAGTTATGGGGGGTGCAGTCCATACTGGGTACCGACACTTTGGGGGTGCCATTCAGCCAGCTGTCCAGACATTTGCAACTATTAAACAGGTTGAATCAATGTTGTAGTGCTAGTGTCGTAGATCCAGAAGGCAATTGGGGGTGCCCACATCAGGAAGTGGGGGGTAAGCAATTTGGCACCTTCATCCTGGGCAGTGGATGACCTTGTCCTGGGACTGGCTGCTAGTTTATCCTTACGGTGGGTAAAAAAACATAATGGTTTCCTTCTGACCAGCTCAGTGATAGATTGATTTACTGCTTTGATCACTCTACTGAACAACCTCAGCTGTTCTAGTCATTTCTAGTCTTCTAAGTAAGATTTTTTTAAGTTTCTATCACCTATGATTTTATATTTTAATCATGAAAACTTGGTGTAGAAAGAAACCTTTTTTTATTTTTATTTTATATATAATCTTTATTTTATATTTTCAAAATAACATACATTGATAAAAGCAAAACACAGCTAAACAGAAAAAAGAAAAAACAATGAATGCCTAAGGGGCACATAGGGGGAAAAGAGAGGACACTGGGTCGTAAGCGTAAACCAACCTTTGATACATTCGGATAGCTAGCCTAATATGACTTCATCAAGTTATACCCCAGTCACAGGGGGCTTGTGAGTATTTTAACCGTTGTATCAAAACAGGATTGTGTTCTCATATATAGGATACAACACCTCATGCGCTGCATCCAACATAACCCAAAGTGAAATGGTGGGGAAAGGGGGAGAGGGGCATACCTGAGAACAAAGAACAGAACGGTCAAACAGCACAACAGCAGTAGGTATAAGGTGCGTAGGTCTCGTCTCCCAAGAAATGATGTACCATCATCCACTAATCTGCCTGCCCGGTAGGAATGGGCTCGGGAGTGTTCGCACACTCCAAGTGTAGAGCCCGCCAGGAAGTCAGCACTGTGCTGTGCTAATCACAGGGTTTGAGACATTTCCCGATCTCTGCAGCCACGCATCGGGACAATGTCTCACTGCCTGTGATTAGCGCACATGGAGTGTGCGAACGTGTCCGAGCCCATCCTTACTGCCTGGTAGTCGCAAAATTAACCCTTTTAAAATTGACATGTATACATAAATCGGCTTCCAGGCCCCTCATTGCTTGCTGTGGTTCCTTATGGTGGTTGCTACATCACAACCGGACAGAGAAGTAACCAGTGAAACAAACCACTGAGCTCAGCCAGGGATGAGGAATCAAACCCTTCCATTTGGCATTCATGGCAGAATCTGCAGGATCTTTATCTGATGAATTTGGTGTACTACTGCAGAGATTGGTGGTGTATGCAGTAGTATTCTTCGAAGGGAGTCCTTTATTGCACAGTTTTATTTTAGTGGCAGAACTTGTCAGGTCCTTTAGAATATATAAACTAATAATGCTGGTAAAGTGCAACTACCTGTGTATATCTTCAAACCCATAGCTGTGTGCCTGAAGTGGGCCCTGGATCCTGGGGGGGGGGGCTCAAATTCTGTCCAAGGTGGCACTAAGCCCCACCTTTGCTGGTCCAAAATCCCACCCCTGCTGTTTACCAGCCCAATACCAAGGGGTCAGCAGAGGCTCTGTCATTGAATAGTTAAATTGCGGTGCAGCTTACTGTAGATTTGATGAAAGTCAGGACAACCTTGGCTTGGGATCCAGCAATTCTACTGTGTACTTTACCAGTATCCCTAGTTAACTCATCTACTGTATTTTTCACAACACTAAAACCAGAGAGGTTAACTTTAATGGCTACACATGCAAGGGCGTGTGCAAAAACGAATGTGCAAAGTAATAGATTTCAGAAAACTGTAGCCACATCAGAGAAAAATTAAATGGCTTCTACAGGCTATTGCTGTTGGTCTCTGCCACATTAAAACTATTTGCTTAGTGTTATTATATCATGTACTATTCTTGTTCTGGCAAACTAGTTATCACTTTAGACCTTTAATGATGTGGCCCTGGGTTGGATCCCTTTCATCTGCATGGGGTTTGCATGGTGTTCCTGTGTTTTGGTTTTATTTCATGGATTTACTTTCCCCCCAATAATCATAATACATGCAAGAATGTTAATTGGCATCCACCTAAAGTGGACAAATCGCATGTGTCTGACTTTGGCAGGTTCATTAGGATGTAAGCTCCTTTGGAGCAAAGTAATTATGTGTGTGATTGTATGTATCAGCTGCAGAAGAATTAACTAAATAAATATATTCACAAACTATGCACGTTTGTAACAGCACTTTACTATTTCATGTCCAGTGCCCCATCCTTTGATATAGTCCAGCATCAGCATTTAAAAAAAAAAAATCGAAATATACACATTAAACATTTCTTTTAAAACCTAATGAACCACATTAAGTAGAGAACACTTAAAGATTTCAAAGCCATTCCATAGGAACATTTTTGGAGATCTTTCTGTTTCAGAGAGTACTTGAATACATTAGAGAACAGTACAACGCCCAAGGTTGTGAAAGGAGGTCCAACCATGAATACAGTACCTTAGCCGTTCTCCCGTCTCCTGCTGGTGGGAGCCTCGGGTCCACAAAAAGAGTTCATCAAGTATTCACTTAAGATAGTGGAGATAGTCAGATAATTAAGAGATTTTGGTATGAAAAACCTCATACAAAGCTGTACAAATGTGGATGAGAATAATGTATTTTTATGTGGATAAAAAGATGGACTAACTTTTTTGGTATCTTACATTATTATTTACTTAGGCTTATGTAGCACTAACCCACGAAGGAGATGCTGGTTTTATTTGGGCTTACCGTTACCTCACCTGCTTGCTTCTCCGTCTTGGGGATCTCGTGGAAAGTGGCCCAAAGAATGTTGAAACTGACACTGAATCCTCTTTTGGGTTATTTATTTAGAAAAACGACAAAGTCTCTTAATGAAGGGTGGAGGGTTAGGGGTGAGTTCAGGCACTTAAATTGCAGGGTGAAGGTATTAGAAGAATCCAGAGGATAAAACTGTTCCACAAACTGGGTTCAGCAACCCCTGAATATGCCTCTCTCACTAGGCCTAGCAGCCGGTGGGATGCTCGGTAAAGTCTCTGCCTCAGACTTATGCGTTACACTTGAGCGTTACTGAGGGATTTGGATGAATTTAAAGAACTGACATACGGTACCAGAGTGTTGATCTAGGTTGCGTCCTTCAACTAAGTCTCCAGGCTCCTTCAGAGAAACCAGCCTTGCACACGGTCTTCTCCTGAAAGAATCCTCCCCTGGGGTTCTTCAGTTGCTAGGCCTCTCCCTTCAGATGAGATGGCACCGGACCATCCCGTGATCAGTAGGCTCCGAAATTCACTCAGGCCTATCCCCTCAGTTGCGTTGCCTCGGGCCAGCCAGCCCAGAGACACAGGATGCATAGTTCTGCACCCCAGGCCAGGAGGGCCATGGGGCTGGGTCAGGAGGACCACCAGAACCAAAAAGACAGGAAATAATCTCCGCCAACATGGCGTCGGTGCCTTTTAAATACCACCCCCCAGAAAGCACAGCGTGAGAAACATGCCCACTGGGCTGGTTCCGAGCAGTAAGTGGCATTCAATGCATCCAGCTAGACTGCATTTCTACTCTTGCCGGCGGTGACAGCGGCACCTGCGGTCAAGGAGAACCCAGTGCAACCCAGCTGGACTGGTACTGAAACCATAAATTTAGAGAAATTATCCTGAAATCCAACTGTGGCTTCAGGCAACTTAATTTTGCAAAAACAATAGCGCCTGCTTGTCAGGAGCCAGCGCTACTCTTATAATTACCTTGGGCTTCAAAGCCCAGTTTTAACCTTGCCCCCCACCCAAAACTATCCCAAGCTTCCTCCGCACTCACATAGCAATTTATTTGAAATGTTCTAGATCAGGGGTCTCAAACTGGCGGCCCTCCAGCTGTTGCGGAACTACAAGTCCTATCATGCCTCTGCCTGTGGGAGTCATGCTTTTAACTGTCAGCCTTGCAATGCCTCATGGGACATGTAGTTTTGTAACAGCTGGAGGGCCGCCAGTAACAGCTGGAGGGCCGCCAGGTGGGTTCTGATAGCTGTAGAGCAGGGGTCTCCAAACCCTGGGCAAAATCCACCTGCTGCAGCCCTTTTTACATAATTGTCCCTTTTTTTTCTTTGTTTTATCCTGTGCATTTCTTGTGTTTTCTTTTTCTTTGAGTTCATTCTGAGTTCAGTCCGGTCACGTGACATAATGGATCTTTTTTATTCACCAACAGGTGGGTTCTGATAGCTGTAGAGCAGGGGTCTCCAAACTAAGGCCTGTGGGCAAAATCCACCTGCTGCAGCCCTTTTTACATAATTGTCCCTTTTTTTTCTTTGTTTTATCCTGTGCATTTCTTGTGTTTTCTTTGTAAAGCTCTTTGAGAAGCTATCTTTAGGCGCTATATAAAATAAAAGTTTATTATTATTATTCTGATATAAGAGGGGACTCTGGTGGGAACACTGATGTAAGGAAGGATCCCGGTGGTGTCCCTGATGTAGAGGGGGGGGGGGGGTACTCTGATGAGGACCCTGAAGTAGAGGAAGGGGACTCTCATGAGGACTCTGATTATAGGACTCTGTTGTAAGGGTTAATCTGATAAAAGGTTCTCTAATGGGGACTCTCATGTAATGGGGATGCAGATGTAAGGTGGACTTTAATGGGGGCTTTGATATAAGGGTACTGTGAGGGGGACTCAAGTTTATTTGGAATTTCTATGCTTTGTTTACAGACATTTCTTTTCCTCTAGTACTCTAAACAATATCATGCTGATTACAAAAACACTCCAAGTAAAACTCATTCATTTTAATTTGGTTTGTTTATTTATAAAACAGAATTTTATTTTTATTTTTTGAATATTTATGGCCCTCGTACTAAGAAATTGAGAGATCCGGCTCTAGAGAATAGCCCCCATATATGACATATTGATCGCTAAATAATTCTTCTGTGAGTCAAGGGTGGCTTGAGGATGCAGCTCCCAGGGGACGGGTCCTTGGTGTAAATAATCCCAAGCATCGCTGAACCTGTAAAGAGGACTGGTGGTGTACCATGAATTTGGACACCTGGGGCATTTCTAGTACTATTTGCCTTTTTTTTTTCTTAACAGAAGGGGCTATAGGCTTTATTCATTTTAGTTTCTATCATGATTCTGTATCTACAGCTTTGGGCAGGGTTTGAAGAAAATGATAATAATGGATTAAAGCTCCATTCACACTTGTGCAGCTTAAAAATCGGTGTGATTTCCATTGGGACTTTACCATGTGACTTGTTGGGACTGTAATGCGATTTTGATGCAACTTTGGATTAGTACACTTTCTTGGTGACTGGTTATGGGTACTATGTACCCCATACTCATTCACATGGGGGGCAGGATCTGGGATCTGGGTGTCAAAGGGGGCTTTCAGATTCCTATAAGTCCCCCACCTGCAGACCCCCACAACCACTGCCCACGGTTGTGGGGAAGAGGCCCTTGTCCCCATCAAGGTGCTTCGGGGTACCCGGCCCCCATGTTGAGGGAATGTGGTCTAGTATGGTTTAGGAGTGGGGCGGTAGCTCGCTCATCCCCCCTCTGCCTTTCCTGACCTGCCAGGCTGCATGCTTGGCTAAGGGTCTGGTATGGATTTTGGGGGGACTCCGCGCCATTTTTTTTTTTTAACATTTAACAAGATGTTAAAAAAAAAAATGTCACGAAGTCCCCCCAAAATCAATACCAGATCCTTAGCCGAGCATGCACCCCATGCAGTGTTTTTTCTATTTTTTATTTTTATTGCCAGAATTTTTATTTTTATTTTTTTACATTCAGCTGTCAGTGTGTGAAACTCACTGTCAGCTGATGAGTTATTGGTTGTTAGGGATGCGGTAGCCGGCTTCCAGGCCCGCTCCTTAACCGCTTCCCGACCGCCTCACGCCGATATACGTCGGCAGAATGGCACGGCTAGGCAAAACCACATACAGGTGGTCCTTTAAGAGCCTAGCCGTGGGTCGCGAGCTCCGTGACCATGGCCGCGGGACCAGCGGACCCGATTGCTACTGGTGTCCCGCGATCGTGTCACGGAGCTGAAGAACGGGGAGAGGTCTGTGCAAACAAACCTCTCCCCGCGCTTCCTACACTGCCTGTCATTGATCGGCTGTTCCCTGTCATCGGGAAAGCCGATCAATGACGTCAGACGTCAGCCCCGCCCCCTAATGTAAAAAAAAACACACGTCACACACCATAACCCCTCCCCGCCCCCTAGTGGTTAACTTTCACTGCCAGTGTCATTTATACAGGAATCAATGCATTTAAATAGCATTGATTGCTGTATAAATGACAATGGTCCCAAAAATGTGTCAAAAATGTCCGATGTGTCCGCCATAATGTCGCAGTCACAATAAAAATCGCTGATCGCCGCCATTACTAGTAAAAAAAAAATAATAATAAAAATGCTATAAAACTATCCCCTATTTTGTAAACGCTATAACTTTTGCGCAAACCAATCAATAATCGCTAATTGCGATTTTTTTTTTTTTTAACCAAAAATATGTAGAAGAATACGTATCGGCCTAAACTGAGGAAAAAAAATGTTTTTTTTATATATTTTTTGGGGGATATTTATTATAGCAAAAAATAAAAAATATTGAATTTTTTTCAAAATTGTCGCTCTATTTTGGTTTATAGCGCAAAAAATAAAAACCGCAGGGGCGATTAAATACCACCAAAAGAAAGCTCTATTTGTGGGAAAAAAGGACGCCAATTTTGTTTGGGAGTCACGTCGCACGACCGTGCAATTGTCAGTTAAAGCGACGCAGTCCCGAATCGCAAAAAGGGGCCTGGTCCTTTGGCTGCCAATTGGTCCGGGGCTGAAGTGGTTAACAACCAGCTATTCTTCACACAGAATTTGAATTGGTCGATCAATTTTCGACCAATTCGAAATCATTCTGAAAATCTGGAATTCGTTAGAAAATAAAGAAACCTAACAAATTTTTCATTTCTGCAAAAGTTGTACTCACCCAAAGTCGCATCAAAATCGAATCTATATGATTTTGGGGACCAAAGTCGCACAAGTGTGAATGGGGCCTTAGTGCTATTTTACTCCAAATTGAAACACAAATGCATTTAGGCTAGTTTTATTTTCTTTTAGTTTGTTTTTTATTTTTTTTTGTTTTGCCTTTTTATTTATATAAATTTTTTGCAAAAAAAACTTTGCATACAAGGTACAGCCGTTATACCAGTATCACAGAGCATTGTGATTTTTTTTCCATAAAAGGCAGAGCGTAAGCTGTTTGCACTAGAATTCACTATAACTGGAATATAGTACAATTGCATATGAACAGGCATGCGTAGGAGTCATTTCTCTGACTCAATCATTTCTATTTACGGAGCAATAGTATGTGTAGATATCAGCTTGAGCTACTGGGCTCCGTAAATAAAAAAAATTTTCATCAAAGCAAATAAAGATATCCCGCAAAAGTTTTGCACTGAAAACTACAGCTCCACCTGCAATATGGAATATGAATACAGAATATTGAAATTAGCTGAAAAGAATATATTTATCTAAAAAGAAAAAATATATTTTTGATGACTATAATAAATTAAGCAAACAATATACATAAAAAAATACACAGTTAAAGCAAGGGACATCAATCACACTGATTGATGAGAAAGCACAGCAATGTTTCTCATGTTTGTTGGCTCCCTGTGAGTAACTGACTAAGCCAGATGGTTCCATCTATGACAGGTGGGAAAAGGAAGGTTGTGTACCTACTGAGTCATTCAGTTTTGAATATCATTTAATCTTGCTTGGAAATCACAATATCAAGCTAGAGACTGTGACCAGACAAGTCAAAACATATGAATTAAATAAGTGAGTGATATTGTATATATTTTATTATATGTTCTGCCATACACCACAGCTGTTGGGGCAGTGCAGCATTATAGTACTGGGGTCCCAGGCCCGGTTACCATTTGAGACAATGGGGTTGATTTTCTAAAGGCAAATGGGCTGTTTAGTTTGCAAAGGATTTTGCATTTTGCCTAATAAATATGGTGAAAAATCACTTTATATAGTGAATAACCATTTACATGCAAGGAGAGAGAAAAGAAAAAAAAAAAAAAATATATATATATATATATATATATATATATATATATATATATATATATATATATATATATATATATATATAAATAATATCACAAAAGTGAAGACACCCCTCACATGTTTGTGAATATTTTATTTTATCTTTTCTTTTCATTTGACAACACTGAGGAAATTACACTTACTTACAATGTAAAGTAGTGAGTGTACAGCTTGTAGAACAGTGTGAATTTGCTGTCCCCTCAAAATAACTCAACACACAGCCATTAATGTCTAAACCACTGGCAACAAAAGTTAGTACACCCCTAAGTGTGTCCAAATCGGGCCCAAATAGCCATTTTCCCTCCCCGGTGTCATGTGACTCATTAGTGTTACAAGGCCTCAGGTGTGAATGGGGAGCAGGTGTGTTAACCTCCTAGGCGGTATTCCCGAGTCTGGCTCGGGTTCCGTTTTTTCTACCAGGAGCGGTAACCCCGAGCCAGACTCGGGCTTGCGTGCAGGATGCAGGGGGGAAGTTACTTACCTTTTCCCCTGGATCCTGCGATGTCTACCCGCTGTGTGAGCGAGCCGTCCGCTCGCTCGATTCACACAGTGCCGGTCTCCGTTCCCTGCGACGTTCCGACGCACGGGAGCGGAGATCGGCGCCAAATTCAAAAAAGTGTAAAAACACACAACACATACAGTACTGTAATCTTACAGATTACAGTACTGTATACAAAAAATTCACATCCCCTTTGTCCCTAGTGGTCTGCCCAGTGCCCTGCATGTCATTTTATATAATAAAAAGTTTTTTTTTCTGCCTGGAAACTGGAGATTGTCCATAGCAACCAAAAAGTGTCCCTTTATGTCAAAAGTGGTTTTAGACCAGCTAGAAAACACCGATAAAAAATTAGAATCACAATTTATCATCAAACAATAAATTTAATGACAGCGACTATTCTGCAACTGAGCAAATTTCAGTGTTTTTGATTTGATTACATTATTGAATCATTTTTATATATATTTTTATTTTATTATAATTTATGATTTTGTGTTTCAAACTTTATCATACCCGGAATGTCTACTAGACTCTGGAGCGGACAGATTTAAGTGAGTTATTCATAAGAATTGCATGCCTACAATATAAAAACGCCAAATTTCCATGCAAAATAATTGTACCGCTTTCAGCACAAAATTCCGGACAGAATCATACCGCCAGGGAGGTTAACTTTGGTGTTATCACTCTCACTCTCTCATACTGGTCACTGGAAGTTCAACATGGCACCTCATGGCAAAGAACTCTCTGAAGATCTGAAAAAAAGCCCAACCACTGATAAACAACCCCACACCATAATCCCCCCTCCACCAAATGATTTGGACCAGTGCACAAAGCAAGGTCCATAAAGACATGGATGAGCGAGTTTGGGGTGGAGGAACTTGACTGGCATGCACAGAATCCTGACCTGAACCCGATTGAACACCTTTGGGATGAATTGGAGCGGAGACTGTGAGCCAGGCCTTCTCATTCAACATCAGTGCCTGACCTCACAAATGCGCTTCTGGAAGAATGGTCAAACATTCCCATAGACACACTCCTAATCCTTGTGGGCAGCCTTCCCAGAAGAGTTGAAGCTGTTATAGCTGCAAAGGGTGGGCCAAATCAATATTAAACCCTACGGACTAAGACTGGGATATCATTAAAGTTTATATGGGTGTAAAGACAGGCATCCCAATACATTTGGCAATATAGTGTGTGTGTGTATATATGTGTGTGTGTGTGTGTGTGTGTGTATGTATATAATATTATACTTTTTTTTATTTATTTTTTGCTAGCACATGATTCCATGATGGAAGTCAGCACAACTTCCACATTCAATAAGCTAAAGGAAAATGCCCTTGCAAAGTGAAAATTCCCATGCAATGTAAACAGCCTGTTTGCCTTTAGTAAATCAACCTAACTATGTTAATGGAATGTGTATGCTGCCATGTGCTTTCCTCTTCTTACATACAGACAAGTTATGACCTAAATGTTATATTTGTTTCTGTAATGGGGTATATATATGAATATGGGCCTGTGCAGCACTGCAGAGCATGTCTGCACTATAAAATATATTTACTATGTTCTTACCACTGTTTGTGACTATATATACAATGTGAACAGAAAATCAATATATATTCCATATTGTAAGCAAGATTGACACATCTGGTTCTGAGTATCTTTTCATATAACCAGTTGATATAAATGTGTTACCCAATGTTATATGACATAAACCCAATACAATCTTGTATCAGTTCTCAGAATATATCCTTTTTTTTTTCTCCTGGCTGGTAATTATTCTGAGAAAACAATATGGATTGGGCTCCATATTGTAGAAGTTTATTTCTTCCAAAGTGTCAGACTTCGTTGAGTGCAGTATTTTTGTAGGAACTTGTGATAATACTCCTATGTATTTGATTCCTGGGCTTTGTCTTACACTCAGAGCAGCTGTTGTTCATTTGGGGAATTTAGAGTTAACTTTTTAAATACTATAATCTCTGTATACTATAATTAATATAGTATATTAAAAATAGTATTATTTTTTTATTGCTAGGATTGCATGTGTTTTTTTTTTCTTTTTAATTAGTGACAACATATTCTGCAGCCCTCTGTCACAGTTTTATATTTTGTTTTGTTAGACTCTTGTATACTGCTGCAATCTTTACCTGATTGTCACACACCAAAGCATTTTGAATGTGGAAAAATATTACCCTTGCAGCTGGACATTATAAAGCTTAATTAATTTCCGTAATTCCAAACAGGTTTACACTATAAGACAGTACCGGTCACGGCCGTAGATCATTTTTTTCCTGGGGGGGGGGGGGGGGGGGGGGGGTTGTTCAGGTCTTTCAAACTTAAAGAGGAAGTAAACCCTGATGGGTGTTACTTCCTCTTTGTTTCCCTGCAAACGCAAAGCATAATGGGCTACTATGCATTACATAGTAGCCCATTATGTGACACTTACAGTGGGGATCGAAAGTTTGGACACCCCAGGTAAAAATGTGTATTAATGTGCATAACGAAGCCAAGGAGAGATGGAAAAATCTCCAAATGGCATCAAATTACAGATTAGACATTCTTATACTATGTCAAAAAAAATTTGATTTTATTTCCATCATTTACACTTTCAAAATTACAGAAAACAAAAAAATGGCGTCTTCAAAAGTTTGGGCACCCTGCAGAATTTATAGCATGCACTGCCCCCTTTACAAAGCTGAGACCTGCCAGTGTCATGGATTGTTCTCAATCATCATCTGGGAAGACCAGGTGATGTCAATCTCAAAGGTTTTAAATGGCCAGACTCATCTGACCTTGCCCCAAAAATCAGCACCATGGGTTCTTCTAAGCAGTTGTCTAGAAAACTGAAAATAGTTGACGCTCACAAAGCTGGAGAAGGCTATAAGAAGATAGCAAAGCGTTTTCAGATGTCAGTATCCTCTGTTCGGAATGTAATTAAGAAATGGCAGTCATCAGGAACAGTGGAAGTTAAAGCAAGATCTGGAAGACCAAGAAAAATATCAGACAGAACAGCTCGCAGGATTGTGAGAAAAGCAATTCAAAAACCCACGTTTGACTGCACGATCCCTCCAGAAAGATCTGGCAGACACTGGAGATGTGGTACACTATTCCACGATAAAGAGATACTTGTACAAATATGGTCTTCATGGAAGAGTCATCAGAAGAAAACCTCTTCTACGTCCTCACCAGAAAAATCAGCGTTTGAACTTTGCACATGAACATATAGACAAGCCTGAGGCATTTTGGAAACAAGTTCTGTGGACCGATGAGGTTAAAATATAACTTTTTGGCCGGAATGAGCAAAGGTACGTTTGGAGAAGAAAGGGCACAGAATTTAATGAAAAGAACCTCTGTCCCAACTGTTAAGCATGGGGGTGGATCAATCATTCTTTGGGGTTGTATTGCAGCCAGCGGCACAGGGAACATTTCACGAGTAGAAGGAAAAATGGATTCAATAAAATTTCAGCAAATTTTGGATGGTAACTTGATGCCATCTGTGAAAAAGCTGAAGTTAAAGAGAGGATGGCTTCTACAAATGGATAATGATCCTAAACACACCTCAAAATCCATGGGGGATTACATCAAGAGGGGTAAACTGAAGGTTTTGCCATGGCCTTCACAATCTCCTGACCTCAACATTATTGAAAATCTATGGATAGAACTTAAGAGCAGTGCGCGACAGACAGCCCAGAAATCTCAAAGAACTGGAAGACTTTTGTAAGGAAGAATGGGCAAAGATACCTCAAACAAGAATTAAAAGACTCTGGGCTGGCTACAAAAAGAGTTTACAAGCTGTGATACTTGCCAAAGGGGGCAGTACAAGTTATTAACTCTGCAGGGTGCCCAAACTTTTGCAGACGCCATTTTTTTTGTTTTCTGTAATTTTGAAAGTGTAAATGATGGAAATAAAATCTAACTTTTTTTTTTTGACATATTATAAGAATGTCTAATCTGTAATTTGATGCCATTTTTGGAGATTTTTCCATCTTTCCTTGGCTTCGTTATGCACATTAATACACATTTTTACCTGGGGTGCCCAAACTTTCGATCCCCACTATACCTGCAGGAGAAGCCTGCGATGTCACCGTCTTCCTCACTAGTAGCGAGCGTCCATTCTTCACCCCTCTTCCTTCCTGGGCCGCGAACTCTGGCTCTGTGACTGGCCGGAGTCGCACGACATCACGTGATGTCACTCCCGCGCAGGAGCCGCCTTTAACGGCATGACCCGAGCTAGGAACGGCACAGTGTGCCCTTTCTAACTCCGGCGCATGCGCAGAAGATATCGCCCTACGGCGATTTGCAAATATCTCCTAGACCGTGTAGGTCTGGGAGATATTTCAAGCACCTACAGGTAAGCCTTAATCTAGACTTACCTGTAGGTTAAAGTGGTTGTAAAGGGTTTAAAGGCATCATTTACACTTTTATGTTGGGGGGGTACTGTAAAAACATGTGATAGCAGAGTGGGGCCATGATACTTTGCAATGCAGCGCAGCAGAAATGATCCATATTCAACTGAATAGAACGCAATGCACGCAGTTGTGGTGCAGTAGTGTACTCATTGGTACAGCAAGCTCCTCCTAAGCTCCCTAATTTTTTTTTTTTCTTCAGCCTGCTGGATTGAACTAAAAAAACTTACCATGTGAACCAGGCTTTAGATCTCATTCATATGTTCTAAATGTGGTTGGCTTTTATTTAGTCTTAAACTGTAGCAAACCCAGCTTTTGAACTTGTACCTACAAGTAAGCCTATGATAACACGTATCTGTGGGTATAGTGAATATCTCCTAAACTTGTGGTGTTTAAGAGATATTCACATGGAAAGCAGCCGGTGATGTCACCGGTGCATGCGCTCTGAAGGGACGGCATACCGCTTGGTTGTACTTCTCCTGGGGAGGAGCGCAGTTCATTCTGCACTTTTGTGACCCATTTTTAGCTGACAGACAGCTATAGCCCGCTGTCAGCAGGTCTAGGCTGTGGAAAGATCCTTTATTTAAAGTCACGATTCACCTAGATGCCTGGACCAGCAGCTCGCTCAGCCTCTCAGTGAGCCGCTGAGACCCTGAGCCAGCCGCTCCTGCCCCCTCCACAGCTTGGCATTCCAGTGAGCTTGGGGGAGGGGGGGCAGAGCCAGGGACTGAAAGTCACCACTCTTTGCTCACTGATGGCTGAGAACTAAGTAATCAGTGGTCTTTGATCGCTCTGTTGTTGGGCTTAAAAGGAGACGGGGACAGATGCAACATTGGTTCCATGCTCCGTCCACCTAGGTTAGTAGAATTAGAAAAAAAAACATCTCTTTTAAAGGAAAAAGAACCCTCTCTCCCCAAGAAAATATTCCCACTGTAAAATATATCCCTCCCTCAAATATCCCCCCAAAAATTAAACCCCCCTGTCTCTAAACCGACCCACCAAAGCAAAAATATCTCCCTCAGTCAATACCCTCTCCCCCAGCAAAGATTTCTAATTACCGTATATACTCGAATATAAGCCGAGATTTTCAGACCTTTTTTTAGGTCTGAAAGTCCACCCCTCGGCTTATATTCGAGTCACCGCCGTCTGCCTACATGAACAGCGGGTCATGCAGACAGACGGCGGTTTTCAAAAGCCACGCCGCCTTCTCCCGCCCGTCCATGATAGGCGGACACTAATTTTCCCAGCAGTACAGTGTTCCACCTATCAAGGATGTTCTGTCATTCTCATCTCATGGACGAGGATGAGAGAATGTCCGTGATAGGCGGAACACTGCACACTGACTGCTGGGAAAAAAGTGTTCCTCCTATCACGGACGAGGAGGAGGAGGAGTGCGCTGCAGATGGGCATTGCTGACCCTCTTTTCCACTACAGTAGCTGCTGCATTTTTCCCCATCGGCTTATACACGGGTCAATACGTTTTCCCCATTTTTTTGTGGTGAATTAGGGGCCTCGGCTTATACTCGGGACGGCCTATACTCGAGTATATACGGTATGAAGGAAATCTCCCTTCGTCCAATCAAACTTCCTCCCAGAAGCAAATTCCTGCCATTAACCACCCCTGTAAACTTCTCTACAAACCCCCCCTTCTCCAAAAGCAAACCCACCCCCCTTTCCTTAACCCCCCACCAAAAGAAACTCCCCCAAACTGGAATTCTTACTTCCGCCTTCCTAAAACAGAAAATGGATGCCTCCCCACTTACCAGACCTCAGATTCAGCACGGCACAGAAGTAGGAAAACTTCTGCATCCCCAGTCTCCCTTCAGCTGTGTTGTATGATACCTCGAGGAGGAGTCTAGGAGTTCCCTCAAGTGTGCACTATCAATTGCCGGCATCTGAGACCTCGCAGTAATTTTATGCTTTTCAGCTGAGGGGGTGGGTCACAATAGAAGGGGGGGAGGCTGGCTGCTGCACTCCGAAACTCTGATTGCTTCTACTGGGCTGATGCTGAGGCAAAACAGCTGAGGCAAAACACACTGTCTGAGCATTTTGCCAGGTTGCTCTGGGAGGAGGGGGGGGGGGGGTTGAACACCCCTGACCCCCCCTTATTTACGCCCCTGAGTATCAGTCAGGTTGCTGGGAGAGGGGGAATCTCAATTGCAGTGCCTAAAATCCCTAGGAGACTTTTTTTTCCCCCCCTTTAACTTCCATTAGTCATTTAAATTTTCCATGTTGGTAGAGGAACTCTATAGTAACTCTTCTGTTTCATTGCTAATAAATAAGGGATTCCAAGCAGAAGCAACATGCTGTCATTGAGTTCTTGATGAATGTTTACAGAGATGACACCATTGACAAGAGCAATGTGCAGAGATGGATGAAGAATTTTAAAGAAGGGGAAATCGGCACTGAATACAAACCATACAGTGGCAGACCATCAATTTTGGACAATCTGCACCCCTCCTTTGTCAAGAACTGGGATTGATTTACTAAAACCAGAGAGTGCAAAATCTGGTGCAGCTCTGAATAGAAACCCATCAGCTTCGAACTCCAGATTGTTCAATTAAGCTTTACGAAAAAAGAAAATGGAAGCTGTGATTGATTTCTATGCAGCACTGCACCAGATTTGTACACCACAGTTTTAGTAAATCAACCCCTATGATGGCAAGTTGCTTTTGCTTGGAATCTGTTATTTAACTGCAATGAAAAATAACAGCAGAAGTCATAGTGGAAGAGTTACTATGTGGGTTAGTAAAAAGGTTTATGCCCACTTTTGCATCACCTTTGGTACAGCTGTGGTATTTAGTATAAGTAATACAATAGGACAGTGTTGTCTGGGGCCGGATGTGGCTTTTTGCTCGCTTCTGTCTGGCCCTTGGGGCACTATTCCACATACAGCTGATACTAATGATGAGGCACTATTTCCCCCACTGATACCAACAATAGGGTACTATTCCTTCCACTAAAACCAATGAGAGGGCATTTGGTACTCCCACTGGCCACAGTCTGGCCCCCTAAAGTCTAGTCTGTGTAGAAAGTTTGGAGACCCCTGCAGTAGGACATTGCTGACATATTGCAAGAGTATGTTGGCTATCATTTTGAATGTATAGAGTATGCACACCACATAGCTAAACTGCTTTAGCAATAAGTTTGTATTGGGCATATACATACATCTATACAACAGGTACAGATAACCAAGTATGTCGTATAACATTAAGCATAATACAAGATATTCACTCCGCTGTTGAATCATAGCAAAATAAAACATGCATGCATATGGGTGCAATGAGCTGCACTTAATACGTATAAGAGCTGATGTTCAGAAATACATACAGGAATTCAGTACTCGCATAATGAAAAGGAAAGCTGAGCCAGACTGGTGAAAAGAGAGAAGGAGGAAAAGCCAACATTTCGGGGATATAAATTGCTGCATTTGTAAATATTTATATATATATATATATATATATATATATATATATATATATATATATATATATATATAGTATCTCACAAAAGTGAGTACACCTCTCACATTTTTGAAAATATTTTTTTTATTATATCTTTTCAATGTAAAGTAGTGAGTGTACAGCTTGTATAACAGTGTAAATCTGCTGTCCCGTCAAAATAACTCAACACACAGCCATTAATGTGTAAACCGCTGGCAACACCCCTAAGTGAAAATTTTCAAATTGGGCCCAATTAGCCATTTTCCCTTGCCGGTGTCATGTGACTCATTAGTGTTACAAGATCTCATGTGTGAATGGGGAGCAGTTGTGTTAAATTTGGTGTTATCTCTCTCTCTCTCATACTGGTCACAGGAAGTTCACCATGGCACCTCATGGCAAAGAACTCTCTGAGGATCTGAAAAAATAATTGTAGCTCTACATAAAGGTGGCCTAGGCTTTAAGAGGATTGCTAAGACACTGAAACTGAGGTGGCCAAGACCATACAGCGGTTTAACAGGACAGGTTATGAACAGGCCTCGCCATGGTAGACCAAAGAAGAAAGGAGTGCATGTGCTCAGCGTCCTATCCAGAGGTTGTCTTTGTGAAATAGACATATGAGTGCTGCCAGCATTGCTGCAGAGGTTGAAGGGGTGAAGTGGTCAGCCTGTCAGTGCTCAGACCATACACCGCACACTGCATCAAATTGGTCTA
Organism: Lithobates sylvaticus; assembly: GCA_028564925.1. Classification (NCBI taxonomy): domain Eukaryota; kingdom Metazoa; phylum Chordata; class Amphibia; order Anura; family Ranidae; genus Lithobates; species Lithobates sylvaticus. The sequence goes on along the minus strand of CM053030.1, from coordinate 493,085,404 downwards.
CCTGGCTGTCATCCCAGAAGGAAGCCTCTTCTAAAGATGATGCACAAGAAAGCCTGCAAACAGTTTGAAGACAAGCAGACTAAGGACATGGCTTACTGGAACCATGTCCTGTGGTCTGATGAGACCAAGATAAACTTATTTGGTTCAGATGGTGTCAAGCTTGTGTGGTGGCAACCAGGTGAGGAGTACAAAGACAAGTGTGTCTTGCTTACAGTCAAGCATGGTGGTGGGAGTGTCATGGTCTGGGGCTACATGAGTGCTGCCGGCACTGGGGAGCTACAGTTCATTGAGGGAACCATGAATGCCAACATGTACTGTGACATACTGAAGCAGAGCATGATCCCCTCCCTTCAGAGACTGGGCCACAGAGCATTATTTCAACATAACGACCCCAAACACACCTCCAAGCCAATCACTGCCTTGCTAAAGAAGCTGAGGGTAAAGGTGATGGACTGGCCAAGCATGTCTCCAGACCTAAACCCTATTGAGCATCTGTGGGGTATCCTCAAATGAAAGGTGAAGGAGTGCAAAGTCTCTAACATCCACCAGCTCCGTGATGTCATCATGGAGGAGTGGAAGAGGACTCCAGTGGCAACCTGTGAAGCTCTGGTGAACTACACGCCCAAGAGGGTTAAGGCAGTGCTGGAAAATAATGGTGGCCACACAAAATATTGACACTGGGGTGTATTCACTTTTGTTTTCAGCGGTTTAGACTTTAATGTGTGTTGAGTTATTTTGAGGGGACAGCAAATTTACACTGTTATACAAGCTGTACACTCACTACTTTACATTGTAGCAAAGTGTAATTTCTTCAGTGTTGTCACATGAAAAGATATAATAAAATATTTAAACAAATGTGACAACTTAGTAACTTACCACCATGCAGTGTTCTTGGGCTGCATTTTAAAAACAGGGTACATGTGAGGTGTGTGCCTCGCGAATCCCATTCAAATGAATGGCTGCCCTGACACAACGACCAGCAAGCAACGCGCATCGACGCACATGTTTTGTTCAAGGTGCTGTGTTAAAGAATCTCAAAACCTACAAATATGCTAATTTTCTGTTTCGTTTTGAATAGAGTGGAGAGGGATTAGAACACCTGTCAGTCTTTTATTGCTGTCTGTGCCCCTTTTAGGGAGATTCATCCTCTTTCTCTGTCCCGTTTATGGATATTACTAAAAAGCAAAAGAAAATCTCACATTTTGGGTTGTCACCAGAACAGGAATAAAGGGGAAATCTTCCAATAGTAACACTAGTTCTGGTGGCAACCAGGGGTTTCTTCACTTTGGAGGGATTTTCTCTTCCTATTTTGGCTATGAAACAGGAAGTGAAGGGAAATCTGCCCAATGGGACACAGATGGTAAAAAAACTGATAGGGGTTATAATCAGGGCTCAAGTCCTGCGGGAATGCATGAGAACGGAGTTCCTGTACTTTTTCACAACAGGAACTCAGTTCCCGTTAGCAGCCGTGTCCTGCAAGACTTTGAAGTATGCGAGCTCTGTGGCAGGTGCTACACCAGCAGCTGCCGACACAGCTCGCAATAGTAAGTGCCGCACACCAGTAGGGGGCCCCATGACAGCTTCTGCTTCGATCTATCTGTCAATCACAGCTAGCTGACAGGTAGATCAGGTCCCTGCTGCTAAGAGATTGTATTTAGTCAGACCTCTTGTGATGCGCTTCTCCCCACCGGCTCCATCTGATTTTCTCCTCATCTCCCCCCCCCCCCCCCCCCCAGTCTCCTGCATACTTGCTCTGTGTGTCCCGCTGAATCCCCCCTCCTCTATCTTCAGTGCCATATGACGAGAGAACCCAAAGAAGGAGCACAGCTATTCTGCTCACAGGACAGGCAGGGAGAGAGGTGATCTGAGGGAGGAACAGCAGTTTGGGGTGGTAAGCTGAGCACAATACCTGGCAAAGTTTAATGCCAGGAGGGAAGTTTATGTCTAAATATGTGAAGGGTTGGAATAGCAGCGAGTGTGTGTTGGAGCCCTGCAGAGTTTGCAGCCCCCCCAAGCTAACATACATCTCCTAAGCAGGAACACATCACTATCTCCCCAAGCATTCTGTCCAGATAATGTGCAGTTCATTTATGACCTTTCCGTTTAACCCTGTGTTATCCAAACTCTGTTCAATGAAAAGTGTAAACTCACCACATAAACGCTCTATATACAAAATAAATAAAAGATAAGAACATGATGTTCACATTTGCATGGAAGCACAATTGAATGAATGCTGATTATTCAGTGAATTACCATATTTATGTTTATTTAGGATTGTTTTTTTTTTATGTACTAAGTTAAGCTTCATACACCCAATACGAAAATTGGATGAAAAATACCACTTTTGAAGCGTTCGTGTATATGAGCGTATCTTTTTTTTTTTTTTTTTTTTTGGGCGAGTGGATCTTGGGTGGGAGTTCCCACACTTTTTTCCCCAGGACTTGACCCCTGGTTATAACCCCGCCATTACTCTATCCAAAATAAAAAGAAACAAAAAAGTTTTGCCTTTTAGTTCTACCTTAACTGTCTGCATCCTGCTTTACAACCCTGCATACTTCTAACAAATCTTTGCATAAAAACTGGGATTCTTGCTTTGTATTTATTGCAATACATGTACTTAAAAGTGGGTTATGTCTGTATACTTTACAATATGTTCAACCAACCATGGAAGGTGAGCTGCATATCACCGAAAATGTCAGCCTCTACAATAAAATAGGCGATTCCTATAATTTTGTTTCTATGGAAATATCTCGGGGGTGCCTCCTCCTTACTGGTTAGATATAAATGTAAAAACATCTATAATTTTTTTTCTTTTTTTATGTAGGGTTAATGTGACTCAAGAATAAAAAAAACACTGGTTTGAAAGTTTCTTAGGTAACCAGCAAGAAAATAAACAGCAGGGATAAAATCAGTACCAAGTGAATGCGTTTGCCACCGCATTTAAGTCTTTGAAAATAAATGGTGTTTAAATAACTCCTAAACAAGCTGCAGCGCCTGTTCCGCTGGGATGTTTATGGGGCTTTAGCTCAGGAAAGTGACAAGTGTGCCGAGCTCCTAAATCAAAGGTTCCTCGCTTTATCCTCGCATGTCCCTGAGAGACGACTCTTTATAAGTAAACTTAATGGGAAGCCGAGTTTTGTGTTGGCTTTTATCTGCTTATTACCGAATCTTTGTTCTGAGCTGAAATTGCTTTTGGAGTAAAGGGGGCAACTACAAAGGAGGCAAACCATGTAACGACGTTGATGTAAGCCAAGGGCATGGGGGTCCAAATCTGGGAACATTGACCCTGATGTAGTTTAGGTATATTTCAGGGTAATCGGGTTCATGACTAAAACCTCATTGACATCTCCTTCCAGCATTGTGTTTGTATTTTTTTTTTTTTTTTCAAATCTAATTTCTATTCCTCCACTTGCCCCCCAGCTACATCACTAACCTTGTCTCCTAAGATCAACCGAGCCATTCTCTTTACTCCTCCCAAGACCTCCTGCTCTCTAGCTCCCCTGTCTGCTCCCCCATGCTCACCTCCAGGACTTATGAAGAGCCTCTCCCATCCTCTGGAACTCCCTACCCCAATCTGTCCAACTAACACCTGCTCTTATCCACCTTTTAGGCGATCCTTGAAAACCCATCTGCCTTCACCCAATAACTGAACTTTCATTTTCTCCATCACCCACCGGTGTTAATTTTTTGTATCACTTAACCCTCCCTTTTAGATTGCAAGGTCCACTGATTGCACAGCACTGAAAACTCAACTAGCATTGTCAGCCAATACCTGCTGCCTATCCCTATCCCACTCCAAATGCATATGTACCGTATATACTCGAGTATAAGCCGACCCGAATATAAGCCGAGGCACCTAATTTTACCACAAAAAACTGGGAAAACGTATTGACTCGAGTAGAAGCCTAGGGTGAGAAATGCACAGCTACTGTAAGTGGAAAAGAGGGTCGACAATGCCCATTTGCAGCCTCACTGTGCCCATTTGCAGCCATAGGTCCCCGAACTTTAAACTCGGTAGTTAAGGGTTCCTAGATGCCCCCTAGCTGCAGCCATAATTTGGGGTCTCTGGACCCAATGGGTCCCGAAATGACATTGCTGCAGATGGACACAGTTGACCGACTTTGGGGCCCTGTATCTCGGGGCCACTTGGTGCTAGGAACCCCAAATTTGGTGTGCAAACCCAGTGGAACTAGCACTACAACATATCCATATCCAGATGGGGTTCCTAGCACCCCGAGATACAGGGGCCCCAAAGTCTGTTCGGAAAATGTCAAGCACTTTTCTACAGCAGAGAATGACATTTTCTGAACCAACTTTGGGGCCCCGTATCTCGGGGCCACTTAGTGCTAGGAACTCCAGATTTGCACACCAAATTCGGGGTTACTAGCACCAAGTGGCCCCAAGATACGGGCCCCCAAAATCGGTTCAGAAAATGTTATTGCCTGCTGCAGAAAAATGCTTGACTCAAGTATAAGCCGAGGGGGGCATTTTCAGCACAAAAAAATGTGCTGAAAAACTCGGCTTATACTCGAGTATATACGGTAGATTTCTTTCCCAGAAAACAGTGCTGCTACATTGACTGTCAACAGTCTGCCAGAACAGTGATAGTAGAGAAAGGTCTGTTTGAGAGATGTAGTTCTGGGGGCACCCCAACATCAATAAGGGCTGAGTTCCCAGCAGCTGCCTCTGTAGGAACATTACCAACCTCACAAGCCGTAATCAAATAGCTTTTTTTAATAGGTAAAAGAAAAAAATACTCTGGGAAATGCCCTAGAGCATCCCTTCTCAACCAGGGTTCCATGGAACTCTAGGGTTCCTCCAGAGGTTGCTAGGGGTTCCTGGGCAATGAGTAGTTTCTGCCTCTCAGATATGTAACCACTGACACCACTGATATTTTTTGTCAATTTTAAGGGGGGACATTCTTCCCACTGATGACAAATTAAAACCCAACTCCGGACAAAAAAAGTTTTCCCTTGCAGCTGGGCTGTGCCCTTACTGCAAGGATATTTTGTCCAGGGGAGAGGAGAAAGCTGTTTACTCACTGGATCCTCCGCTCCACTGACAAACACCGCAATACAGTGGTGGCCTGTTCCTTATGTCCTCACGGCAGAGCAGGTCTATGGGCTTGATGACTTGAGGAACAATCAGCTGCACAAGACCGCCAGACACCAAGAAGGCGGTGGGAGGGTGCTCAGAAGCTGCATGGATCAGTTCTCCTATCCCCTAGACAGAAAACGAGCAGTTGCCCAACAAAACTGTGGACATTTGTCCGAAGGGCGTTGGCCCAAACTTGTCTTGCATACACACGGCACACAATTGTTGGCCAACAATCACGAACGTAGTGACATACTACGTGTTTTTTCAGCTCTTTAGTGCCACCCTCTGGGCTACTTCTGTTAATTTCGTGTTAGTAGAAGTTTGGTGAGTGTTGATTCGCGCTTTTCATTTTGCGCTTTTCAGTTAGTTTCTGAATGGCCCTTCGTCAACCAGACATGTTTTGGAATCGGAGGAGATAAAATGTTATTCATTATTGGCCTTGGAGTTATTGCTTTGACCCAAGTCCAGTCCAAGAAAAGGAGGAGGAGGGTTTCTTGGATCAAAAATTGGTTGCTTTATTAATCGTGACCAATTATGTCATATGCCTTTGCTGCGGGAGCTCCAGGAGAATAATCCAGATGATTTTCGGAATTATTTCAGGATGAAGGACCCCTGCTTTCACCAAATCTTGGCATTGTTGATCCCCCTATATTAAGAAGCAGGACACATGCATGAGGCTTTTATTTTATTTTTTGGTTGAATAATAATGATTTGATTTGGTATATTTTTTTATATTTTTGGATGCATAGAATGCACTTTTTGGTTAAGTTCTATTGGCAGATAGCATGTCTAATTTTATTTGTTTTCTTTTTTTAATGCACAATAAAAAAATTGTGGAGAATACTACTTGGCTATGTGTTTTACTTCAAATGACAGTTTGGGAGTAGGCAAGTACATTTAAAAAATACAATGTAAAATTAACAAGGGACACCAACATAGTTGTATCTTTGATATAAAAAAACTACGGGATAATGGTGTTGTGGTAACTTGACCAAAAAAATAAAATAAAATAATAATATTAATCTCTATCACTAGAAAAAAAAAAAGCCTTTTTAAATACGTTTGGCAGAACTTCATCAGTATCACCAGCAAAGCAGCTTCATTATTATCCCATTAAAGAAGAAGAGAATTGTGCGCTGCATTTTGACATTTCATAATTTGCCACGTCACAAATGTTAATTCTCCATTACGATCGCTAGTTTACAAGACCGGCCGCTTCTGGCTCGTCCTCGTTTCCGAGCATGCGTGTTTGTACTTTGGACCTTTGTCCGACGGACTTGTGTACACACGCTCGGAAAATCCGACAACAGACATTTGTCCGTGGAAAATTTTAAAGTCGGCCATTCAACATTTGTCAGTGGAAAATCCGACAACAATTGTCTGATGGATCGTACACACGGAACATCCAATCGTGTGTACGAGGCTTAACAGTAACAAAATCATATTTCTTATTGGTTGCTAGTTGTCACAGTGCTTTCTTACTGTATGTGTAAAGCCTCGTACACACGATCGGACTTTGTACAAACTTTCCCGTGGATTTTTGTACAAAGGGCGTTGGCTGTGAACTTGTATTGCATACACACGGCAGGACTTTTTCAGCCAACTTTCACCAAATCACGTGGTTTTTCTGCTCTTTACCACCACCTTTGGTCAACTTCTGTACTGTTGTCTGATCTTTTGCATTGCTTCTGAGCATGGGTGTTTGTACTTTGTACAAAAGTCCTATGGTTTTCTGTACACATGATCGGACTTTTGCTCCATCGGACTTTTGTTACCGGAAAGTTTGTCCGTTCGCACAGCCAACAAAAGTCCGATGAAGAACGAAACATTTTGTCTGATGGAGCGTACACACGGTCGGATGTTGCCTTAAAACAGCTAATTTGCATGTTTGTTGTCAAAAAGTCCGATCGTGTCTATGGGCCTTTAGAATAATTAACAAGGCTCATAATGTTCTAAATAAAGTCTCCTTTGTCCCTGTAGTCTGAACTGTGAATTGCTGGAAGTTGGTGATTTTTTTTTTTTTCATGCACTCTCTAATATCCATTTGCTTTGTGTGGGCGGGCGTGGGCATATTTGTTAAAGTATTTTCCTCTTCCAGCAATTTAAGAACTTGTGTGAACTAAACACTTACTACAATTCAAAGGGAACTGAATATTTCCTGCTAATGTTTTTAGCTCTTCACATCTGATAGCATGCCGGCCTTATAGACTTCATCAGATTGTTCTGTGTTGCAGCTGCAGAGGAGAAAAGAAGCACAATATAAAAAAAAAAGTGAGAATAATTCTCATAACCCAACTGCTTCAGGGATTGTGCAATTTTCCTATTTCATTGCAAAGGAGTAAATTGTCTTATTTGCTGCTAGATGTTTTAGTTATTGAGCTACCATCCAGTTCATACGCTTATTGGTTTATTAAATGATATCCAAACCCAAGAGCAGAAATGATTATTATTATACAGGATTTATATTGCGCCAACGGTTTAGGCAACGCTTTACAGTATAAAAGGGATACAATACAGTTATAATACAATAAAATACAAGAGTATTAAGAGGGCCCTGCTCAGAAGAGCTTACAATCTAATAGGATGGGGCAGGTGGTACAAAAGGTTTTAATTGTGGGTGGGGAATGAGCTGATGGAAGTGGTAGATTAGTTGGAGACGTGATGGGCTTCCCTGAAGAGATGAGTTTTCAGGGATCGCCTGAAGGTAGCAAGAGTTGGGGGATAGCCAGACAGGTTGAGGTAGCGAGTTCCAGAGGAGGGGAGAGGCTTTGGAGAAATCCTGGAGATGAGCATGGGAGAAACGTAATATACCGTATATACTCGAGTATAAGCAGAGTTTTTCAGCACATTTTTTTTGTGCTGAAAATGCCCCTCTTGGCTTATACTCGAGTCGAGCACTGTTCTGCAGCAGAAAATTAAATTTTACGACCCGAATTTGGGGCCCCCGTATCTTGGGGCCACTTGGTGCTAGGAACCCCCAATTTGGTATGCCAACCCAGTGGACCTAGTATACAACATATCCAATGATGGGGTTCCCTAGCACCAAGTGACCCTGAGATACAGGGCCCCAAATTTGGTCAACTGTGTCCATCTGCAGCAATGTAATTTCGGGACCCTTTGGGTAGCAACCCTTAACTACCAAGTTTGAAGTTTGGGGGACCTATGGCTGCAAATGGGCACAGGCTGCAAATGGGCACAGTGAGGCTGCAAATGGGCACAGTGAGGCTGCAAATGGGCATTGTTGACCCTCTTTTCCACTTACAGTAGCTGCGCATTTCTCACCCTAGGCTTATACTCGAGTCAATAAGTTTTCCCAGTTGTTTGTGGTAAAATTAGGTGCCTCGGCATATACTTGAGTATATACGGTACTCCAGCTTATTAGTTCCTGGATAAGTTGGTTGCATTCGTTTTTATTTTTCATGCTAAGAACATTTTCAGCGTGTACAGAAAATAACTGATCTTCCCAGAAATGCAATGTCCTTGTCTCTTCATGTGAGCTGGACTGCAACACAGACAATGTTATCCTCCTTCTGTCAACTACTAATCCCCCCATCTACTATGTAATGTAGATGAAGAGAGGTATAGATGGAGAGACATGTCTAAAGTCCAGCCTGGGTGACAACTATGGCTCCTAGAGATGTGTAATTAGTTTTGTTCCAAATACATTTTTTCAACGAAATTCGACAAATTCGTTCATTTGGAAATATTCAAAATTAACGAAAACACAAATTTTTCTGGAAAATTAGAAATGAGAAACTCCGAAAATAGGAATGAAAATTCGAAAAACCCTAAAATTCATAATAATAACTAACTAACTAATAACTATTACTATTTTCTAAAAGGAAGTAATCAAAACTAAAATCAATATACAAATAGTCCTTCAAACTTCAGCAGCACTACTGAAGATTGAAGGACTATTTTTATATTACCGGTAATTTTAGTTTTGATTGCTTCCTTTTAGAAATGTTGGTTTATATTTTTAGCAGCTGCTTTATACATAGGAAAAATATACATTAGTATATTTTTCCTAAAGCGTCGAATAAGTGATCTGTTGAGAACTTCTGTGTTGTTAATAACTATTACTAACTATTAAATTATAGATATTGGAATTTACTTTCAAATTTGGCTGTTGGCGAATGTAACGAATACAAATTTATCCGAAGTTACGAATTATCCGAAATAATGAATTCCACATCTAAACAAATGGAACGTAACGAATTAATAATAAAAAAACTTTTTATTATTATTATTAATTTGTTATGTTCCATTTGTTTAGATGCAGCATTTGTTATTTCGGATAATTCAGGAATTCATATTTGTTGTGTTCACTAACAGCTAAATTTGAAAGGAAATGTATTTGGTAGTTATTAGTTGTTATTTCGGATTTTCGTTCTTTCAAATGTTCGGATTTTCGTTCTTATTTTCGAATTTCCAAATTTCGATCATAACGAATGACCCAAAAAATAAATAAATAAATAAATAAAACGAACAAATTTTTTGGCAGTGCACATGTCTAATGGCTCCCTCTGTGGATACAGTGGAGTGAGTTAACGTCATACTAGTCTAGGGAGTGTTATTTACAGCATTACAAGGTGAAAAAAAGGCTGAAAAAACAAAAAACAAATTCAGCCTCCACATCTGAGAACTAGTAAACTGCAATATACAGTACATATATAACATTTAGTTTTTGGGTTTAGATACCCTTTTTATATATTTTTATTATTTCATTTGCTTTGGTGTTATGACTTCTATAGTGCTGTTCACATGTGTGGCTTCCAGTAGTAAATGTGTCATCCCTGCACAGCGTAAGAGGGCTGCTGGGAAAGCCTTATTTGAACACACAGGATACATTTTACACCTAAGAACAAGGCCTAATCAAGGCTAACTATGCAACAGTTGTGGTTGTTTTTATAGGTAGACGGCTGCTCTCACAGGGGTCTCAAATGTCACACACAGTGGGGAAGTCTGAACACTTGGATGTATGTTATTATATGTTAATATTTGTGGCAGCAGCATCTATAAAATAAGAATGATTCAAGGTCAGTTTCTCTGCTAGAAAACATTATGCTGTATTTTATACAGTGTGACTGTTAATAACCTTGGGTTGTTGTGATACAGATTTATAATGTTAAGTGGAGGTTTGCAGGATTAGTAATGGGATGTTCTGTAATACATATCTTGATTTGTATATTTTAAAACTCAATAAACTGTACCCAATCATCTAACCAATAGACCTGATGCCGCGTACACAAGAGTAGAATTTCCGTTCGAAAAATCTTGGATGGTTTTTCCGATGGAATTCCACTCAAGCTTGTCTTGCATACACACAGTCACACAAAAGTTTGCTGAACTTTCGACCATCAAGAACGCGGCGACGTACAACACTACGACGAGCCGAGAAAATTAAGTTCAATGCTTCCGAGCATGTGTAGGAATTTTGCGCCTCAGAATTGCTACAGTCGATCGGAATTTCCGATCGGAACTTTTTCCGACCGAAAAATTGAGAACCTGCTCTCAATCTTTTGCTGGCTGGAATTCGGCCATCAAAAGTCCGATGGAGCATACACACGTCGCATTTTCTGACCAAAAGCTCTAATCTGTCTTTTGCTGGCCGAATTTCGTGTGTGTATAAGTCTTTTTTGGATATGGAGTCTCGTGACTACTGCAGTGCCAAGGGTCACTTCTCTTCTCAAGCTTCAGTCTTCAGGCAGACCTACTGATTGGTTTAGTTGGCAGTACTCGCATGATCTATGCCTAGGAGGTTTAGGTCATATGACCTAAGTTTTAAAAGAATCAGCCGAAATATGGTGATTAGAAAAGAAAAAAATCAATAAATACTAAACCCCTAGTAGAGCTGCATGATTCTGGGCAAAATGAGAATCACATTTTTTTTTGCTTGGGATAAAAAGGTCTCCATTCTCTCATGATTCTTGCAACGTAAAATCTTTCACATTATACAAAAAGAAAATTGGGCTAACTTTACTGGTTATATTTTTTTTTTTTTTTATTCATTAACCACTTCAGCCCCGGAAGGATTTACCCCCTTTCTGACCAGAGCACTTTTTGCGATTTGGCACTGCGTCGCTTTAACTGACAATTGCGCGGTCGTGCGACGTGGCTCCCAAACAAAATTGACGTCCTTTTTCCCCACAAATAGAGATTTCTTTTGGTGGTATTTGATCACCTTTGCGGTTTTTATTTTTTGCGCTATAAACAAAAGCATAGCGACAATTTTGAAAAAAACACAATATTTTTTTTTTTGCTATAATAAATATCCCCCAAAAAATATATAAAAAAAAAGTTTTTTCCTCCCTTTAGGCCGATACGTATACATATTTTTGGTAAATAAAATTGCAATAAGCGTTTGATTGGTTTGCGCAAATGTTATAGCGTTTATAAAATAGGGGATAGTTTTATGGCATTTTTATTAATATTTTTTTTTTTTTACTAGTAATGATGGCGATCAGCGATTTTTATCGTGACTGAGACATTATAGCGGACACATCGGACATTTTTGACACATTTTTGGGACCATTTGGCATTAATACAGCAATCAATGCTATAAAATTGCATTGATTACTGTAAAAATGTCACTGGTAGTGAAGGGGTTAACACTAGGGGGGGGGGAGGGGTTAAGTGTGTCCTAGGGGCGTGTTTCTAACTGTCTGGGGGGGATGGGCTGTGTATGACGTGACACTGATCGCTGCTCCCGATGACAGGGAGCAGACGATCAGTGTCCTGTCATTAGGCAGAACGGGGAGATGCTGTTTACATCAGCATCTCCCCGTTCTTGGGCTCCGTAACACGATCGCGGGTATCCCCGCGGCGATCGAGTATGCGGGTCCCGCGGGCGCGGTCACGGAGCTCGCGGCAAGCGCGCATGGTGGGAAATTCAAATATATATATTCCGACAGCGGTCGGCAAGTGGTTAAAGTCATTTTTTCCACAAAAAAATTATTTGAAAGACCGCTGCGCAAATACAGTGTGACATAAAATATTACAACAACCACAATTTTATTCTCTAGGGTCTCTACTAATAATATATATATATATATATATATTATGTTTGGGGGTTCTAGGTAATTTTCGAGCAAAAAATAAATTATTTTAACTTGAAACCAACAAATGTCAGAAAAAGGTTTGGTGTTTAAGTGGTTAAACTTTCCTCATTTACACACGGAAGTCTATTCCTTTGACAAATTGTTACAATGTTTATATTTAATTCCACTGCTAAAGAATGTTTTGATTCTTGGCAGACTGCCCGTTTTTTTCTTTCCTTTCTTTTGACTGCTGTGGCTTCAGAAGAGCAGAGAGAATTCTTTGCATAGAAAGAATCGTCAAGTACTTTTGGTCAAGATCGCAATGGGGAAAAAAATCGCGATGGCGATTCCTGACGATTAATCGTGCAGCTCTAACCCCTAGTTACCTAGTAGAATGTCTTTGTCTTACAATTCTTATATTTTTATGTTTTGTTTCATCCCTGAGATGTTCAGATTAATGATGCGTCCCTTCTCTTTGCCTTTCAGTTGTTTTTATTTCAGCTGCTGCGAGGACTCTCCTACATTCACCAAGGTCACATTTTGCACAGAGACTTGAAACCACAGAACCTGCTGATCAGCGATACAGGGGAGCTGAAGCTGGCCGACTTTGGTATAAAGATGTTCGACTTTAATTATATTCTTTTGTATACTGTGGAGGAGGCCAGAGGGTTTCTATTGATTTCTGGCTTTTCTTTAGATAATCTCTATCTTTTGTTATTATTGGGTTTTTCTCTTGAACTCAACGGCTATCTCAAAATGAGAAAAAAGATGTTTATGAGAAAGCTAGCCTAAAATGTGTTTTTCCGCAAGGATCTTATTATTCGTGTTTTATTTTTTTTTTCTTTAAGGACAACTCTAGCCAACAGCTAGATCCACATTTACGTGGAGCTGCATCTATGGGTTCAGTAGAAGTATAATAGGAAAAACTTATCAAGCCACTTCCAGCAAGAAAAAACATTCATTTTATTTGAAGGCAGAATATTGTATGTTCTCACAAGCGGGTCCCTCCTAACCCTCTGTCCTTATATTTTATTGTAACTGTACCATCTCCATTTATTTGGTAAAGCACTGCGCAGACTGTTGGCGCTATAAAATCCTACATAGTAATAATATACGGCCCCTGAATATGCAATGATTTCTCTGCTAGCTGTCATTCTCAAAGTGACAGTTTCATGTGACTTGCAGAAAGTCATAAATAGCAGGGATATGCAGAATTCCTACAGGGTTTATGCTACTTTTTTTTTCCACTTAAAATGTGCACAAATATGAGTTTCTGAATGTTCCCCAAAATATTTCATAGACTTCTGACATCACTTCAAGAGGTTCACCTTTAATGGCCATTTTGCAAAAAAATCCCATGCATTTCAACACCTCTAGCACATTACACAGCACTCCCCCCACTGTTCAAATAATTGCTCCTGTCCCACCACTGGGGGTGCGTCAGGGGCGGACTGACCATTCGGCCACTCGGGCACTTCCCGGGGGCCCCATCAGGGTTGTCAGCCTCAGTAAAACCAGGGACAGTATGTAAAAATCTTTGTTTTATTTACATCTGTTTCTGAAATGTCCCTTACTGACATCCTTTTGGTCTAAAAAAAAATCCCAAGATTATAGCTGCCCCACCTCTCCAGTACCTTCTCAGCCAATAGAAACATGTCTGTGTATACTGTGTGTACATGTATGTGTATACTGTGTGTGTGTATACTGTGTGGGGCCCATAATCTCTGATTGCCCGGGGGCCCCATAATCTCCTATTGCCCGAGGGCCCCATGAGTTGTCAGTCTGCCCCTGGGGTGCGTTCATAAGGGCGCATGCAATCTGCCCCCTCTCTCCTGCCACCCTTCTATCACCAATAGATACATTCATGCAGTGCATGAATCTATCTTTGGCCGCCGCTGCCACTCCCTATTTAGGCACCCGGCCCCTTTTCGGACGCAGTGCGCCTGAATTACAGCGGTGTTAGAAAAACAAATGGATTTTCACTTTCCTAACACTAAACCACCTCTCTGCCAATCGGGTGCTCGGATCTGTTACCCGTCACCTGATTGGCTGAAACGACAGACGCTGTGATTGGACGCCAGGTGTCCAATCATAGCAGAGGATGGGAAGAAAGGACGGGAGAAGACTTTGAGGAGCTGCCCACTGCCCACAGGTAAGTGCAGATAGAGGGCCGGCGGGGGGCACAGTGGCTGCGTTTGATGGGGCACAGTGGCGGCAATTGATGGGCACAGTGGCTGCGATTGATGGGCACAGTGGCTGCGATTGATGGGCACAGTGGCTGCGATTGATGGGCACAGTGGCTGCCATCTGGGCACAGTGGCTGCCATCTGATGGGCACAGTGGCTGCCATCTGATGGGCACAGTGGCTGCCATCTGATGGGCACAGTGGCTGCCGATTGATGGGCACAGTGGCTGCCGATTGATGGGCACAGTGGCTGCCGATTGATGGGCACAGTGGCTGCCAATTGATGGGCACAGTGGCTTCCGATTGATGGTACAGTGAGGCTGCAATTGATGGGGTTTTTTTCAGAATTTTCAGTTTGTTTTTGCCCCCCCAAAAACTTTGCGCACCAACCGCCACTGTGTCCCCCTCTATATGTATAGACCCTGTGTAGCCTGACTCCGTAGTAGCTGACCCCCTAAAACCCCTCTCCACCCGTCCCCCAGTCCTCCCTTAACAGCAGGGCAAATCAGATGTTAGCAGTCCTCCCACAGGAGCCACTCTAGCTCGTTCAAACTTTGGGCATGTGGAGCGTTCGCTGCTGCTGCTATAGAGGGAGCCAAAGTGGTCCCGCAGGTGCACTATCATCCGGCAACGTTAGGACAAACTGGGTCAGCTACTAAAGTTTTTATTTTTTATTTTTTTTGGGCAGGCTGTGCACAGCCTTCATGTAAACAGGGGGAACAGGAACTATTTGAACAAATGAGGAGTGTGATGTAATGTGCTGGGGATTCTGAAATGCATGGAATTTTTTTCGCAAAGGGCCATTAAAAGTGAACTAACATGTTAATTTACAATATGGATTGCTGCCATAAAGGAACAGTGTCCTCCCTAGATTTTTTTTTTTGTTCAGCTTAGTCCAAACAAAAAGCATGCCCCATCAAAGGGGACCAACAAAAAACATACTATATTACTATAATATTACAAGGATAGCCATAGGGATGACATCAGCAACACATGGCAGTCACGCTCTATTTTTACCTTGAAAGATAAAAATAAGTGTGAACCTTTTTCAACTACAAAGTTGGTGTGCAGTCATGTTGGAACAGGAAGGGGCCATCCCCAAACTGTTCCCACACAGTTGAGAGTATGAAATTGCCTAAAATATCTTGGTATGCTGACGCCTTAAGAGTTCTCTTCAGTGGAGCTAAGGGGCCAAGCCCAACCCCTGAAAAACATACCCCCCACCATAATCCCCCTGTCCACGAAATGATTTGGACCAGTGCACAAAGCAAGGTCCATAAAGACATGGTTGAGCAAGTTTGGGGTGGAGGAACTTGACTGGCCTGCACAGAGTCCTAACCTCAACCTGATAGAACACCTTTGGGATGAATTAAAGCAGAGACTGTGATCCAGTCCTTCTCGTCCACATTAGTGCCAGATCTCACAAATGGGCTTCTGGAAGAATGGTCAAACATTCCCATAGACACACTCCTAAACCTTGTGAACAGCTTTCCCAGAAGAGTTGAAGCTGTTATAGCAGCAAAGGGCAGGCCAACTCAATTTTGAACCCTACGGACTAAGACTGGGATACCATTAAAGTTCATGTGCGTGTAAAGACAGACGTTTCAACACTTTGGACAATATAGTTTGGTTTTATATATAGATAGATAGATATATAGATAGATAGATAGATAGATAGATAGATAGATAGATAGATGGATAGATATATAGATAGATAGGCCTGGAATCAGCTTCTTGCTGCCAAAGTTGCTGGGTGGAGCATTTGGTATAAGTGAAATGAGAATTGTTTAGCACACTCCAGCTTTGAAGGTTTTGAACTTTTGTCCATTTATTTCTTTGGAGGTACACAATAGTTGAATTGTTTTGAGGCACTTAGACATTGTATCGTATACCCTGTGTGTATTGAAAGTGAATCTAACTTACTAGCAGTGTGGGGTGTATCTTGCTACAATGTAAGTATGCTCAACATACTTACCTCCTAGTCTGCGGAACCTTCAGTGGTTAGAGGTCCATGCTCTCTGTCGCTGCCCTATTGCCCCTGCACCCATCTTGTCCATCACCTTTTCTACACTGGCATGTACTTAGGCCAATGGGCAGACACTGATAATATAAGCCCTGTGCTGGAGTTACATAGTCCCAGCACCCGGCTCCATTGCTGGGAAAGGGTCAAGAATGCATGCACAAAAAATGTATAGAGTAATGCCGTGTACACACGATCAGACTTTTCGACGGACTAGGTCCGGCGGACCGGAATCCGTCTGACAATTCGATCTTGTGTAGGCTCCAGCGGACTTTTCATTCCCAAAAGTCAGACGGACCTAGAAATAAAACCTGTTTCAAATCTTTCCGACGGCCTCGAGTTCGGTCGAAAAATCCGGTCGTCTGTGTGCTAGTCCAACGGATGAAAACCGACGCTAGGGCAGCTATTGGCTACTGGCTATGAACCTTTATTCTAGTCCGGTCGTACGTCATCACGTTCAAATCCGTCGGACTTTTGGAGTGATCGTGTGTGGGCAAGTCCATTCATTTGAAAGTCCGGCGGACCTCCGCTGCAAAGTCCGTCGGCTAGTCCATCGGACCAAGTCCGTCAAAGTCCGCTTGTGTGTACGCGGCATTAGTTCTACCAAAAAAAAAAAAAAACTCTATCTCTTAGCGTTTCTCTTTTTTGGTTTAACTGTAATACCTCCTGGAGAAATATGTACGTTGTTTGTATAAGCTTTGATGTTCAAAATACAAAAGTGCTATTAACGACTTGGGTCTGAGCACTTTATGGAAAATGTTTAGTTGGCACAGGTAAAGCCATTTATAATGCACATTCAAGAAGCTCTTGTAAAAAGGGAAGTGATGTTGGAAACCTCTGGTTATATCAGTTGCGTTTTTCTATTATGCATGTTTACAGATCAAAGACGAGTGTTGAGGGCAAATGATCAATGTATTGATCCCGTCCTCCAAAGTATGATGTGAGTGAGCTCTGGGATGGCTGAGCAATAGATTGATCCTTAGCCATTCATTTCCATGTATGCCTAGCAGATTAGCCTCATCGATTGGATGAGAAAAGCCCTGGAAGGTTTACATCTGTCTTGTAGTGTTTGCTTTGTATTGTCACCGGTTCCCATAGGACAGTCAGCCGTCACAATAGGTCATAGGGGAAAGTTCCCTCAAAGAGAAAAATGAGTCCTAAGTATGTGGCTGTTCCAGTAGATCTTTTAATGACTTGACAAAGGGTTATTGATCTATGAAGTGTGTCGGTTTATACTTTGCTGTTCTGGACAGCATGGTGGCTTGGTGGTTAGTGATTTTGTCTTGGTTTTAAATCCCACAAGAGTTGGTATCTGCATAGGGGGTTCTTATAGTGTATAGAAACCCTCTGTTTAACCCATAATGCTTTCTGAATTATGTGTCATGGGTGCAACCATTATTATGTTTATTTGTAAAATGAAGATTTAAGAGATGCAAGAAAATAATTTTTTTTATAAGTTTGAATTTAAAATATATAAGATTGATGCGAAATCCTGATAGTTTACCTTTAAGAAGTTGGGAGTTGATATGCATTAGGGAAATAAGATCTACTTCCATTTATCTCACAGCAATGAGCTCTGTTTATGTCCCCGTCCAGAGGATTCAGTAGCTCACACTTGGAGTAGTGGGTAATGCACTTTTTATATCTAAAGTGGTCAAATTTCACAAACTCATATTTTCAGGAAACACACAATTCTTTCTTTGATTATTAAAAATAAATATTTAATTTTTTCAAAGAAAGTTAAGCTTTTGAGGCACCAGATCATGTATAAAACTGAAATTTTATATTCATACAAAAATTAAAAATTAATTTAAAATTTTTACATAAATTCATATTTACATTTTATATTTATTTTGTTGTGAATGGTGCCTCAAAAATCTGAATTTCTTTCTGTTAATGTACATAAATCATTTAGCAGATGTGGCACTCCATCACATTTATTTTAAATGAACTAGTTTCAATCTCCGAACAGCCAGATACACATGCATGAATTTGCATCTTTGCATCTTTGCATGTTTGTCTAGAACAGGAAAAAAAATGAAAGGTGTGGCGCTAGCTCAATCCAAGAAATAACAATCATGAATCATAAAAATGTGTATATAATACAATCAAGAAATATATATATATATATATATATATATATATATATATATATATATATATATATATATATATATATATATATATATATATATATATATATATATATATACACACACATATACACACACACACACACACACACACACACACACACATACACACACACACATACACACACACACACACATACACACACACACATACACACACACACACACACACACACAGTAAAACCTTAGTTTGAGAGTAACTTGGTTTGAGAGCGTTTTGCAAGACAAGCTACATTTTTTAATAAATTTTGACTTGACATACAATCGATGTCTTGATATACAAGTAGTGTCATGTCACAACCGAGTTTAAAAGAGAAGAGAGGCGTCTCTAAGTGTAGCAATATGGTTACATTTATTGAAGGTACAACATTTAGCAAGTCACATGGTTGATGATTAAAACAGGCACATCTAAGTATGCAGGCACTCGGGGTAAAGCTGTCCACATAGACCGTCCTCCGCACCGCCATTGATGTCATCCCTTCCACGCTGCGCTATATGAGCGCTTCAAGCCTCGCTTTCAGATCGCTCTACTGCAGGGTAGTCTTCCCAGTCATGATTGCAGACTGAGAGCCGGTGGAGCGGGGAACGGTCTATATGGACAGCTTTACCCCGGATGCTGCATACTTAGATGTGTCTCTTTTAATCATCAACCATGTAAGTTGCTAAATGTTGTACCTTCATTAAATGTAAGAATATTGCTACACTTAGAGGCGCCTCTCTTCTCTTTTATACTCTGTAGCTACTGATGGATTTTGCTTCAAATCCCCTTGTGGATGGACATTTTATCATTACACAACATATCACATTGCTATAATATTTTTTATATGGACTATAAACTGAAGGACTTAGGAATAAATTGTTGTGGAACGAATCATCTGAGTTTCCATTATTTCTTATGGGGAAATTCGCTTTGATCTACAAGTGCTTTGGATTACAAGCATGTTTCCGGGAATGAATTATGCTCACAATCCAAGGTTTTACTGTATCCAAAAGACTATAGCAAACGTCTCATAGAAAGTGACAGTCTTCACAGAATCGTCCAATCACCGTGGATCCAGCTTAAAAATCCTCAAAAAGCTACCATTACCACTGGATCTGTCGGAGGGTTGAGGATTGTTGAGCTGGATTACTATAAGGTGAATCTTTTATAGATGGTTAGTGAGTGCGCATTTTATACACACGAGTTGCAGTGGAGCACATATAAAGAAAGATAAGCCTGAAGCAAAAAATAAAAATAAGCATAGGGCTGGCCTGACCAGGTAGCAGGGCTAACAGGCACAAACAGGGTTAATCCAATCTTGCTGGGGATTCATATATCAGAGGGGGTGGGTGGTGCAGAATAGGAGGGTTTTTTGGCATGGTGAAGGTGGGGTCAATAGTTCTGTGGTCAGTTGGAGGTCATCGGACTAAGAAGAAACTTCCCACCCTCCCGCCCTTTGAAATGGATGTGGTGCAACGGCTGTTGTAGTGGCTTGGCAGTTGGGCTCTTTGGTGGCCTTCTAAAATAGCAGCAATATGGCATAGTGGGGAACCATCTATGGCAGGGGTGCCCAACCTTTTGAAGAGTGAGGGCCACTTAAGCGACTTGGTAACCGGTCGCAGGCCACAATGAGCAGAGCAGGCGGATGAGAGGTCCGTGTTTGCTCTGCATATGCAGAGCGGACACAGCCCACTCTACTCTGTGACGGAAGGGGATTGATCCACTTCTGTTTTTTTTAGCGAATCAGATTGGAGGTAGGCGGGTAAATGGACACAAAACTGTTTATATCTCCTGTTTCATAGAAGTGAATGGAGGGTCTGATTGGGTCAGACTGGTTGTATGAAAGGAGCCTGTTTTCACACTAATGCAGCGCAGTGCACCTGTGTCTTTCCTGTGGGTTAGCCATAGCTCCCAACTGTACCTGATTTGGAACAATGTCCCTCTGTCCCTCATTGCTCCTCATTTGTCCCTCATTTTGGTATGATCTATATAGTTGTATATAAAACACACTTTTTATCTATCAAAAGGTGTTTTCCAGCGCTAAACCTTTCATCTGATTTCTAAATTGCTGCATTTGTAAATTCCAAAAGCCAATATAAAGGAATAGTAGTGGTAAAAAAAGCACTTGTGGGTTTAACCAATCTTATTTTTTTTGTACAATTCTCCATTAAGGGGGTGTGTCCTATGCCTGCATACTTTTGCTGATAGGTGTCCCTCATTCCCATCTCAAAAAGTTGGGAGGTATAGCTACACTTTGATTATATCCTGCAAGTGTGGTGCACTTTCTGAAAGCGCACCAAACCCGCAGGTAATAAGAGAAGTCTATGCCTCAGTACAGGTAATCTGAAGGTGCACTGCACCTGCGGATCAGTTGGAAAGCAGCCAAGTAACCACTGCGCAGATATGCCCATGCATACACTTCAATTATAGTAATAAACTAACATTTAATAACAGGTTTTCCATTCAGGTATCGCCTGCTGTTGCTGTCCCAGGCAGAGTGCATTTGGTATAACTCCGCCTGTGACAGGAGCTGGCCCTATACAGGAAGCATTGGCTTACACAGCTCTACTCCACAGCCACTTGCTTTCTCTACCGCCGGCTTAATTAACAACACAGATGCTTAGAGATGGCGGGTCCGCAACCCATGATCTGGGTTTGCCAATCCACCATTCCAGAGAAGGAGGTCGCGGGCCACATCAGAGGGCTCCGCGGGCCACATGTGGCCCCCGGGCCACTGGTTGGGCACCCCTGATCTATGGTATGGGGCCCTCTGTAAGATGTCAGTTAACGAAAGGCATTGGGAATACAGTATAGAGGTATCTACGTAAAATGTGGAGAGTTGGGATTGCCCCTGATTCGGTGTGTTGCGGCTTGGGACCTTGTGTGGTCACGCAGATACAAAACAATTTGGGGTTCCTCAGTGCCTTCAAAGATCGACAACCTGGTTTAGTATTTATCTGTGAAATTATTATGTTTTTGTTAAACAAAATGTGTTTTATGGTTATTTGTTAATAAATGTCCGGTATGGCCAATTTTATTCCAAAAAGGGTGTCTTTGATTTATTTAATATTTGTGGGTAACAAGAAGGGGAGTAGTAGTGATACAGTGGGGTTGGCATCGGTCTTACTATAGTTAAGTCAATCTTAACACTTCTTATCCACTGTGATTGGACGGTTTTGTGAAGACTCCATCACGTTCTATGAGACTTTCGTTATATTCCTTTGGATATATATATTTTTTGATTGGTTTTATATACACCTTTTTATGATTCATGATTGTTCTTTCATTTTTTTTTTTTTCCTGTTCTAATCTGTTAGGTAGTGTTCACCACTGCTGGTCCTGCATTGTACGTAATGTACATTTCTGAATGATTTTCCTGACACTAAGAGGAAAAAAGGGTGGCGGGAGGGAGCCCCAGCGCACAGTCTGTAATTGACAGCCTCAGCTCTATTTTTTGTGTGCTGTGTGAAGGGGGTGTGTCCCTTCCCTCTATTAGCTCCCACTGAGGTCTGAAGAGTGTAACTTGAGTTTTCCCCCCTGCCCCCCCCCCCTTTATGGAACCTCAGACAAGCTGTTTAAATTCTGGACTTTGAACAGATGTAAAGAGAGGGCTTCAGATAAACAAGTACAACTTATGAAGAAGGATTTGTTTCATCTCTGTGTATCACCTGAGGCCAGTCACTTCCCAGGGTATATATAAGGGTTTACAACCACTTTAAGCTTTCCTTCTCTTAATGTGAAGGGTCCCCAAAGCCACTATTCAGTGCACCATTGGTTGCACTATGACATCATTACATACCATTCAAATTCAGCAATCCTGGTTGCAGTGAGGATGTCGAGCCACCCTACAGTCTGGACGATGGAGGGAAGAGATGAGCGCCAGAGTGAGGGATAAGATCATTAAAATTATTTTTTTAATAGTATCCTTGAAAAAAACTGAGCATTTAACCCTTGCAGTGCGAAAAGAGCCCCATTGCAAGGATAGGTTTGGATTGCCCCCCGGAGCTCAGCTTTAAATGTCTTGTGTATTTTTCATATCTTTTCTTCTTTCCTGATTTTCATCATTACTTTGACACATATATTGTTACTTATTATATAAATCCTGTATAATAATAATTAGAACTATTTGGTGACATGAATTACTTTTCTCTTGCAGGTCTTGCACGAGCCAAATCAGTCCCCAGCCACACTTACTCTAATGAGGTAGTAACTCTTTGGTACAGGCCTCCAGACGTGCTGCTGGGTTCCACAGAGTACTCCACCTCCCTGGACATGTGGTAAGTGAAAGTGAGATGCCTCCAAATCTTTGGGGCTGATTTACTATTTATTATTTATTACTATTTATTATTAAGGCAATCTTATTTTGCATTTTTTTGCACTTTGCAAGTGCTGTTGCGCCAGAGCTTAGGAAACGAGGGGAAGCTCTGCTGGCTTCCATTATCCAATCATGTGCAAGCAAAAATGCTTTTTTTTTTTTTCCTGCCATGTGATTGGGTATTTTTTGCAAAGTGAAGCATCTACTCCTTTACTTAGCTTTGGAGCAACTGCACTTGCAAAGGGCAGTCTGTGTCCTTAGTAAATCAAGCCTCTTAAGTCAATGACCTGGAACAAATATGGCAGATTAGTATAACAGCTAGGCCACAAGTCTAAAAATGACGGGTTCACTTTAAGCGATTCAGCCCCGGAAGATTTTTTCCCCTTCCTGACCAGAGGACTTTTTGCGATTCGGGACTG
Source organism: Lithobates sylvaticus (assembly GCA_028564925.1). Lineage (NCBI taxonomy): Eukaryota > Metazoa > Chordata > Amphibia > Anura > Ranidae > Lithobates > Lithobates sylvaticus. The sequence goes on along the minus strand of CM053030.1, from coordinate 493,062,195 downwards.
CGTTGCTTTAACTGACAATTGCACGGTCGTGCAACGTTGCACCCAAAAAAAATTGACGTCCTTTTTCCCCACAAATAGAGCTTTTTTTTGGTGGTATTTGATCACCGCTGCGGTTTTTTTTTTTTGCACTATAAACAAAAAAATGACAATTAAAAAAAAAATTTTTTTTTAACTTTTTGCTATAAAAATATCCCCCAAAAAGATATGACATTTTTTTTTCCTCAGTGTAGGCCGATATGTATTCTTCTACATATTTTTGGTAAAAAAAAAACGCAATAAGCGTATATTGATTGGTTTGCGCAAAAGTTATAGCGTCTTCAAAATCGGGGATAGTTTTATGGCATTTTACATTTTTTTATTAGTAATGGCGGCGATCTGCGATTTTTATCGTGACTGCGACATTATGGGGGACACATCGGACACTTTTGACACTATTTTGGGACCATTGTCATTTATACAGCGATCAGTGCTATAAAAATGCACTGATTACTGTGTAAATGACACTGGCAGTGAAGGCGTTAACCACTAGGGGGCGATGAAGGGGTTAAGTGTGTCCTAGGGAGTGATTCTAACTGTGTAGGGGTGTGTTTCAAGTCGCATGACAGAGATCACCGCTCCCGATGACAGGGAGCCGTGATCTGTGTCATGACACAAGCCAGAACGGGGAAATGCCTCGTTTACATAGGCACTTCCCCGTTCTGAGTATCCGTGACACGATCGCCAGGAGACTGGCGGACATCGAGTCTGCCAGTCCCGCGGGCACAGTCACGCTGTACATGGCGGGCACGCGTGCCTGCTATCCCCGCCTCTTAAAGGGGACTTACATGTACGCCCATTTGCCCCCCGCTGCCATTGTGCCGATGGATATCAGCGCGCAGCATTCGGCAAGTGGTTAAACTGTAAGCTGTGCTGTTTTCTTGTATCTGACACGTCACTGTATAGATGGATGGGCTCCCCCACATATAGCCGTCTCACCTCTTGTAAGGTTGCGCTCAGCACAGTGATATGGGGAGCAGCTGGGCGCTTAACCGCATTGTTATTAATTCTTGTCGTGTCACATTTCTTAATAGCTCTGCCTATTTTTCTCACTTCAAAATTTAAGGAAACCATTACATGTGTCTGTGTGATAAATGTTAGCCTGCAGACCTCCAGTGTGTCTGCTACTGAAGCTGCACAAATAAATATTAACTTCTCCAGAGGTGAGCCCATATGACAAATGACACCATTAGTACGGCTTGTTATCCTGCTGCATCGTTACTGATGAGATGAGACGCCAGGCATTGTCTGTACAAGAGGGCTGAAGGAAAAGGGTCTGTGTTGCCACCATTTTCCTATCTAATGTCTATAGATCCAACATACGTCCACAAGATGACTGTTCTTGGGTCTGGCAATCGGGTACTTACGCTATATTGCCAAAAGTATTGGGGCGCCTGCCAGAGGCGGCTCTAGGCCTTATGAGGCATTAGGCAAAACTTAAACATGAGGCCCCATTCACACCCATAATGGGAAAAATAATTCAATCGGTAAAAAATTAAAGTGGATGTAAACCCACTCTCATCCTTTCTAAACTACTGCAATATTGGTTATCTAGAAGGATATACATGCCTCCTGCATGTATACTTATCTGACAAATGTCTCCCCTCTGTCTGCTATGAGACCAGAAAAACTGCAGATTTTGTGGGTGGGTCTGTTTTCCAGGGCTCAGTGGTTGGAGTCGTGATGTCAGGAGACTCCCCGCCCACCTCTACACTCCGCTTATCAACATGCATTTTCTCCTGTGTATTTCTTACACTGAACTTCTGCTATGATCACTAACATCCAGTCAAAACCCAGAAAAATCCCCACATGACTTCAGCATGCCAAATCATGCTGAGGTGTGGAACAGCCAATCCTTGCAGAGCTGCTGAAGAAAGGAGTGGGGGTGGGAATTAAAAAATAATGCATATCTTAGGCTAGTGCATGAGATATGTAAATCACCTGTCACTCACAGCAAGGGGGAAGAACGGACAAAGTTTTCACAGTTTGTCTGTTTTATTTCACTGACAAAAAGATATGAGGATTGCTCAGAGCTAAATTAACTCTTTGTGGCAAGACTGGGCACAGATGTTCTGAAATTCCATCCTCTATATTGTGCCAGACAAAAAGGAAATAAACATTTTCGGGTTTACATCCACTTTAACTGTATATATCGCCTATATTAAGAGCCTTAAATACTATGAACTATGAATTCACAGTTTCTAAAATTCTCTCTAACCAATTATTCTTTACCCAAATATCATTAAACATAGGGTCGTTTGTTTATATATATATATATATATATATATATATATATATATATATATATAAAAAACAAATATATGTTATTACACCCACACAATTATAGATACAATTTGTGCAGCTGCTACTAGCAATGTATTTAAGTTATAACAAAAGTAAAAAAACATATTTCTCCATTTACATGAAGGGAAGGTCAGGTTAATAAAAACACAACACAGAGTTCCCCCATACATCAGAGTATGCAGGATTCCCCCTTACAGTGCTAGGGGAAATTTGTTGTAAAGGGGAATGCTGATGTAAGGGGGGCTCGTGTGACCAGAGATTACCTTATATCAGAGTGCACAGCATTCCCCTTTACATCAGAGTCCCACTTACATCAGGGTCCGCAGAGTTTCAACTTGCAGCTAAAACGGGAACTCTGATATGGAGGGGACTTTGGTGACCACAGACCACCTTCCACAGAGTGAATGCACAAATGTAAGGGGGGGTATTACTGATATCAGGGGGAACTTTTATATCAGTGCCCCCTTACCTTACAGTATTCACTCCCCTTTTACATGAGTGATCCCCCTCAGACTATCCTTGCAGCGCTGTCACTGACCTCCTCTCAGGTGCACCTTGCAGGGCTCAGTCCGACGGTCCTCTCTGGGCTTCATCCTATATTATCCTCTCCACAGTCTACACACATCTGACTCCTCACCTGACCCCCGTCCTGGCAGCACTCCCGCTCTTGACTCCTCTGTAGGCTCCCCCTCCCAAAGACTGCAGACATGATACAAGAGATGGTCAGAGACTGTGCAGACATGATATAGGAGATGGTCAGAGACTGTGCAGACATGATACAGGAGATGGTCAGAGACTGTGCGGACATGATACAGGAGATGGTCAGAGACTGTGCGGACATGATACAGGAGATGGTCAGAGACTGTGCGGACATGATACAGGAGATGGTCAGAGACTGTGCGGACATGATACAGGAGATGGTCAGAGACTGTGCGGACATGATACAGGAGATGGTCAGAGACTGTGCGGACATGATACAGGAGATGGTCAGAGACTGTGCGGACATGATACAGGAGATGGTCAGAGACTGTGCGGACATGATACAGGAGATGGTCAGAGACTGTGCGGACATGATACAGGAGATGGTCAGAGACTGTGCGGACATGATACAGGAGATGGTCAGAGACTGTGCGGACATGATACAGGAGATGGTCAGAGACTGTGCGGACATGATACAGGAGATGGTCAGAGACTGTGCGGACATGATACAGGAGATGGTCAGAGACTGTGCGGACATGATACAGGAGATGGTCAGAGACTGTGCGGACATGATACAGGAGATGGTCAGAGACTGTGCGGACATGATACAGGAGATGGTCAGAGACTGTGCGGACATGATACAGGAGATGGTCCGAGACTGTGCGGACATGATACAGGAGATGGTCCGAGACTGTGCGGACATGATACAGGAGATGGTCACAGAATGTGCGGACATGATACAGGAGATGGTCAGAGACTGTGGTCCATAAGGGGTCTAAAGGTACAAGAGCTGAACGGGCTATTAACCTTTAATTACAGAATAGATGGTTTAGCAACAATATTTGTTATGATGTAAATCCTATCATTAACTGCTCATCTAAGCATCATTGCATGCAATTTTTATCTTTTTAAATCCGCAGATTTCTTTAACTACTTTAGACCGGAAGGATTTACCCACTTCTTGACTAGGCCATTTTTTTACAATATGGCACTGCGTCACTTTAACTGATAATTGAGCAGCTGTGTGGTGTTGTACCCAAACAAATTGTTTGCGCTACAGCCACTGATTACTGTATAAATGGCACTGGCAGGGAAGGGGTTAACACTAGGGGGCGATCAAGTGGTTAAGTGTTCCCTAGGAAGGTGTTTCTAACTGTGGGGGGAGGGGACTGACTGGGAGAAGAGAGAGGTCGCTGTTTCTGATCACTAGGAACAGCAGATCTCTCTCTACTTCCCTGATAGAATGGGGATTTGTCTGTTCACATTGACAGATCCCCATTCTGGCTCTATGAGGAGCGATCGTGGGTCGCCAGTGGACATCGTGGCCACAGGCCGCGCACATGGGCTCCGGCCATGGGCCCCCTATAGCTCTTAAAGAGGCCGACGTACACCTATGACGATTTGTGCAGACGTGCCAACCTGCCACACTATAATGACGACGGCTGGTCGACAAGCAGTTAAAATGTGGGATGCACTAATTACTTTTTTTTTTTTAGTACTCGCCGATACCAATTACCGATACCCACCACCGCAACTGTTTTACTTGCACTTAAGCAGTCAACAATGGTACAAAGCATTGAAAAGATTTTTACAGATGAAATAAAAAATTTTTTATTTTGCACTTTTAAATAAATGGTAAAGGTGTAAAAATTTTAACAAACAAAAAGTTTTTAATTTATTAATGGTTTATAAAATAGAAGTGGACAAAAAAAAAATCAGCAGGAAAATAATAGTTAATGGAGAAGGAGAATAAGGAGTTATTAAGACGGATTCAAATAAATTAAGGGTTGATAATGGATTAAAAACGGAAACATGAAATAAAAAATAAAAAAAAAAAATAATTTACTTTACACGGACCTTATCTGCAAAGGGAAGTTCATCCCGTTGATCTGTAGATGAAGAAAAAGATACAAAAAGAAACCATGTTTCTTTTTATCTTTCTGTTTCAGCAATGTTGTTGATAAACATTGCCCGGCTGCTTTTTTTTTTTTGACAGCTCCAATTGCCAGGACTTTGTTTACACTTCAGCTGTCCACATCGGTTGTTAAGGTCGCAGCGTCCCTACTACTTAACAACTGATAATTGCTGCGTCAAAAATGTATTAATAAATTACAGCAGTTTGATATAAATTGCTAACTTAATGTTATCCAGTTAGTATTTACTTGAAGTATAGTTTTCCCTTAAATCCTTTTTCTTTTTTCTTTATTTTCTTTTTTTTAAACAAAGACAAGACTGGCGTTTTCCATTGTGTAAAGTTGTAGAATTGGCAGACATAACAAAGCTCTCGTGTTTCTCTAAGTATCAGCTAGCGAAGCAGATGAGTGGAGGAAGACTGCCGGGGGTGTAATGAATGAGGTTTAATAAGAGTACTAGTGGCAAAGGAGGAGGAAGCGACAGTAGAATGGAGTGGACCAGCTGCACTCTAATGACAGCACAAACATCGTCTCTGTGGATGGCGCAGGAGGCCGGGGTCATTGCCTCCAAATTGTTTTTACACTTCATTTGCTACCTGCAAGCATTTGTTGAAAAACGATGATCTTTGTCTAATTTTACATGGTGACTGTTAAATCATAATGCATAGGAGTGAGGGCATAGGTACTGCTTGAATACACTAAAAATGTCTTACTGTATGTGTGCAAGACCAACAAGAATACCTTTGCCATGAGAACAAAGGAGCAAAATGTGAGCTTTGATCCAGGGGCCCCAAACAACCTTTCCTGCTTTCTTTCTCTCTCTTTTTTCTTCCTACTTAGTTATTATTTTATTTTGTTAATCTTATTCTTTTTTCCTTAACCTTCTTTTTTTTACTTACAATTTTTATCTTGTTTTTTTTTTTTTCTTTTTTATCTTCCTTTTCCTTATTTGATTTATCTTCCTTTTTTTTATTCTTCAATTTTTCAGCTTTCTCATTTCTTTTTCTTACTTTTTTCTTTTTGTTCTTTTTCCTTTTTTTCTTTTTTTTATCTTATTTCTCTTTTGTGTTTGTTTTTTGTTTTTTCCTTTTAACTTGTACAATAAAATGAGGGCCAGCTGGGTACCACATCCCTAAACAGTATCACAGCACCACAAAAAAAATAAAAAGATTACGGTTATTTTAGCAGACTTTACCGGTACCACATGGAGATTATAACATTTAATAATATTTTTATTGATATCAATTTGTAAAATGCATTGGACCAAATGGCCCTATATATTAAAAAAAACAAAAAAAACACAGTAGTGCAACATATCAATACAAACCAGTATCTATCACCCGTAAATAATATCACAGCATGACAAAAAAAAAGTACCAGTACCGCATGGAGACCATAATATTTAAAATGCAATCACTGTTATTGATATCAATATATAAAATGCATTGGACCAAATGGCCTTGTAAAAAAAAAAAAAAAAATATTCATGCAAAATATCCATACAAACATGTATCTATTACCATTCACTTAGGAAGCCTAGCAGCCTTTACAGGCTAGACATAAAACTGAACTTTCAGCCACAATTACAGTATCAACATATGTGTTTCTCCACAACATGGTGAGTAATCGGACGGCTTTCCATAGCATCCACCAGTTTTGTAGACTTTCCTTTTTTTTCCTTTTTTTGATTTTTCTTTTTTTTTTTTTTTTTCATCGTATTTCTCTTTTGTTTTATTTTCATCTCTTTAGTGCCTTCTCAGGTTTTCCTCTTGTTTGTTTTTGCTTCCGTTTTTTTCCAGTTGGCAGAGCCAAAACTAGGGTAATGCCGCAGGGGCAGTTTCCCAGGAACACGGGAGATAATAGGAGGCACCATAATACATTAAATAATATAAAATAATGACAGAATAATAATTTAAAAAGCCTATATCTGTCTGTATCCTTGGTTGGAAATAAAAATGATACTCTTAGGTGTTGATTTTGTTCACTTTGCAAAGATAATTTCACTTTTCAAGGGAATTTCCACTTAGCTTAGTGAATTTAGGAAGCTGTGCTGAATTCAATCATTGCAAAATAATACAAAAAACACAAATTTCGATTTTAAAAGTCAGAATTTAGTTTCATAAATATTTAAGGATGGCCCCTTCTTCCACACATCTTAATTTATCATATATGTTTTCCATATATTATTTATAAAAATTATTTATACATATATTGTTGTCAAAAATGATTTATATATATATATATATATATATATATATATATATATATATATATATATATATATATTTTTATTATTATTATTACTATAATGTTTAAGTAAACCTGTTGCAACCATTAGTAAATGTTACAGTCAGTAAAAACAGTATGTCAAAAACAATCAGTAATTTTAGAAAGGTAGTGATCTGTGGCAGGTCTTTTTATATTTTGAAGTGTACAATTATAGCATAATAAAACCATGAGTGAAAAAAAAAATACACAATTGTCAATTATTTTAATTTTTATTTTCAGAAATTACCATATTACTATATTGTCTTTCAACACCCAGTAGAATTCAAACATTCATTCTCTAACTGGTATTTTCCAGTGTAAGTTTGAATTTGATTGGCTGCTCTGAAGCATCAGAGATCATGTTAGAATTCTTAAAAAATAGAAGCTATGATGTAACAATTAGTTTTTTTTTAGTTGTTAAATTGCATTGTGCTGTGGAAAAATACAGCATGTAATTGTTTTCAACAGTGGACAATCGGCAGTAAATCTCATCAGCTAAATTATTAATACCTTTATCTAGCATATGCCAGTTGTGTGCGTTTTGAAATGTGAGAATGGACATGTCAAATCTTATCTTGTATTTATGATAATATTGTTAACATTTAGCCTTTCTGAGGGTGAGCTGAAGCACAGTTGGAAAGCTCTTGATTGACGTCGCATCCCGGGAGGATGTATTGCTACACATTTTGTTTTTAAATAAAGCCTCCCTGTGGAATGGAGGTTCTGCGTTTCCATAGCAACAGTGAGATCCAGTAATCCATAGGCAGGGTTGTTGGATATAATTTCAAAAAGTAACCCAACACGGTCTCAAAATTAGCCGAAACCAAGCTCAAACTAGGCCAAAGATAAAAAAAAATATATTTCAAAAGCACTCAATGGAAGCAGAAAAATTTATGTGCGTTTTTGTGTGTGTGTGTATTTATTATTACACTATTGCTCAAAAGTTTTAGAACACCCCCATTTTTTTCCATATTTTTTTTTACTTATTTTTTTACCTGAAAAGTACACAGTTTATTATTTCATTGTACTTTGAAATTAAAAAGTAGAACAGATAGATATTAGAAGAATCAATTCAATAAAAAAAAGTATGGAACATTTAGAGATAAAAATGAAATCATAAAATACTTTTGTTTAACAAAATGTAATCAAAAAATTGGACTCCTCAAAGTAGCCACCCATTGCAGATAGACCAGCTAAACACACTGTTGGTGGCTTTTAGAAAAGTATCTTTATTGCAGCTTTGGGCCTGCCAGACCTTTTTTCTGTTATGCCCCGTACACACGGTCGGACATTCTGACCACAAAATCCGTCGGATTTTTTCAGACGGATTTTGTCCAAAACTTGTGTTGCATACACACGGTCGGACAAAGTTGTCTGAAAATCCGATTGTTCTGAACGAGGTGACGTACAAAACGTACGACGGGACTACGTAGAGGCCAGTAGCTTTTGACTTTGACGTGTAGGCCAGTAGCTTTCATCTCCAAATTTCTTCTGAGCATGCGTGGCACTTTGTGCGTCGGAATTTTCTACACACGATCGGAAAAAGTCAGATTGTATTTTGTTGTCGGAAAATTTTAGATCCTGCTCTCAAATTCCGACGGAATAAGCCCGCTAGAGCCCACACACGATCGGATTTTCCGAAAACATAATCCGATCAGACTTTTTCCATCGGAATATCCGACCGTGTGTACGGGGCATTCGATTTTTCTCCAATTTCCATGTGACTTCTCATTGTGTAAGAAACTGTCACTGACACTCACTGACACCCTGGAGCAAATATGCTAGTGGCAGACAGGTTGTTAATTTTGCAAAAGAATTTTCACTTAGCAAGGTGATTAGTGAATGTGTGTTGGGACCTGGATCACCTACTGGCGACACTGTGGTTCCCTGGGGATTTGTTGTTCCGGTGTCCGCCAGCAGGTGGCTTCCAGCTGCCAACAGATCCCAGTAATTAGTCTCCACCAGGTGCTGGCTGCTGGGAGGGTATTTAGTTCCCTTAGCAAAACACTGAAGCGAGAGGCCCTATTAGAGGGTGACCTAAATACCCTCCAGCAGCCAGCATCAGGTGGAGGCTAAATGCATGAGGATGACCCGCCGCTCCAGGTGAGGTAAGAAAACCTAGTGGAAACTGCACGTGGGTGCCCGCCCCAGCTCACCTCTGTGTATAGTAATCAAAGAAGAAATGGCTAAACACCACGGCTGGTTCCAAAATCCTTTATTGGCGTTCCCAAAGTGACACCACAGGACACCAACAGGCTGCCAGGCGGAGACTAGTTATTGGGATCTGCTGGCAACTGGGAGACACCTTCAGGTGGACATTGGAACTACAACCCTTCAGGGAACCACAGTGCTCCCAGCATGTGTCTCCCAGCTGTCAGCAGATCCCAGTAATTAGTCTCCACCTGGTGCTGGCTGCTGGGAAGGGTATTTAGTTCCCTCTCTAATAGGGCCTCTTGCTTAAGTGTTTTGCTTATCTAGCCAGATACTGCTTGCCATTTAGCCTGCTCCTCATCGTGCCCTACATTTTGCTGCCCTATATCTGCTCCCCTTGTTTCTGATCCCAGTCTTGGTTCCCCCCTTCCTCCTTTCATCTCTAGTAGTACCCTGTTTATCTGTGTTCCCCATTTTTGTACATATTGTGTAGTTAGTCACTGTAGATTTCCTACTACCGTACTTTTTTTCGGTTGCAAGTTAGCCATTTTGATTATATAGTTATGGTTCATGTTTGTTGTGTTCTCTATTTGCTGGTGTTGAAATTTTGGTTTTGCTGTAAAAAAAAAAAAAAAAAAAAATCTTACCTGAAGCATACACAGTCTGGTGTTAGTTTCCGAAGTGTAGCCGCACAGACCTGGCCATCCTTGCTGCTGATTCCTGACAATGTGGTGACAATTCATGTAGCAAAGAATACCAAATTTTGTGCAAGGAAAATTAAGAAACTATTTTTGGCTGAACATTATTGGATGATGAAAGTCAGCAGACAATTATCTCATTTACTAAGCTAAGAGAAAATTATTTTGCTAAATAGCCTGTATACGATTGCACAGCCCATTTTCCATTAGTAAAACAACCCCATGGGGTCCCGAATGGTGGCCCACTGAAGCTTGATAGGGTTGATGTAAAAATTATATTAACCTGACGTAGGTGTAAACCCCAGTGCTGGGACAAGGTCATCTAAAGTCCAGGGCGGACATGCCAAACTGCACCCCACCTCAAGATGTATGAGCATTATGCATCAGTAAATATCCCCCATAAAAACACTGAGCACTATTCTGCATGCTTGCCACCTTCTCCCAGTACAAATCTGCCCCCATGTTATAGATCTCCACTCTTGGCACCCCCCCCCCCCATATTTCCCTTCCTAGAACAATACTTACCCCCCTGCTGCCCCCCAAATTCTCCCTTCCAATAAAAATCCACCCAATCGCCTTGTGGCGCAAACATGATACCACAGTTCCCAGGGCAGCCTACCCTCTGGCCCACCCCTTGTCCCAACCTTGGTAAACCCAATTGATAAGCTTGCCTAAAAGTTTAAATATGTTAATTTAATTGTAAAAATAGTTTAAATCTTTTAAAATGTGAACCTTTCATTAAAATAATTTCTGATAATCCTGCCATGAATGGCCCCTTGTTCAGGCACTTCCTGTTATGGGATGACAACTGTCTCCAAATTCAGCTTATGCAGTGCCACCCTGTCATATGTGTCTCTAAAAGCTGCCATGTCGACACACATTGCCCAGGCATGTTGTACCATTTTCACTATTAGGAAGCTGATAATTCCTCGAAGAATACAAATAGTCTGGAAGGCTGGAAGATGCTGGAAGAGATCAGCAGTGTTCAGCTGCCAAGAAAAGAAATTGTGAAAACATATTTTTTAATAAAGTCGGCAGTTGTTTTGTGTTATTCAGTGCTTTAGCAAACTTTAAACCTGCTTTACATAAAGGAAGGTTTGATAGGATAAACAAATGTAGCGGCATTGGCGCAAGGGAGCTAACATTTCACAAATTCCTTAGCAGGGGAAATGTTTGGGAATTGGGAGATGTAGAGTTTCAATTTGCTGCCAACAGAAAGATTACAGGATGATAGATGATCAGCAGCCTGTACACACTTTGTTCTTCTTCCAGAATCCGATATATGAAAATATACTTTAGAATTAACTTGAGCGCCGCATGTTTTTTTTTTTATTTATTTTTTTAACCAGTAACATGCAACTGCTTTTTGCCACTTGGGACGGTGAGTCCCTCTACAGCAGCTGCTCCCATTGCATTTGAATGTGGAAGAGATGGCTGTCCATCTGTTGCTGGCAGTGTGGTAAGGCCGAAAAAATCATCTCTCTTTTGTGCAAAGGGTGACCTAGCGGCACTATAGACCCAGCTTATAATTCTGGTTTTGACTTGAAGGTTCAGCATCTGAAATTTAGGTAAAGGGTAAAAAAAAAAAAAAAAAAAAAAGATCTGTGCGTCTCTGTAATATGTGCACATTTTCATATATTTTGTCCCTTTGAAAATGCTGCAAGTACATCAAAGAAATATATACAGAAAACGTATTGCGCTGTTTACAATTAAACCTTAAAGCGTTATTAAATGACGTGTTATACTTATCTGCTCTGTGCAGTGGTTTTGATCCTGATCCTCCTCTTCTTGGGTCCCACACTGGCGCTCCTGGCTCCTCCCTCCTGCCGGGTGCCCCCACAGCAAGCAGCTTGCTCTGGGGGTACCCAAGCAGATGCGCTTCCGAGCCGTGGCTTGGCTCCGCCCCCTCGGTCTCAAGAATGGCTCCGGCTGCTGCCAAAAGCCAATCAGGAGTGCGAGTCCCTGGAGATGCAAGGCTCTCCTGGACATTGCTGGATCGAGAGGGGGCTCAGGTAAGTATTTGGGGGGGGGGGGGGGCTGCTGCACACAGAAGGTAAAAAACCTTGTGCCTTTACAACCACTTTAACTATCAGTATGACCAATAATCAAAAAGTACCAACATATTGAAGCAAAAAAGTCCACTGTAATAAAATAACAGACCACCACCCAACGTGTCTCCTTATCAGAAAATTAGACATTATCTTACCAGAAAATAAAACATATACTCATTACAAAGGAGGTCCTAATAAGCTTTATATGATCCCAGACAGCATGACTGGCTCTCTCCCTTGTAATGGTAATGGTGATGGCCACACACCATCCCAAACCTCCTGCTGGTCCTGGGCAGGAAGGATTGCTCTCTCCTTAATATACAGCAATGCTTGTGACAAGCCACGGTATAAGGTCTTGGATGCAGAGAAGAACAGAGGAAACCACATAGTGTAGTATTTTCTTACTCCAATGTTAACCAGTTGTCTACCTTTGGCGTGTTACACACATCCATAAAATCTCCTCCTCTGTACACAAGGCGTCTCCTTTACGTCCAGTAGACTGCCTGCAGTTTCTCCTCTCCCTTGCTCCCTCCCGTGTGCAGCCCAGTGAGTCCCGGTGTCTGTAGAAAGATGCGTGCCCAATCCTATGATTGGGAGCCAGTCAGAAGCCTTCCTCGTTGAATGATCACTGTGACAGCCAATTGCAGTGATCATTCAGTGTAACATGTGTAAACCGTAACAAAAGTAACACGCTAGCTGTCTTTTTTTTCTTCAGTTCTCTGATACAGCAATGTGAGTGAGAGGCCTCATGCACACTGCTGCTGTTCAACTCAGGTTTTTGTGAGTTTGGGCATTTTTTTTCTTTCTGCCCTTGAAATCCTCTCTGTTATCCTATGTGGGGGGACGAGCAAGCGCCCCCCCCCCTCTTGAACCATACTAGGGCACATGCCCTCAACATGGGTGGGTGTTTTGGGGGGGGGGGCTTGTTCTTATGTTGATGGGGACAATGACCTCTTCCTGACAACCCTGGGCTGTTGTTGTGGGGGTCTTCAGGGGGTTTATCAATATCTGGAAGCCCCCTTTAACAAGAGGGCCCCCAGATCCAGTCCTCCCCTAATGTAAATGAGTATGGGGTACACATGCACCAAAAAAGTGTCAAAAAGAAATAAAACGCACGCAATTTATGAAAATTCCCCCGATAGATCCATCAATCACGACACCCACCACCAGACCAAAAAAAAAAACGCTCTCCCCACGACGAAGGCTAACTGCTGACTACCGTCTCTGCCATTTGACACCGCCCCCATGTGACGTCACCAACCTGTGCATGCTGGATTGGTGACGTCGCAAGGGGCCAATGGCTCCAACTGCTGTGTCTGAGCCAATAAGGCAGAGCCAAGAGAGCCTTAGCCCTCGTGCACATTGCTGGATTAAGATCGGGCTCAAGTAAGTATAAGGGGGGGTTGGGGGGAAGCTGCTTGCAGAAGGCGTTTTACCTTAATCCATTAAAGGTAAAAAACCTTCTGCCTTTAAAACCACTTTAGGCCACTGCCTTGCAATTAGCAGCAGTGTTGGCAACCTGCCATGTGCTCCCCTTCAGTTAGCAGGTGGGCTGTCTATCATGTCTATCAGACAGGCAGCCAGTGACTGAAGGGGCTTGAACACCAGACTGACAATGCCACTGCCAATTATGGGGCAGTGGCTTAGTTTTGTCAACCTACAACAGGAAGTGCCATTACCGGCAGGAAATCTAGGTAAGTACTGCTCTGGAACAGATTGCAACAATTGCTTAAGAAAACTGTATAGAGTGAGCTATGATGTCAAACATACTGAAAAATAGATTTAGGCTACATTTAGATCCCTTTTCAGGGGCGTTTCTCAAAAAAAGCGATATGTCACCTCCTTAGAGCCTTTTCAACTCTGTAAATGCTGGACCATCATGCCGCAACTACGCGTAATGCAGTGTAGTTGCTTTGCAGCCCCATTCACTTGAATGGGTTGAATTTGGGGGCGGTGCTACCCACCAAACATACTTTTTGCTTTGTACCTGTGCATGTGTGGAACCCTGTACAGCTGTCTTTACCGCTTTAAAGAAAAAGTAAAAATGATGGCTCAACTGCCTGTGTTTTGTGCCTGGAGTTTAGCTTTAAACTAACTTATCCTAGTAAATTGACCCTTCTGTATCCAACATCTCAGTTTCCATTGATAGGCTAAATAATACAACATCCTACAAAATGACTCTCGGTCTGGTGTCATTGACTGGCGCTACAGGCTGACGTGTACCCCTCAGATTAGTCTACTGTATTCCCCTTATTGCAAATTAGGTTTTTCGCCGACAGATGTTCTTCGTATCTCCATTGTAAATCTTGCCAGTTAAACGCAATCCTTTCTGGTAATGAAAGTTCTAGAACTTCATTTTTTTTTTTTTTTTCCCCTAACTTGACTCGTTTTCATTCCTGATTCTGAGAGCACTTGACGAAGATTTATTGTGGCTGTGGCTCACTAATGGACCTCTGAGAAAGGCAAATGATGACTGGCAGTTTAATCAATTCCCCTTCTCCAGTAACCAGGCAGGACAGATGGAACATTATATGTAATCACCTACTTTTCCAATTTACTTTAGTCGTAGCCATTGATTAGAGAAACATCTTTTCTGCCTTGTATCAAAATATTTAAGCAAAAAAAAATTTTTTTCTTCTAAATATACAAAAGAAGGAAATTGCTTTGGTTTTTTGGATCAAATTAAGTTTCTTGATTGTTCTGTGGAATTAGCTATCAAGCGATCAGACAGCTCAAGGAAAATGTTATTATAGAAAGTATAAAGTTCATTTGTGTTGGCACAGTAGCCGTTTCTCTGAAATTTGGAGCTATTTAAAGCCCAATTTCAGGATTTTTGATCCCCTTTCACCTGACGCCACTCTCCCGGATTTTTATTAATTTTTATAATTTGCAGTACACATGCCTTAAATCCAGATTTCTTCTAGTTAGCTACTTGATGCCTCTGGTCCTTACTCCTGTGCAGACAGTGGTCCCATGATGACGTGTCCCAAAGCTGCTGTTAGAAATCATGGGGCCCCGTACCTCAACCTCATCTACAAAGGGGTGTAGCGGAACAGTGGCACTTACTTTATCTACCTACGTAGTAAAAATGAAATAAAAAAGTCCGTAAGTAGGGAAGACCCTCACCATGCCAACATCCAAAATATATTTTCAAGGATTGACCAAAGTCAAAAAATTTGTGGACTTTGTGGGCACACAATGAGAGAGAGAATCAATAAAGTATACATTTTATTACAACATTATTAAAAAACATATAAACAACATACAAAAAAACACCCTGTATAGACACAGTTGCCAGTTACCCAAAAATACAGCTATAGAGGACTGGACCTACGGTACAAAGATTCATTTAATACTGTATCAAGGTAAAAGAAAAATTTCTGATCCTGTAATGCCTCCAAGAACTTGCTCGTCGACTCGTTTCACTAAAATATTAGCTTCCTCAGGACAGATACTGGGTAGGTACTGATATATTTAAAAACAAGAGAGTACATTTATAAGTATTTAATGTATTATATATCTACAGTATCTCTCAAACGTGAGTACACCCCTCACATTTTTGTAAATATTTTATTACATCTTTTCATGTGACAACACTGAAGAAATGACACTTTGCTACAATGTAAAGTAGTGAGTGTACAGCTTGTATAACAGTTTAAATTTGCTGCCCCATCAAAATAACTCAACACACAGCTATTAATGTCTAAACCGCTGGCAACAAAAGTGAGTACACCCCTAAGTGAAAATTGGGTCCAAAGTGTCAATATTTTGTGTGGCCACCATTGTTTTCCAGCACTGCCTTAACCTTCTTGGGCATGGAGTTCACCAGAGCTTCACAGGTTGCCATTGGAGTCCTCTTCCTCTCCTCCATGACAATATCACAGAGCTGGTGGATGTTAGAGACCTTGCGCTCCTCCACCTTCCGTTTGAGGATGCCCCACAGATGCTCAATAGGGTTTAGGTCTGGAGACATGCTTGGGCAGTCCATTACCTTTACCCTCAGCTTCTTTAGCAAGGCAGTGGTCATCTTGGAGGTGTGTTTGGGGTCGTTATCATGTTGGAATACTGCCCTGCGGCCCAGTTTCCGAAGGGAGGGGGTCATGCTCGGCTTCAGTATGTCACAGTACATGTTGGCATTCATGGTTCCCTCAATGAACAGTAGCTCCCCAGTGCTGACAGCACTCATTCAGCCCCAGACCATGACACTCCCACCACCATGCTTGACTGTGGGCAACACACTTGATTTTGTCCTCCTCGCCTGGTTGCCGCCACACACTCTTGACACCATCTGATCTGATCTGAACCAAATAAGTTTATCTTGGTCTCATCAGACCACAGGCCATGGTTTCAGTAATCCATGTCCTACTCTTAGTCTGCTTGTCTTCAGCAAACTGTTTGCGGGCTTTCTTGTGCATCATCTTTAGAAGAGGCTTCTTTCTGAGACGACAGCCATGCAGACTAATTTGATGCAGTGTGCGGCTGAACCCCCACCCCTTCAACCTCTGCAGCAATGCTGGCAGCACTCATACGTCTATTTCCCAAAGACAACCTCTGGATATGATTCTGAGCACATGCACTCAACTTCTTTGGTCGACCATGGAGAGGCCTGTTCTGAGTGGAACCTGTCCTGTTAAACCGCTGTATGGTCCTTGCCACCGTGCTGCAGCTCAGTTTCAGGGTCTTGGCAATCCTCTTATAGCCTAGGTCATCTTTATGTAGAGGAACAATTCTTTTTTTTTTTCAGATCCTCAGAAAGTTCTTTGCCATGAGGTGCCATGTTGAACTTCCAGTGACCAGTATGAGAGAGTGAGAGCGATAAAAATCAAATTTAACACACCTGCTCCCCATTCACACCTGAGACCTTGTAACACCAAGGAGTCACATGACACTGAGGAGGAAAAATGGCTAATTGGGCCCAATTTGGACATTTTCACTTAGGGGTGTACTCACTTTTTTTGCCAGCAGTTTAGACATTAATGGCTGTGTGTTGAGTTATTTTGAGGGGACAGCAAATTGACACGGTTATACAAGCTGTACACTCACTACTTTTCATTGTAGCAAAGTGTAATCTCTTCAGTGTTGTCACATGAAAAGAGAGAATAAATTATTTACAAAAATGTGAGGGGTGTACTCACTTTTGTGAGATACTGTATATGAACTATGATTGTTACAGGAGGAGTACATGTATACAAAGACTAATTACATATAACCATAACACAGTGTATGCTTGCCTGGTAAACTTGTGGCTCAAGATGTGGGAGAACTTGACCAAACTGACAAACAGCCAAAAAAATGAAATTGCATATGTGTGTCTATGATAGTAGGATAATAAGGGTGTTCAATAAGCGTGTTCAATACAGTATCTAAAAATAAACCAAGTCAATGGTCAGCTATTGACCCCTTGGTTAGAGTATATATAATAATAAAAAAAAAAATTGTAAAAGAAAATATCCAGAGAGTATATATGAATGGTACTTACCAGTGGTACCAAAAGATGGCCCATGGATACCAGACCAAGTTATTAAATGGGTAGGTATACAGTCCCCTTAAGTATAGAGGAAAATTAAATATCTAAAAGAGGGGGCATAGCAAACTATTAGGTATTTAGCAAAAAAAAATAAATGCACTGACCCACCTGAATGTGTAGATGCTGGGCTTATCACATAGGGGGAGACCTTTTGTTGGGGCTCAAGTTGGTATTGCCACATACGTAGGGCAAAAGTGTGCCCCTGTAACGGAAGCAATTAAATGGAATAAATATCCTCTTTAGGACATAAAGTCACATAGAGGTTACATGTGGAGTCACCTTCTCAGCGTTGCTGTGTAGCCATGTTGATCCCCTGTGACGAAACGCTTTGGGGCGTGGCTACACGGTGACGCTGAGAAGGTGACTCCACGTGTACGAAGGAAGCTGAGGAGATCGCAAAACTGAGTCATCTGACATGTTTGGAATTTTAGCAGTGCATTTTTTAATCTTTTATGTTGTAAGTGCATTACTTTTATTAAACCGATTACCTTAAGGTGTTTTTACACTATTGGAGGCTCTGTCTCATTTTCTGGAGGTTGTCTTTATTAATCTGGATGGAGATTGGCGTGTAAAAGCCCCTCTTCAATAACCTCTAATAAGGCAATATTTGCCAGACACGAGAGTGAATGGCAACAGCATCTGATGAGCTTTATTCTTAAAGCGGGATGGTACTGGGGAAAAAAAAATTAAAAGCCAGCAGCTACCAATACTGCAGCTGCTGACTTTTAATAAATAGACACCTACCTGTCCCAGGGTCCAGCGATGTGGGCAGCAGAGGCCGATCAATCGATCGTCTCTCTGCTGCTGCCGGCGCCATTCTCAGTGAGGGAATCGGGAAGTGGCTTCACTTCCCGGTTCCCTACTGCGCATGCGCGAGTCGCGCAGCGCAATGAGAATCGTCAGCGCTGTCTGCCGGGACACGTGTGTGTCCCGGCAGACAGCGCGCCAGGACAGGAAGTGGCGTAAACTCCCATGGGAGTTTATGCCCGGAAGTGGGTGCAGATACCTGTCTTAGACAGGTACCTGCACCCCCCTCCCCCCTGAAAGGTGCCAAATGTGACACCGGAGGGGGGGAGGGTTCCGAAAAGCGGGAGTTCCCCTTTAGGGTGGAATCCTGCTTTAAGGGAGTGGAATTGGCACTCATCAGTTTGGTGAAGGATTTTGGTGGATTGAGATTTTGTTTTACTATCTTCATCGCTTTAAGTTGGACTGTTTTACCATATTGATTTGCTGGGGGAGGCAGGTGCACCGCTCTCAGGTCCAATCATCTGGCGGTGTCCACATCTCCCGATTGGACAGTGGTGTCAGATGCATCTGAGGCACTGTGGGGTTTGGCATTGCAGTATTTTTCGGATGCATTCACTTTTCAGTAATTCGCAGGTAGGTCTCTTTCCCACTTATTGAGAAATGTGGGGTTCTCAGAAGAATTTGCGTTTTGCTAAGAGTTGGTAGGAAAAAGATAAAAAGCATTGGATGACTGTTTCTTCTTTTACAAATACTTTATTTAAAGTAAACAAAAGAAGAAATGGCCGCACTCTGTACTCGATCAAAATTCCTTTATTCAGAACATCCCAAAGTGTTGCAGAAAGCTGGTACCAGCTTTCTGTCAACACTTTGGGATGTTCTGAATAAAGGAATTTTGATCGAGTACAGAGTGCGGCCATTTATTCTTTTGATTATATGCGGAGGCGAGCCGAGGCGGGCACCTGTCCAGATCACCAGGCTTTCAAAACCTCACCTGGAGCATCGAGTCTTCTTGTTTGACTTTAAATAAAGTATCCAGAATCTACAGAGCAGTAAGGCTGCATTCACACCTGAGCATAGCGTTTTCAGGCAGAAAATCGCTCAAATTTACCACGATTTCGTGGGTTTTTTTTTTACGGCGTTTTGCCGCGATTTTATGCAGGGCAAAAGGTCACCAATGTAAAAAGAAGAAAAAACGCCCAAATCTGCCCGATTCGAGCGACAAAAAAGGGTCCGGAACTTGTTTGAGCTTCAGGCGTTCGGCTTCAGGCGACATGGAGTGGAGATGTGAACCATCTCCATTGAGAATAATAGATTTTTTCCCCTCTAGCGTTTTGTAGCTTCAGGCTTCAAGCTACAAAACGCTCAGGTGTGAATGCAGCCTAAAACACATTAGGATACTTGAAGTGGTCCCAGGAAAGACCCTGAACCATCAAGAAACACAGTATCAATAATAGATAACATAAGACGCAAGGGGGACCTGTTTGGATCACCCAGCAATAATAGAAACAGCATAACTTAAAATGTAATATGGGGGATTGCCTCTCCTGGATCAAGCTGCCACCATGAATTCAAAGGATACAACAGTTTTCCACAGTGAATCAGGAAGGAGGGAAGGGGAAGGTAAGGACTGGGTTAAGGGAGAACACACATGGACAGGGGAAGGGGTGGGAAAGAATATAGTTAGGATAGGGGGGGACAGTATGGGTCAGGAGGGAAAAAAAGCAGGGGCAAATGGGGGGAGTTGCAAGTGGAGGAGTGAATGAACTTCACTATACAGTACATCAGTATACAGTGTATTAGAGCGCGCAGGATGCCAAGAGGGCCTTCCCCTTTTCCGAAAATGTGAACTTGATCCAATGGACCCAGGCTTTGGGGTAAGATTTATGTCTGTTTTGAGCAGAAAGCTGCAGGTTTTCCATCTTGTTCACCTTCTCAACCTTCAAAAGCCAAAGCGAGATAGAGGGAGGTCGGAAGTCTCTTCAGCGTAGTGCAATGCACGATTTAGCAGCATTAAAGAGGTGGCGTAAAATTGATTTGTTGTAGGTTTTCTCGGGAATATCCGAGACATGTAGGAGAAAAGCAGGATAGTCTGGGAGGGTGTAATCGGTTAACTTTTTGAGAGATGCGGCGTACTTTCTTCCAAAAGTGCTCCAATTTTGGACAGGATCACAAAATGTGCAGCAAAGTCCCCTTTTCTCCTTGGCATCTCCAGCAACTGGACTGAGGTTATGGGGAAGAATTTATGAAGCACTGATGGCGTGCGGTACAATCCAGTAAGAATTTTAAAATAGTTTTTTTGAGTACTATTGATGATTTTACTTGACTTACCACTTGCCGACCAGCCGCCGCAGTTTTACAGAATGGCACGGCTGGGCGAAGCGTCGTCATGTTACTTCGCCCTATGGCCACTAGGGGCGCGCGTGCCCGCTGCTCACCCGAGGAGCCAATGCGAGTGCTCGGCAGGCGCAATTACCGCTGAGCCCCCGCGATCGCTCGTGTCAGAGCGAGAACCGGGATCTGTGTGTAAACACACAGATCCCGGTTCTCTGAGGGGAGAAGAGACTGATTGTGTGTTCTTACAAAGTATGAACTGCGATGTGTCCTCTCCCCTTGACAGTCCCATTCCCCCTTCAGTTAGAACACACATGAGGGAACACAGTTAACCCCTTTATCGCCCCCTAGTGTTTACCCCTTCCCTGCTAGTGAAATTTGTACAGTAATCAGTGCATTTTTATAGCACTGATCGCTGTATAAATGCCAATGGTCACAAAAATGTGTCCAATGTGTCTGCCATAATGTCGCAGTCCTAATAAAAATCGCAGATTGCCGCCATTACTAGTAAAAAAAATATTAAAAAAAATACTATAAATCCATCCCCTATATTGTAGACGCTATAACTTTTGCGCAAACCAATCAATATACGCTTATTGTGATTTTTTTTTTTTAACCAACAATATGTAGAAGAATCCATTTCGGTCTAAACTGAGAAAAAATTTGCTTTTCTTTAAAAAAAAAAATTGGGATATTTATTATAGCAAAAAGTACAAAATATTGTGTTTTTTTTTTCAAAAATGCTGCTCTTTTTTTGTTCATAGCGCAAAAACTAAAAATCGCAGAGATGATCAAATACAACCAAAAGAAAGCTTTTTGAAAAAATGTTGTTTGGGTGCAGCGTTGGACAACAGTGCAATTGTCAGTTAAAGTGACGCAGTGCCAAATCGCAAAAAGTGGCCCGGTCATTCAGCAGCCAAATCTTCCGGGGTTTTTGTATACTTGATCAAAATATTAAAACTATGATCGTATCAGATTGTTTTGTTTATTCTTTCTTTTCTCTGATGATCATTTTATTGATCTGGAGAAAAAAAAATTTTTCTAAAAAAAAATAAAAGAAAAAAAAAAATGAAAGGAATAAAAGGGAAATGGTTTGATGTTTTCACAAAGAGATTGTCCATTGTGCACATTACCAGCCTTTTCAGCTTTATAAACTAGGTCTGTCTGTTAATAATAAGTTATTTATAGAGGTCTAAACAACTCTGCTATAGAATCGTTCTTGTTTTCTTTTTTTCTTTCTTTAATTCAGTAGTGTAGGTGTTATGGGGCTTAAATTTCTCTGCAGGAGGTTTGCAGACATAAAATAATAGTCTGATGAATGTGTGCGCTTTTATTTCCATTTTGTGTTGTCTGGCTGATTTGATTGACACTTGGTTTGTGTATGTTGGAATTGCAAAGTAGCTGTATATCAATGGCACATGACATGTATAATTCACTATGATCCATGCATTTATTGCATCTCTTCTCTTCTCTCATTGGCAGGGGTGTGGGCTGCATATTTGTAGAAATGATCCAGGGTGTAGCTGCTTTTCCAGGAATGAAAGACATACAGGACCAACTGGAACGAATATTTTTGGTAAGTCGATTTATTTCCTTATCATATGTTTGATTTAGTTACTATTCATGGGATTCGGGACTGACGATCATCAAATGCATGCTGAAACAGTACATGTATTTCTTTTTCATGTGTTTTCAGTTTAATTTGTCTGATGATGTCCTTGTTGCTGTCATAATAGCAATGTAAAATACATAATGCATTACCCAGTTACAAACTAGCATATTCTTTCACATTTGGCAAGAATATTTTTATGTAAGCGTATATATGCTATCCAGTCAAAAGTTTTAGAACAGCACAGTTTTTCCAGTTTTTATTGATATTTGAGCAGTTTAAAGTGATACTAAACTTTTGGTTTAAAAGACAAAAAAAAAAACTTTCAATAATGTATTGTTAAGTAAAACTATAGTCAAAACTTTTTTTCCATTTTTGATTGAGTAAGGAGGGGGGGGGGGGGGTGGTTAATAACCTCTGTCAGATTTGTTTCACCATCTGTGTCCCATTGTGGAGATTTCCCTTCACTTCCTGTCCCATAGCCAAACAGGAAGTGAAAGGAAATCCCTGTAAATGTAGGAAATTCCCAGGTCACCAGAACTAGTGTCCCCATTGGACGATCTGACAACCCAAAACTTGGGATTTTCTTTTATTTTCACTTTGAAGGACAATGGTATACAGGACAAAAAGAGAGGGTAAATCTTAATAGGGGCACAGACAGCAATAAAAACTGACAGGTGTTCTAATCCCTCTCCCCTCTATCCAAAATGGAAAAAAGTTGTGCCTTTAGTTAGGTTGGATTCACACCTATGCATTTTTAGTGCTTTTTGCATTTTGCAGATTTGTACTACGATCCATTTAACACGGTTTCCTATGGAACACGTTCTGTAGTGCAAATCTGCAAAATGCACTAAAAAAATGCCATAGGTGTGACTCCAGCCTTATACTTTAAGAAAAGTCCCTTCTTTTGCTCTCAGCCTCCTCCAAATAGAGGGTGGCCACATTCGTTCCCCCCAGTCCCAATGTATGTAAGAACGTAGTCAGGCTCTCTTACTCGCTTCGGAGATGGACTAGGGACTATCGACTATGGGATGTGTAGTGTGCATGGATTAGTGGACACGACCACAACTAACATGCATTGCTTGTTGCAAACAAACGGAAGTGAGGGGGAAAAGAAGAGATTCAGGAATTTACTGAGGCCAATACAAGGAGACAGAAACGCACAGTAAAGCCCCATACACACGGTCGGATTATCCGATGGATTCTGTCCTATCGGACAATGTTGTCGTAAATTCCGACCGTGTGTAGGCACCATCGGACAGTGTACGTCGGATTGTCCGACGGACAAAGTCCTATCTCCTGCTGGATAGATTTTTCGACAACAAAGTCCGATCACACCAAATCCGATCGTGTGTAGCGTAGTCCGACGGACAAAGTGCTACGCATGCTCAGATCACATTACAAGACCAAATCTATTGGCTACTAGCCTCTACGTAGTCCCGTCGTAGGCAACAAACGTCACCACGTTCAGAATGATCGGATTTTCCGACAACTTTGTCCGACCGTGTGTATGCAACACCAACATCGGACAAAGTACGACGGACATGATCCGACGGACCTGGTCCTCGGATAATCCGAGCATGTGTATGGGGCTTAAGAAAAAGAAACTGTTTAATGAAACTGATTACAAGACCATTAAGTATTTCAAATCGGTGTGACGCCGACTTTTTCCGGTGTGTCGCACAGATTTTAAAAACTAGTTCCTGCACTAATTTTAGCGATGAAGTTGCACAGATGTCAGCCAAGTGACACCTGAAGTCACACCAACATGCGGATTTGGAATCGTGCTATTTCAAGTGAAGTCACACGATTTCAAAGCTGATCATCGCTTGAACCAGGAAGTGCTGGTAAATGGCATTTCTCGGTTCGCGCTGACAGGGAGAGCCGATCGGCGGCTCTCCCTGTCAGAGGGGGGGTCTGTGCTGATAATCGGCACATTGATTATCAGCACAGCCCCCTCAGTTGTGCAAATCACCTGTAAATAGGTGCCCAGCAGTGTCCCAACAATAAAGTGTGCCAGTGCCCACCACAGTGCCAATCAGAGCCCACCACAGTGCCGTATCTGCAAAGTAAAGGCTGCAGTAGCACTATAACATGACATAGTATACAGGTCACAGCACTGAAGGGGTTTTAAAGGTACTCCAGGTACATGACAGACCAGCCAATGGTTAATACTGCAGACTACCGAAAACCCCCGATACCGCGAGACATCTCAATGAACATTAGACACAAGAAGTGAGTTCAAGTAAATGTCTGCCTTTATTAGGTGTGTTACAGCTTATATATGGTTCAACATACCAATAGAAAGAGGGGAGGGGGGGGAGGAGTTAGTAAATGATGTATTTGTATAGAAATATATAGTTATATGGTTATACAAGTCAGTGACCCTCTAAGATACGTCATCATGAGTTAACACGGGTCAACAGGCCATCTGGTTATGAATCATAAGTCATGCATTTTGCCCAGACAAACAAACCCACAATGATATATATATATATATATATATATATATATATATATATATATATATATATATATATATATTACAGTGTTTATGCCAGCATCTTTCCAAACATTATTTGATAGTTGCAGATTTAAGCCATCTTGTATACTGAAATGGCCGAGCATGTTTTGGGCATATTACTACAAGCACAAGAGCTTAATAAGATTAAAGTAGTACGGTGCTTATCAGGCAATTGTATAGGATTGTGAAATAAGTATACGAAGAAAACCTAGTAGAGGGGTATAGGCAGTAGAAGAAAAGAGTGGTAACTCCATGAAGTAAGAAAAATATGAGGATGACTAAGGGGTGGAGGGCAGGAAGGAGTTAACCAAACATCAACCCACAAGAAATTGTTAGGGTCATTGTTGTATAGTTTAGAGTAGGAAGGTCAATGGTGAACCAAGGTATCCAAATTCTCTTGAACTTGTCACAAGAGTCCGTTAGAATGCTCTCTTTGTCCAGGAACATTTGACCAGGAACATTTCTCAAACTCTTGTTTATGGTACTGTTCAATGAGGAGCTTGGGTGCCAAAAAAAAAAGAATAGTGCTTGTTGGTTATCAGGAAGTTGAGTCCTAGATGACTAGCACAATTTGCGTATATTCATAAACCAGCGGGGTGCCCCCTGAGCTATAGTGGCAACACATTTCGGCAGGATCTCCTTTTTGTTCAATACACAACACAAAAAGAAATAAAACACTTTACTTGCATTTGCACCTTGTTCTAGATTTACGGTATATTTCGCTATTTTCGCTATATTTCTACGTGACTTCTGGATGAGGGTTTGTTTGTTTATGACACCTTCATGCTGAAATGATTTATTTTCTGCTGATACTCATAACGCGTCTCATCCTTCAATTTGTGTGCTTCCTGACCTCTGAGAATTAGGTTGTGTTGGCTCTTTATGTCTCACGCACCATTTACTCTGCAACAACAGCCAGGAGAGTGGAACATCTAGGATTTTCTCCCCGTGCTTCATACTGACTAAGCACATGACAGGCGGCTTGTGGGGGAGGCCATCTTGACTGTTTAATCACTGTAGGTCTCCTAGGGGGGAATTGTGACATGCATCTTGTCAACACAGCATCACGAGAGCTGATAAGTGTTCATTTATAGACTGCATTTTGGGCACAATGAAGTTATTATTCAGGACTATTTTTCCTGGTCTCTAAATAACCATTACTGTAGAAGTGAGAGGAAGCAGACAAAATCGTGACGGTGGGCTCAAAGAAGTAATAATTGTAGAGCGCCTTTTTTCTCCAAGGAAGCAAAGCGTTGTACGGAGCCTGGTAAAAGTAATTGAGCAATATACACATCATTTTGTACAGTACACAAAGGGAAAGCTGACCAAAAAGTCATTACTTTTTAGACACAGTTTAGAGAAGGCTTATGCAAGTTTAAAAGAAAATGACACTGTTTAATCCTGTTATCCATAATCCCCTTTCTACGCTTTCCAAAATTACATTTCTGTAAGGTTACGGTCATTTGCAGTTTGTTCCCAGTGTTTCTCATATGGTGTGTCGCAGGACGTGGTGCTTCTATATTCTTAAAAGGGTTTTGATCTGACATTCGAATTAAACTCTAATAGTTTGGGTCATATCATATTTTTTTTATATATATTATATATATTTTTTATATTTTTTTTCACTGTATTTACAGTTTTTTTGATATCCGTCTCTTTTATAAGTAAAATATACCAAAAACCGAATAAATGGATACTGTTGAAATTAGGGCTGCAACTAACGATTATTTTCATAATTGAATAGTTGGCCGATTATTGTTTCGATTAATCGAATAATCGGTTAATAACCTTAAAAAAAAGTGTGATGTATAATTTAGTTAATGTGTAAAGTTTAAAAAAAAGGCAATTTATTCTTAAATATCTCTATGCAGTGGTAAATATAAATGACCAACTATATGGTTAGAGAGCAACATTTCTAATTCACTCTGAGAATAACAGACAGAAGAGATATACAGTATATACCATTAGAGGAGATATACTGTATATACTATTAAAGGATATATACTATTAAAGGGTGAATCTGGTAAATATCAGACTCGGAGATCAAATTTTTTTATTTAAAAAAAACAAACAATGTCTTCCTTCAAAAAAAAAATTATTTTAAGAACGTTCGTTTAATTTTCTAATCGTTAGTGGGGTCAAACCGACGTTCATTTTCAACCACAGTGACAATTTGGAAATAATAGAAAACTTCTTGGTCAAAGGAATTTTCAGACAGTGTATGTGGTTTTCATTCAGAAATTACAATCATTTTTAAAAACAGAATGTTAAAAACAAGTGAAAATTTCATTCAGCGAAAAACTAAAATGAGCCCTTTATAGTACAAAAAAAGCAGATAATCACTACTGTAGGGGTTCATTTTTTACTGTAGAACTGTGAAAGTAATATTTACAGTAGCGATTATTTGCTCTTTGTACTGTAAAGGGCTAATTTTATTTATTTTTTAACCCCATTATATTACTGGCCGATTAATCGATTATGAAAATAGTAATCGATTAATTTCATAATCGATTAGTTGTTTCAGCCCTAGTTGAAATGTTCCAATCTGTTATCCCAGCCGATCGGCCACAATGTTTGCAGGTGCTGGTTGGATTGAACACTGGCTTGTCAGACACATTGAGGACTAAAACAAAATGGTAAAACGACCAATTGTCTCAGTATAGCGCTTAGACCAAGGCTGTATATGTCATGAATGTTATGACACCTGTGTTCAAACAACAGAACTAAAGAAGTCAATTGTCATCAGAAAGGAAACAATTTATTTGACTGGTAAAAAAACACATGTGAAATCCATATACAGTCCATAAGAATTCAGTGGTTGAGTAAAAAGTTATTGTAGAGAAACAAACCCATGCAAGATCCACCACAGTTAGAATATAAACAAACGGAGGTTGAAACAGCCTACTTGCCCGCATGTGAAGATGTTATGGATGGGCCCTCAGCTGTGGCGGGATCACAAAAGATGATGGCTATCCAGACGCACACAGGGAACATGGGGAATGCATAGGTTGTTATAGCAGCCGTCACTCCTGGCAACCACTCGTATTCCTCCAGAGTGGAATAGAGGAACCTGCAGTGTTTACTCTGTGTATGTTGGATCCAAAGGAGGTGGCCTGCGATGACATCACAGTGCTGCGCCAGAACAATGGGCCTAGCGGAGACCTCTGGAAATGGTGGAGCTGATTCTGAAAGTCCTTTTACTATGACTACGTGTTTCGCATGCCTGCGCCTTATCAAGTCATCTACACACTGCCTTGGCATATAGTGAGATCCTTTTTAGAAAAAAACCGACTTGGTCTCCTACCCACAGGAAAACCCCTTCTAACATGTTTCGATCAAAAGGGGCTTAATCGTAGAGGCCATTCTTTTATTCTTTTTTCTAAAGTAGAGAAAAAGATTACATTGAGTACCAAATATAAAAGCCAAAAGTCATACAGTGCTTCTCAAAGAGGTAGAGAATACATCAAGAAGGCTCTTAAAAGACAAACTGATATGGTCACATGGTCTCGTAGGGAAGGTTGGCATTCCAGCAGAGCCACTAAATGGTCATTACTACCCAAACCCCAGTCCACATTTCCCTTCATAAAATATTGTATAATCCTCACAGTGGGATTAGTCTTATGATCAGCTTGAAAATTAAATAATTACAAGAGATTTAAAAGAGAAGTATGGGGTCACAATTTTTTACACATTCATACTTACCTAGCTAGATACAGCATTGGTCCCCCGGGGCCTCTAATATTGAGAACTGAGTGATCTAACACCAAAGATCGCTCAGTTCTCAGCTCCCCGAGCAGAGAGCTTGTGACTGTAAGTCACCGGCTCTCTGCTCTGTCCCCCCGCCTCGCTCATTGGAGCCCTGGGCTGTGGAGGGGGTGGAAGCGGCCAGCTCAGGCTCTCAATGGCTCGCTGAAAGGCTGAACCGTGTCCAAATGAAAAGAACTCACCGCTTCAGGTATAACTAATACGCCCACTGGAACACACACCTGAGAGCTATCCTGCCGCCTTCAAGGTAAATTGTCAAAATAAGAAATGGCTGCACCTCACGTGGGCTCCAAGTAAAGTTAATTGGAATATGAAAATATCCAAAATCACACCAGAGGTCACCAGCAGTGGTTAAGGTAGATACGTTTCATACAACAGAAATGTGCTTAATCAATGCTGCATGCCGGTCCAGGCATGTGGGTGGATCCCGACTTCATTGTTGCGATCTTGCCTGAGCCAGGACCAGCTCTGTGATGTCAGCAGACTTCAGCCTGCTGTCTGCTGAAAATGGGTCACAGGAGTGCAGAATGAACTGCACTCCTGTTATCCATAGAAGTACAGCCAAACAAGCTTTGGCTGTACTTCTCCTTTAACAGCTGTTCACGACTTCTTTGTTTTATTAACTTAGAGTGCTGATTATACCAAAGGCAAGTTTTTCTTGAAAGTATAGGTCCACTTTGATATCTTTCTGTGTCATTTTGGCAAGCTGTTCGGTCAGCTGTGCCTGCAGTGTAGCTTGGATACTGGACTATGACACAAGGTATTTTAATGAAGAATTCCAATGTCAAGCAAGTCTCAGAAAAACAGCAATTATCCCAGTACAAAACTTCCTGCTAATGAGAACTTCCTCCAGAAATGGATCCGGCTTTCATCCCCACATGAAGACGTGCAAAGCATTAATGTGCCCGTAGCTTCTCAATCATGGAAGTTCTTTCAGAGCCTGCTGAAGAAACTTCACCAAGTAACACATTGTTGGGTATATACGGTCATTATTGTATACAGTGCAGCTACCAGTCAGTAATCATCCAACAAATTGATGTTGGTGGGTTTAGTGGGGGCTATACACAGTAGTATGGTGAGCACATGTCTGACCCAGTGATATCTCCTTATCTTTAACAACATACCACTGTATTCTATGTCACTCATCCACAGGTATATTCTATCTTTTAGAGACTCCAGTGGTCATAGTTTCCTGTTGCAGTTAGTGTCCCCCAACACTAAAGCCCCATACACACGGTCGGATTTTCCGATGGATTCTGTCCTATCGGACAATGTTGTCGGAAATTCCGACCGTGTGTAGGCACCATCGGACAGTTTCCATCGGATTGTCCGACGGACAAAGTTCTATCTCCTGCTGGATAGATTTTTTGACAACAAAGTCCGATCACACCAAATCCGATCGTGTGTAGCGAATTCCGACGGACAAAGTGCTACGCATGCTCAGATCACATTACAAGACCAAAGCTATTGGCTACTAGCCTCTACGTAGTTCCGTCGTAGGCAACAAACGTCACCACGTTCAGAATGATCGGATTTTCCGACAACGTTGTCCGACAGTGTGTACGCAAAACCAACATCGGACAAAGTACGACGGACATGATCCGACGGACCTGGTCCTCGGATAATCCGAGCGTGTGTATGGGGCTTGAGTCTAAGTGAAGGTGTCCCAATTGTTTCCTAAAAAGTTCCCAATCATTGATTTACTGTATACAATGTGCTGAAGAATTCATATGGTTAGCATAACGCCATTGTATGATTGTGTGATGATTGTGGCAGTGTCATGGAATGAGGTAGATTCCAGCAGTATAAAAAGGTGCTCACTAAGGCGCAACCCTAATGTGTCTTCTAAGATGTCACCAAAGGTGTAAATTTTGGGCTCCGGAAGGTGTTCGAATGAAACCCTCGGGATTCACTAAATGATCATAGCCAACTTGTGCAGACAGAAACTAAACATTAGATTTGAAAAAAAAGTACAGGATAGAGGTCAAGGCTAGCAGTAGGCAAAAATAAACAAGGACCAGGCAGACAGTCAGGGCAGATGGCATACAAACATAACATAACCCAAAAAAGGCCACATTAAGGGTCCAGAGGTGACTATGAATAGCTGGTTTTACATTAGAGGAGCTCCAGTCTGTGGGGAAAAAAATAATTAAAAGCCAGCAGCTACAAATATTGTAGCTGCTGACTTTTAATATAAGGACACTTACCGCATATACTCGAGTATAGGCTGTCCCGAATATAAGCCAAGGCCCCTAATTCACCACAAAAAACTGGGAAAAAACGTATTGACCCGTGTATAAGCCGAGGGTGAAAAATGCAGCAGCCACTGTAAGTGGAAAAGAGGGTCAGCAATGCCCATCTGCAGCTGCATGTCCCCTGTACAGACCCCCCCTGTGTCCCCATTGCAGCCTACCTGTGCCGATCTGCGCCGATCTGCGGGTCCTGTGTCCGGTGTCCGGTGCGATCTGTCTTCCGCCGAGTCTCGCTCTGTCCCCCCACAGCGTGTAAGGCTCCATTCCAAAATTACAAAAGCCGCGCCTCCTCCTCGTCCGTGATAGGAGGAACGCTGTTTTCCCAGCAGTCAGTGTGCAGTGTTCCGCCTATCACGGATGTCCTCTCATCCTCGTCCATGAGATGAGAATGACAGGACGTCCGTGATAGGCGGAACACTGCACACTGACTTACTGCTGGGAAAATTAGTGTCCGCCTATCACGGACGAGGAGGAGGCGCGGCTTTTGAAAACTGCCGTCTGTCTGCATGACACGTTGTTCATGTAGGCAGACGGCGGTGACTCGAATATAAGCCGAGGGGGGGACTTTCAGCCTTAAAAAAAGGGCTGAAAATCTCGGCTTATATTCGAGTATATACGGTACCTGTCCAGGGATCCTGCAATGTCGGCACCCCGAGTCAATCAGCTTCGGGTGCAGGCGCCGGCATTGTAAGTAAGAGAAACCGCAGTGAAGCCTACTGCGCAGGTGTTGGTTGCAGTGGGTTTTCTGAATGGTCCCGCTGTCTTCTGGGAATCTGTGTGTGTCCCAGAAGGCAGCGGGGGAAGGAGAAGGGGCCGGAAGTGTAGATGGATGATCTTACCCAGAAGTGGGAGCAGGTACCTGTCAAACCAGATACCCCTTCAAAAAAGTGCCAAATGTGACAGTGGAGGAGGGGAAGGGTGCAAACAAGCGTAGCTT
This sequence comes from Lithobates sylvaticus, assembly GCA_028564925.1. Taxonomy (NCBI): domain Eukaryota; kingdom Metazoa; phylum Chordata; class Amphibia; order Anura; family Ranidae; genus Lithobates; species Lithobates sylvaticus. Next base: position 493,030,383 of record CM053030.1, on the reverse strand, counting down.
CCACTTTTGGGTGGAGCTCCACTTTAAACAGAGAGCAGAAAGATGCATAGTATACGTGGGTGATATTTACTAAAACTGGAGCACTCACAATCTGGTGCAGCTGTGCATGGTAGCCAATTAGCTTCTCACCTCAGCTTGTTCAATTAAGCTTTGACAATAAAACCTGGAAGCCGATTGGTTTCTATGCAGACCTGCACTAGATTTTGCATGCTCCAGTTTTAGTAAATCTTCCATGTTGAGTCATAGGTGAACAGATTTCACAAACATTAACCAGGCAGGTCAGAAAACAGATACCATTAATCAGGTAAAGGCGTTGATTTACTAAAACTGGAGAGTGCATGTTATTTACCAAGAGTCACAGAACATGCAGATTGTTTTATGCGGAGTTATCCTTCACATACTTTAAAGCGCACGCTAGTTTCTACTGAAATAACGTTTTTGGCAGCCATAAAATTCACACATTTTCAGCTATTTAATTATTTAAAAACGGCATTGATATTGCAAAATAGAGATGATCTTCTATTAGTTTTGTTTCTAATATAGCTTTATTTGTTTTATTATCATGTTCATTTAATTCCTGCATCGATTTTCGCAGCGTACAACAGAGGTTATTAAATTCAGCCCTGCGTGAAAATATATTCCATGTAGGAATTAATTTTGCAAAAGCTAATAACGCACTGCTAACACCAAGTTCGTTGCTGTCTTTGGCAGATAAACCCGCTTTTAACAAATGGTCTGTCGTTGGCAAGTGCACTTTGCTTCCTTTAGGCATAAATTTTCCAATTGGTTTTTGAAACATTAAAACCTTTAGGAAATTTACATTTTACTACGTTTGATGAAACCATTTAGAATTTATGTTAAAGCTGAACGCCAGGCAAGCAGCTAAACACAGCTGAAAAGCATAAATGACAAATGTTTTAGCTGCCAAAGGATCTGTGCAGCAAAGCTTGCGATTGAAGCACCCCTACCAGACAAGATAGCCAACCTCCGCTGCTGCAGTAGTAAGGCTTGCTCAAAAACACCCACCCCCCCATGAGCTCCAAATTTTTATCCAACAGGATTCTTTTAAACCATGCCTAAACTGCTTGACTTTCTCCAAACCTGGGCAATTTTTGGGGAAAACCACCCCAGTTCATATTCCCTCCTGCTTCAGATGCCTTAATCATTAGCAAGGCTTGCTCAAAAACGCCCCTCCCCCTTCTCAGACTGCTGATTGAATAGTGAATGGTTAGTGCTTCATTCTGTCTGCAAGTTCCCAGTGAGCACATGTGCATTCTGGAGAAAAAGATTGTTTTTATATTGGTCCTTCTCTCCGGGAGCGCTGTTTTATAGGAGGTTAAATTAGGCCGTTATAAAAAAAAGATTTGGAGGTATTTGCTTACTGTGTTGGCTGGTATATGCTCAGCTGTGTTCCACGGTTATCTATCTGTTGTAACAAGGGCTAAATTGGGGGGCTAGAAGGGTGAGTTGTCACCCAGGGTTCTCACCCATGGAAGCTGAGGAGCTCTGGGATATTTGTTTTGAGTAGAGAAAACTGGCTTTGTAATTTTCTCCAGGTATGGGCTCTAGAGCCAGGAGGCTTGTAGAGTATTAGGCAGGATGAAGCTTCTAACCCTGGGTCCATGGATCACATGGTGACCCCGCCCCCTGTGATGTCACAGTCCCAGCATCCTCCGGGACTGTGACATCACAAGGGGGCGGGGTCACATGTGACCCTGTCCCCATGTCCCTATATAAGTCCCAGCACAGCGCGCTCTGCCATTCCGGCCAGAGAGAGCGACGGGTCAGAAGAAGAAGAAGAAGAAGAAGAAGAAGAAGAAGAAGAAGAAGAAGAAGAAGAAGAAGAAGAAGAAGAAGAAGAAGAAGAAGAAGAAGAAGAAGAAGAAGAAGAAGAAGAAGAAGAAGAAGAAGAAGAAGAAGAAGAAGAAGAAGAAGAAGAAGAAGAAGAAGAAGAAGAAGAAGAAGAAGAAGAAGAAGAAGAAGAAGAAGAAGAAGAAGAAGAAGAAGAAGAAGAAGAAGAAGAAGAAGAAGAAGAAGAAGAAGAAGAAGAAGAAGAAGAAGAAGAAGAAGAAGAAGAAGAAGAAGAAGAAGAAGAAGAAGAAGAAGAAGTCCCCCCCAAAATCCATACTAGGTCCTTCAGGTCTGGTATAAATAATAAGAGAAACCCCGCACCCAAATTATTTTGAAAATGGTGTGGGGGGCCCGCAGACACTAGATACTCTGAAAAGCAGTAGATATACTATACGGCCTGCCCTATATACTCTGCAGAAAATTGGGCCTTAGGTGTTGGTGGTACCAAAACACTGTAAGCCCTCACAGATACTCATGTTGGGTGCAGGAACGGGTCCTGCTGTGAAATATTATATCGAAAGTTGTGATTACATGCCCCTGTTAAACAGGGGCATAGAAATTGGGCCGTAGTGGTGCCACAACACTGTAACCCCTCAGAGATACTCATGTTGGGTGCAGGAACGGGCCCTGCTGTGAAACATGACTGCCAGTTTCTTGTCCTTCTCTGGCACCCCCTCTCTCTAGGCTCATGTTATACCCTTCCTCAACCTGGCAACCAACATTGGAGCCTTCAAATCACTGCGCATCCTCCAGCAGCATATAACAAACTGGTGGAATAATTCTGGGGACTCCTCCATGCATGATGGTTGGGCTACAGAAGGAGTGACTGTGGACAAGGAGCCAGTGGAATAGGCCACTCTTGCAGCTGCGTTGGAAGGCAAACTACGCTGAGCTCTGGGTGACAGAGGATGAGGAGGATGAGGATGGCTTCGTTATCCACTCCACCAACTCTTCTGCATGTTGTGGCTCAAAAACACGGCCAGCAGCAGCAAAAAAGGACAAGCGTGCCCCACGGCCACTTGCATAGGATGTACCATGTCCACGACCACCACTGTTGACTGTAGACACTGCTTGCCCTCTTTTAGTGGCCTGTGAGTGTCTGCCTCTCCTTGGTGGCCTTCCAGACATGATGTATTTTTTGTTTTGCAACACCACACTACACTGTATTAGATACTGTGTACACCGCCTGAAATGTATTAGAAATTGTACCACGACTGCACTGCATTGTATACTGTGTACACCACCAGAAGTGTAGTAAAAATTGTACACACTGTATTAGATACTGTGTATGTATGTGTGTATATGTATATGTATATATATATATATATATATATATATATATATATATATATATATATATATATATATATACACATATACATACACACACACAGTCAGTCTAATATATATATATATATATAAACATATCAAATACACTGCCAATAACTGAATAACCCGCCTGCTTAATCTAATTCAAGCTATCTTTCATTTCACACCAACGACACTACACACGCCCGCTCTGTAAGCGGACTTATATAGTATGGGGTGTGGACTTAGTCCCCCTGAGCCAAGATTGGCCAAAGGCAACCTGCGAGAGCGCCCTGTTATAGGCCAAAGCATGGAAGTCAGGTGCATGCTTTGGCCAATCATCATCATACAGCAATGCACTGCAATCTCGCAGTGCATTATGGGGCATTCCACGGTGCTCAAATTTTCTGCCAACGCCCCATATGTGCGGTTTGTTTTAGAACAAACAAACACCCGATGTTTGAGTCAAACTTACCTTCGACTCGAACTGCGGGCTCATCCCTATTCATAATCCATAATTATGTGACAGAATTATGTATGGGAGATTTAGCACTTCTCTTTTATTTTTATCCAGAGAGGAATAGCGAGAGGGGTGATTAGTATGGGGCACACACATGCATGCAGCTGATCTTTCACAGTTCTGCAGAACTGCTGACTCTCCATATGACTTAATTCACTCACAGAAATGCTTAGTGTAGAAAATGATAATGAAATCTCCCCTCTTAGATGCCTTTGCAGGCCTTCACCTGTGAGTTGTATAATGCACTTATTCCAGGCAGTTGCCTTTATATTGCTGGTTAAGTAAAAAGTTAACAGGTTTCTTTATCCAGCTTTGTTTGTCTTCTTTCCAGATCTAAAAAAGTGGTATTAGCACCTAGATGGATATTTGTATGAATCTATCTGTGTGGGTTCACCATTATGGGGATGTCAAAATAGATTTAAGGCCTAACTGATTGACATTTAGCTTGCTAGAACCTCCTTAGGATGTATGGAGATGAAACCTGCCCTATGTAAACCCCAGATATCTAGGGTCTGGTGCTCTTTGATGTTGGTGTGTGGTGTCGTCATGCCAAGATCAATAGAGCTTTCTAAGGCCCTCAGAAAAAAAGTTGTATGTGTCTGATTCTGGGAGGGGATTTTTAAAAAATCGCCTCATTTTCAGAAGTCGGTCATTCCACGGTAATAAAAAAAAAAAAAACTTCAAGTGCGGTAGATCTCAACTAACTGTAATTTTTTTCAGGACTGATAAGCCCTGCAAATTCAACCCAACAACTGACTATTAGATGCTAAAAGAAGCCTCTAAGAAACTCAAAATGCCATGGCCGGATCTGCAGTCTAAAGTACATGCACCTACAATTAAAAATAAATTAAGTATCAATTTAGGTTGCATGGGAAGTGTGCAAGGAAATAAACTTTGGAACAACAGTCTTCAACCAGGGTTCTGTGGTACCCTGGGGTTCCTCCATACATTGCTAGGGGTTCATTGGGCTCTCAAACTATGGCTGATTGACCTTCCATTTGATGGTACCTACAAAGTTCCAGGTCCAACACTATTTGGCAGAGTCAGCTGCATTACACCAATTATATTTTCAGTTGTCTTTAAGGGTGGCATTTTTCCCACTGATCACTAATGTAAGGAGCATTATTCCCGCTGACCATCAATGTAAGTGGCAAATTCAAGTGTAGATCAGAAGGATGCTATTGCCCACATCGCCCTCTATTACTTTTCTGGCAACCCAAAATGTGAGATTTTATTTTACTTTCACTTTCAATGATAATGGTAACAGGACAGAGAGGGTGAATCTCTCTAATTGGGGCACAGACAACAATAAAAACTGTCAGGTGTTATAATCCCTCTCCAAAACTAGAAAAAAAAAAGTTTTGCATTTAATTGTACTTTAATTGAACAAGCTGAAGTTAGAAGCTGATTGGCTACTCTGCACAGCTATGCCAGATTGTGAGTGCTCCAGTTTTAGTAAATCTCCCCCAATAGTGTTTTAACAAGCTAAATGCCATCCAAGTACAGTTTAGATACACTCTAAGGTATAAGCCCACCTTTTAGTAACTTCTCCTCCTCCTATGCAGTTCTAAATACCATATGTGATGGACCGCCTGGTACCCAGCCTTGGTGCCTCTGCCAAGATACAACTTTCTCCACATTGGAAACAAGAACCAGATATTATAGCTGAGAATTGCACCCAAGAACTAGATGACACTAGCTTATGTGCAAACTGGAACTCACTTTATTTTAAACTCACACAGAATATATACCACACACAATCAGATACATGCATTATCACATTATCCTAAACAATGCAAACTTTAAACAGTAATATCATTAGTACATCTAATGAACAGCAAACATAAACAGTAAGCTTATCAACAGCTAGCAACTAACAGCAAACAGTGATCTAATTAACAGTAAGCTAATTAACAACTAGTCACTTGGACAAGCCTAGGTGACTCAGGTCAGTGCCCACCCAGATAGGTCCCCAGAAAGAAGACCCAGGGCTATCCAGATCTCATTAACCAACTTTTACTTGTGTAATCTGTCCACTAGTGTTCCAGCAGTCTGAAAAATTGGAATTTATCTTCATAGATTTCTTGAGGGAGATTGTTGATGAATATTTCTTTCCCGAGTGGAGGAGCCTCTCCAACTCAGTCTGTAGGAGGGCCACCATATTCCCTCTGACCTCTAACCTATACAAGATTAATATTACACCTTTCCATCCACTCCAGAAAGAAAGCTTTATTGTCCTTATTCAGAAAATTAGTCCAAGCCTCGCTCTGTGTTCATCACGTTGTTGTCCGTCATTAAAGAATGCTCTGCTCTCTCCATGGAATAAGAGGCTGAACTGCGCTCTTTTCAAGGCTCTGATCGGGAGAAGCAGACAAAATCCCCGGTCTCCTCCATGGGCCATAATCAGTGGGTAGAAGTATAGCCTCTAGTCCCCTCCAAAAGCCTCTGTCCCAATTGGGTTTGTCACACCATACATGCCAGCAGACCTAGTTTTAAAATGTTATTCCTTCTTTCCTTTATGTATGCAGCCTTCGGGGGACCACTCCACAAAAACTGCTGGCCCCTCATCCTCAACCATCCTGCCATCTGCTACATTTATGTGCCCCCTGTGGCTGCTCTAGCTCGTTCAAACTGGGCACATGCGCATTGAGGTCCCTCATTTTTGAGTTGCAGGAGCCACCAGTTTCTGTGGAGGGGCTCCCACACCCCGAGACTGCGTAAGTAAAGGAAAGTGTGAGCAGCAATTCAAATTGAGGATCACTTATAAGTACCATTTGCGTTCTGAAATTGCATAGGGGAATGTATTTTAAAAAAAAAAAAGTAACTAAAGGTGAACTTATGCTTTAATATACTGTATCCTTATGGTTATCATTTTTGAGCCCTGTTCTTATATGGAGCTTGTTATTTTTGTAAAGACTGTGTCCAATTGTTTTGAGCACTTTTTTCTTTTCCAAATTTCCAACACCATTTGGAAAAATGTTAAACCTCCCGTTCCAACAGATGAAAATGTTGGAGACTAGCTGTCCATCATATAATCGACAGGAAAGAGGAGAGTCCAATTTCTAGATAATGTACAACATTTAGCAGCTGAATGGTTTTCCTCTAGACATGCCGAGCTTTTTGACCCGTTCTCAAACGTGTCTTTTTTGTTTTTTGCATTCGGCAATGAAATGCATCCATCTGTCCATCTCCTTCATTGTCGTTTTTTCAGCAATAAATTCTGATAAGCTGGAAATGGGGTAGGGGGGCACAGAGAAGAGGAAAGCGAATGATTGTAAAGATTTCGCTTTATTGTTCAAAGCATAAAATCTAGTGACTGATTCACAATTGTTTCATTTCTTTTATATCACCCTATCTCTTTTTAAATTGAGATGACATTGCTCTGCGAACCTGTGACCACCTCTATTCATCTGTGATCAGATAAAAGATGTGCCGCTGGCCTGTCCGTAAATGTGAATTATCTTTTCCTAGCGAGGTGATTGGGATGGAATCAGAAGCTGGCAGTAGAAATCCTTACATTTTCTGTCAACTTTTCTCTGTTGCGTGTAACACTTAACTTCTTTTGTTTCATTGCCATGTACACTATATTACCAAAAGTATTGGGACACCTGCCTTTACACGCACATGAACTTCAATTGCATCCCAGTCTTCGGCCGTAGGGTTCAATATTGTGTTGGCCCACCCTTTGCAGCTATAACATCTTCAACTCTTCTGGGAAGACTGTCCACAAGGTTTAGGAGTGTGTCTATGGGGATGTTTGACTATTCTTCCAGAAGTGCATTTGTGAGGTCAGGCACTGATGTGGAAAAGAAGGTCTGGCTCACAGTCTTCACTCTAATTTATCCCAAAGTTGTTCTATCGGGTTGCCAGTCAAGTTCCTCCACCCCAAACTCCCTCATCCTTGTCTTTATGGACCTTCTTTGTGCACTGGTCCAAATCCTTTGGTGGAGGGGATTATGGTGTGGGGTTGTTTTTCAGAGTTTGGGCTTGGCCCCTTAGTTCCAGTGAAGGGAACTCTTAAGGAGTCAGCATACCAAGACATTTTGGACAATTTCATGCTCCCAACTTTGTGGGAACAGTTTGGGGATGGCCCCTTCCTGTTCCAACATGAGAGTCCCGGATGGCCAAGGGACTTGGGGACATCGCTGTATATAGATGGGGCTCAGGTTAGTATTGGGGGGGCTGGGGCAGCTGCTACACACAGAAGGATTTTTATCTTAATGTGTAGAATGCATTAAGTGTTACTAAATCCAGGATCCTGCATTCACTAGACATGTGCATGGCGAAAAAAATTGTTTCGTTTTAGATTCCTTATTCTAGTTGTTTTGTTTAGTTCAATCGTTCGATTTGTATTTAGAGTTAGTTTTTTGTCTTTTTTTTAATTTTCTTCGAATATACCATTCAATGACTCTTTAAATCACCTTTGGCTTGACAAAAACTGTATTTTTTCAAAATGGTACTAATAACAAACACACAGTTTTAAAATTTGTTTATACTGTAATTAATCTGAATCTCCGAATAACGAAAAATGTGTCCAAATATTTTTTTTTTTTTTTTTTTTTCATTTAAAGGGATACAGAAACATGAAATGCATAACATACAACTTCCATTTGTTCCAACATAACGAAAATAAATGGCAAACTTGTCTTAGACTTTATGTCTGGTAAGAGTTCCTAAACAGTAGTATGTTCCAGAGATGAGGTAGTCTCTGATATCCTCGGGGTACTCCTTAAGTATTAAGTGCATCATCTTGCCGGGCTTTGTTTCTGGAATAACTTTTCTCGTAATTTTAGTGAGTAATGCCACAGTCGTCAAATTCGATTTTATCTTGGATGGTTCCATGAGTCTCGTCCCAGTTTTCGGACAGAACTTAGCGGGGTAAAGAGGAACTCCAGAGAGAGGAGTTAGAACTTAGAGAGGGGGGGTAAGCAGTATGGGTAGGAGAAGGCGGAGGTAGTAGCGAATATAGAGCATGGGGGGGATGGGGGGAGAGGGGGGGGGAGCCAGGAGGTAGCACTTTTCCCTCATCGAGCCCCGTTTCCAGGTGGATCCAGGTCTCTCGTTTCTCGTTTGTCTGATTTTCTACAAGGTGTATTATGTTATTGCTGGTTCAGGTATCATTCTCCATTAGGGATCGACCCTCATCTGAGAATATGAATATATTCCACCCTAGCCATACCTTGGTGAATTGTTCATTTTGATTCCTAGCTGTGAGAATGAGGTCTTCCATTTTTTTAATGTCTTCCACTTTTTTAAGCCACATACTAATTGTCGGGGGTTGTGTGGACTTCCATCTCAACGGGATGCATGCCTTGGCTGCATCGAGGAGGTGGCGTGTCAGGGACTTCTTGTACTTTTTTTGAGATAATTCGGAGGCATGGAGTAGAAAGAATGCTGGGTCAGGTTCTATAGGGCGTTCTGTGAATTTCTGGATTGTTTCCTGCACTGACTTCCAGTACCGCTCCAATAGGGGGCAGGACCAGAAGATGTGGAGGATCGTTCCCTTTTCTCTTTGGCATCTCCAACAGAGATCTGAGGTGGTTGGAAAGAATTTCTGTAGTTTCGTGGGGGTATTGTACCACCGGGTCAATAGTTTATAGTTTGTCTCTTGCATCCTTGTGCATATAGAGGATTTGTATGTAAAGTGGAGTATGTTCTCTTTTTGGCGTGTTGTGAAATTGTGTTGGATGTCTTTTTCCCATGCCTCCAGACATCTCAATTTATGTCCTTCTGGTGGAGTGATCAGGAGTTGGTATGTCATGGATAGAGCGTGTGTTAAGACTCCCTCCTCCGAGCAAAGTGCTTCGTATGTGGTCAGGGTTTGATCGAAGTTGCTTGGAGGGGGTAGGGATTTTAGGAAATGGATGAGTTGGAAGGCCCTTAAGAAATTAAGCCGAAACTGGCCATTTGGGCACATGAGTTCAGCGGGGGTGGGCCATCGGTTCCCTTTGAGAAAGTGACGGGCTTGTGTGAGTCCTTCCAACTTAAGGGGTTCAAAGGCAGAATCTGTAAGTCCGGGGGAGAATTCTGGAGTACCCAGGATAGGGCGTATAGGAGAGACTAGGGATGTCAGACGGTGGCTAGTGAAGAGGGTAGCACAAATACGTGTTACCATTCAATGACTCTTTAAATCACCTTGGGCTTGACAAAAAGTGTACATCTGTATTTTTTCAATTTTGTTAAAGTGGTACTAATAACAAACACACACTTGGGGGGATTCCTACGCCCATCGCTTCGGACTTAGCAAAGTTTATTTTCATATTTGAGACGTCCCCATAGGATCTAAATTCCTGCAGTAGATTCGGGAGGGAGGCCTCAGGGTTGGTGAGGACAAATAGCATGTCATCTGCGTATGCGGCGATCTTATGATGGGTGTCCCCAAGGGTGACCCCTGTAATATCTTGTTTGGATCGCACAGTTCGCAGGAAGGGTTCCAGTGACAGGGTGAAGAGGAGTGGGGATAGTGGACATCCCTGCCGGGTGCCATTTTGGATTGTGAATGGTTCAGAGAGGACCCCATTCACTTTGACCCGAGCTGAGGGGTTGGTGTATATGGAGTTAATCCAGGTCATCATCTTTTCTCCGAGACCTATGTGTCTCAAGACCGAGGTCATAAACGAGATATGCGCTGCGAGTGCATCCCTTGGAAAGAGCGTGTTAGAGCCCAGTGAGTTGAAGAACTTTAGCATGAATTCCCCTAAGGTTGGTAGTAGTAGCTTATAATATTGGGCTGTATACCCATCTGGGCCTGGGGCTTTCCTTAACTTTGCCTGCCTTATCGCCGTTCCAAGCTCTTCCATGGTGAAGGGTTCCTCCATGGTTTTACTTAGGTCGGGCGGTATTTTGGGCATGTTTGAGGCATTTAGATACTTTTCAATTTGGGGGAGCGTTGGGGCCTGTGTCTGTAAATTGTAGAGACCTGCGTAGAAGTCTTTAAATTCCCCTGCTATTTCCCGGGGTAATGTGACCTTCCGTTTGTTTTGTGGGGAGATATGTGGGACATAATTTGCAAGGGTTTGTTCTTTTAATGATTTAGCCAGTAGCCTGCCACACTTGTCCCCTGACTCGTACGAGAGCCTACGGCATGATTGTAATGCTGCCTTTGCCCGGAATTGCATGAGGTCAGTGATCTTATTGCGTAGAATCAGGATCTCTGCTTCCCCAGCGGAGTTTGGGAATGTTTGTGTCTGGCTTCTGCCCTATGCAAGTCGTTGAGTAGTGTGTTTAACAGAGTGGTGCGTTGCCTCTTAATTCGGGCCCCGTGTCTAATGAGTACTCCGCGGATGACCGCCTTGTGGGCCTCCCACACAATACCCGGGTTGCTGTCAGGTGTGTTGTTGCTACTGAGGTAGAACTCTAGTTCCTTTGTCACGTCTTTGAGTACCGTTTCGTCCTGCAGCAGGCTCTCATTAAGTCTCCATGTCCTGTTCTTGGTAGTGAGATTGTCAGTCAATGAGTAATTAAGGATAATTTTAAAATTTCAGAAATATGTTTACATTTCGAATTTGAATGGAATTCGATGTAAAATTCGAATTTCGGAAATTCGAACAAATTTTGTTTGCGTTATTCGGAACATTCGGTAAACTTTGTTTATACTGTAATTAATCTGAATCTCCGAATAATGAAAAATGTGTCTGAATATTTATTCGGAATGAAACGACCTGTAAATGTCTAGCATTCACTATATCTGGTCTCCCACAGAACATGGAAATGCAATTATTTTAGTAAATATAAACTGCTAAATACCTTTTCTCATCAGCAGTATATAGCAGTCGTGTGACTTCTATCAGTGTCTGGTTAAAGCTTGTAGGAGGAGTTTTCATTCTCCTCTGACTGTCCTATGAGGCTGCAGGTCCCATGATCCTCTGTCTGGACAGTGCTGATTGGCCCTGTGCTGATCACATACACCCTCCCAAGAAAAACAAAAAACTCTCTAGCAATACACACCAAACTGAGCATGTGCAGAGTGACTCCAAGGTTCTGTTCTATAAGAAAATGGTTTAAGGACTGTGTGGAAGAAGGGGATAATCAAAGAAGACAGGATCAAACAGCCTTTTTACACAATGCAGAGGATTAACCCCTTAGATTCCACAGTGAGTATAACAAGCATGCTTTACTGCATATACAGACTGATTTTACTGTTGTGGGTTTAGTAACACTTTTTAAGTGAATTTTAAATTTTTAATGTCAGGAGAAAAAGCGTTTCCACTAAACTAGTGTGCATGAGGCCTTAGAAGGTTAGGTTGAGGTAGTTAGGCGAGACGGCCGCAGGTGTTCTCTGAGTGAAAAAGAGGGAGATTTGTCACCTTATTTCCATTGTCTGTCTCTTTTGTGTTTTTTGTATTTTTACTTGCACACAGTGCAAAGTTTCTTTATAAAGTGTAACTGTTTTGGTCATATTTATTGGACATAAAAGGTGGAACAGAACTTCTCGCAAACCATTGTGTGTTGAGCGAGCCGCTGCAGCTTTCATGTATTCAGGGTTACCCGGCTGATGCCTTCAGATGGTGCATCAAAACGGTAGCGTGATGTCTGCAGGTCAGCGTGCCATTCCAGAATTCTTTTGATTAATATTTCATATAGAACGAGGCGACACACATCCGCTGTGACCTTTCTCTCTCCGCCAGGCACTGATATCTATTAATATCTGGCAGGGGGCAGGTGCCAGAGTTCTTTATCATTTTTTTCAGGTGAAAGGGAAATAAAAGGGAGGATTAGTCACCAATTCTGCAAATTTGTGACTGTGAGGAAAGGAACAGTAATGCCGTGTCTTTTTGTGCCAAGAATTGCTCCCTAGTCACAAGAAAATTGATTTGGGGTCATAGCCGGCTCCAGACACTTCTTCACAGGCGTTCTCACCTCCATCTCAAATATATCCTTCATATTCATCCTTTCCTCATTATTGATATGACTAGAACATTAAAATCCACTTGAACTTGGAAGGTCAAATAAATAAACAAACCATAATTGGGGTTGTAAAGGTAGAAGGTTTTTTTTTGTTATTATCGTAAAGCAGTAGTAAACCACTGAAAAAAAAACATAAAAAAAAAACAAAACAAAAAAACCTGCAAGACAACAGCATAATGTTATTATGAAATACTTACCTTAGAACGAAGCCCCCTCAGTGGTGCCCGGTCACCACTGAGGGGGCTGACATGTTCCCTCTGTGTCCCGTTCGCGGGCTCCGGCACTGTGAGTGGCTGGAGCCGCGATGATGTCACTCCCGCACAGGCACCGTGCAGGTTTAGGAGATATTCATTTTACATACAGCTAAGCCTTATTATAGGCTTACCTGTAGGTAAAAATCACCAAGCGGGCAACCACTAGTAAAGTCAAGATTAATCACTGCGCTAACATTAATAAAGCAGCTGGCATAAATTGTATCGTAACAATAAAAAGCATAAAGGATTAATGTATGCAGTGATAAAAATATAAAATTATAAAGTAAGAGTCCATAGACAGAGTCCTTGTTCAGGGAAACAGCTTGAACCACCCACGATGTAGACAGAGACACAATAAGGTGAGCATGAAATTATCCTCCACCAAACCGGGCCTCTTACCAAAGAAAATGGACCACTGAGTTACAGGTGGTCAAACAAGCGTGATATATCCACAGCGCCACAAAACCACTTCAATTGGATCATAGATGGCTGGATCTTGTAGTCTCACCAAATGGAAATTCATAGGTACATGTATGAAATACAAAAAGGCAACTCCTCATGGTGTATTTAAAACCAGGGTGAATTTATTTCATAAAAAACAGCCAGGGTACTCACATTTCGTTGGATAAAAGCAGGCATCCGCTACAATCTGTCATGGATATCAATTGTTTCCAGCCTCAAAGATGGCCGCGGTCGTCACGTTACAGCATTGTGACGTCAGAGCTCAACCCTACCCGTCGTTTCGTCCAGTAGGAACGTCATCAGGGGCATGGTCAGAGCTTGTCACATCCTTTTTATATAGGAGGGAGGGGAGATAGAAATGCCCCTTCCCCCTGCACTCCAAGCCTCTCTTCCATCCGCCGGATGCGGAACCACGTCATAACCAAATGTTTACACCGCAGCTAAGACATACATGACTAGACACACCCACGACGGCCATGTTTAGGGAGACTAGACAAGGAACATTATACAATATATCAATCTGGTTTCTGAGAGCGGATAAGGAGAAAGAACCGTGTCAATGTGGAAACAGAGATGATAAATATAAAAAATGGAAGTAATCAAAACAACCCAAAAATATAAAATTAAAAAATAGAAAATAGAAAAAATGAATACAACTCAACAAATGGCTTAATCAAAGACCGACACTGGAATACAAGCAATGCTGCCATCTAGTGGTTGGAAACAGGTAAAATATAAAAAATATAAATACATACGAACAACATGAAAAAAATTAGTTAAAAATATATAGAAAAAGAGGAAGGTTAATCTAGGGATTCAGCTAATGTTGATAAACACATTAACATCCCATTCTATATTTAAGTCAAATGGTCTATAAGATTTTAAACAAAAAATCCACCAAGTCTCCATCTTTGAGATCTCTCTCCTGATGTGGCTGCCTCTCCAATGAGGATCAAACCAACTATAGCCATAAAGGATGTACCATTTAAACTCTTATTATGGCACAAAGTGTAATGTTTTGATAGACTATAGTTCAAAAAACCTTTACGAATATTTTACAAATGCTCCTCGAGCCTGGTTTCTAGCTTGCGAATAGTGTGACCCACGTAATGTAGGCCGCAAGGGCACGTAATCAAATAAACAACATTCTTGGTCAAACAGGTAATGAAAGATCCCACATGATACGTTCGACCAGTAACATTAGAACTAAAGGAGAGATACTTTCTCTCCCTAAGGCAATTATTTTGGCAAACCTCGCACTTTCTACACCGATAGTAGCCCTTAAAGTCTCCAAAGAAACTCGGTCTTACTGGAGGTCTAATTACATTTGGCGCTATCTGGAGTCTCAGAGGGGGTGCACCTCTATAGGTGACCCTGGGTTGTTCCGGGAGCAAAGGACCTAGTATTCTATAATTTTTAAGAACACCCCAGTGTTTTCTAAAAATCTTTTTAATCGAAAAATGTTGATTCGTATAGGTAGTATAAAACGAAAAGCGAGAAGAACATTTTTCAACTTCATCTCTTATTTTAGGATTTAGTAAATCATCTCTGTCTATTGAGGCAACATCAGTTATCATCCGATCAAGATCATTAACTGCATATCCCTTCTGGAAGGAAGCAAGTTTTCAAAAACTTTGCCTCCCTCAGATAGTCCTTCTGCAAAGAACAATTCCTCCTCAATCTGAGGAATTGACTCATAGGGACAGACCTGAGCCAAGACTCATGGCAACTGCCTGTCCCTATGTAGCCATTCCTATCCATCTCTTTAAAATATGTAGATGTAATGAGCCTATCGTTTTGTACTCTAATTTCCAGGTCTAAAAAATCTATAGCAGAAGTGCTGGCCTCATATTGGAGAATAATGCCTCGATCGTTGGTGTTAAGCTCACCAATGAAATGGTCCAAGGAGGCACGATCTTCCTCCCATAGGAGGAGGACGTCATCAATATATTGTCCCCAGAAGACCAACTCAGTCCTCTGTTGACCATAGATGACATCCTCCTCCCACTTCGCCATAAAAATGTTAGCCATACTAGGCGCAAACTTGGCACCCATCGCAACTCCCCCACCTTGCAGATAGTAAGAGCCATTGAACCAAAAGTAGTTGTGGCTCATATCAAAGTTGAGGAACTGGAGAACCTCCGAATGCCCGAATATCTCTCCAAAAAGCACTTCACAGCTTCTCTACCTTGGCGATGGGAAATAATGGTGTACAAAGAGGCCACGTCAGCAGTAGCCATAATATACCCTTCGTTCCAAGTAATTTGCCTCAAAATATTGATCACCTGTGTACCATCTTTGAGATGGGAAGGAGTTTTGGAGACAAGAGGCTGCAGAAAATTATCTATGTACCTCCCAATCCAAGAAGTAACAGAATCAATTCTGCAAATTATAGGGCGGCCAGGTGGGTTTAGAGGGTTTTTATGAACTATATAGATATCATGTACTTGGTGGAGACTGTGTAGGTGAGGGGGCTCCTCCTGCATTGTCTGCTCAGCACTCCTGAAGTTCAAGATAGTGCGTAAGGCCACGGAGTGCCATGGGTGCCGAGACTTGCAGGCCGGGCAGGATCTGTGCTGTAGTCAGATGAGTGGAAATAGAAGCCGCAGATCTCTGGACAGGACCCAGACACAGGAACACCTTGGTCCCAGAACAAGAGACCTTAGGAAAGTCCAATGAACAAGCCAAGGTCAGCAGCAGCTTGGGCAGCAAAGTAGCAAAATCAGCAGGCGAGGCAAGGTCCAGGGAGCAAGTTGGAAATGTTAACAGCAGGGCAACGTGGTATAAAACCAGAAGGCAGAAGAAAGTCCAGTAAGCAAGCAGGTGATGAGCTAAAGCAGGATGTAAAGGTGAAGTCTTGAGGGTAAGCTGGGTCATAAACTGGTAAACAGTAAGAGCAGATCAGGTCTCAGGAAGAGCAGAAATTGGCTGAAGGGCAATCAACAACTTTTGTTAGCAGTGGGCCAGTTTATTTAGGTCACTGAGCATACGCCCTGCCAATCACTGTACATCCGGCATTTCCCTTGTGCTTGGAAGTATAAGCAGTGTAATGTACAAGCACATATGCCCCTACTGATCTTTTTCTGTATCTGGCTATCTGGTTTTCCTTACAACAGGAGCTCAATCATGAATCTAAAAATGCTAGCAACTGCTAGGAACCTTTTGGACTGGGGTCCAAACACAACCTACTAACTCTGAACTGGCTTCCTGATAGCGACTCTGGTGGACCATGTCCACGCAATGTGTGTGCATGGCTGCTTATAAGCTTTGTAGGGTCAACCATCACAGGGTGGTAACAACAAAGGATCAGAATTGGGAGAGAGTTGAAAAGCAGTTGCCATCATGGCAGTAGTGCCAATTATTCCTTTAATGAAAGGTGCAGATTTCGAAGGATTGAAGGCAAAATTTGAAATCACATTAACATGTTAAGGTTAAGTATGGCCAAAGATATTTTAGCTATACTTCTATGGCTCAGAGAAGTGCACTTCTGCACTTTCAGCCTACAGTGGGCCAAAGCTGACAGTCCCTGGCTCTCTGCTCACAGAATGCTGAGAACTGAGCGAGTTCTCGGTGCAGAGCCGGTGGGGGACTGATGCAGCATCGGACTGATGCAGCACCCACCTAGTTGAGTAAATTTTTCTTTTTTTAAATTCTGAACTTTTCTTTTAAGTGAATGGGTTTAGATCTGATTTAGGGACTGCTACTGAATTTAGGCGCCCAGTTGTCCCAAAGTATATTACCACAATTGTCAACTCAATACATGACTGTCTTGAATCTGGATGCCTTCCATTGCCACATATTAAACTCCATTCCAATTGCCAATCTTATCCCTCACACCATAATCTGCTGCCAACCACATTCTATAGATGCCTTTACAAAGAACCTAGCTAGCTTTCTGGGTCATGCATTATTCATATGAAATAATTTTATGTTCACACCCAGCTGGTCTTTAGTACAGACTAAGCACTCATTCCTCAAAACACACCCTTACCCGTGAACAATGCTATCTCTGCACATCCCTGCTCAATGATGTAGCATACTGCTGGCCATATTTGGGTTTTGCATGCTTTACTTACATTATGTTATAACGTGTGATGTATACATACACGATCCAAATGATGGGTTGAGGCAACATGAGCCTATTTTTGGGGTAATACTGTCCTTAACTTGGAAGAAATGGCTCAGCAATGGTCAGGTTTGTGCTAATGTGCCATCTTGGGGGTTTCCTATCCCAAGTTATGCTGGATGGCTAGGACTAAAGAAGAGTAGGACCACTCAGGGGAGCAATGCGACCCTTATCCTCTTACATCTTGCTGCTTTCTTTTTTTTTTCACTTTTCTACAACAACCCAACAGATCTGCCCCTTTCTCTAGCAGGCTTTAAGTGTATTTCCACCTTTGAGGCCAAGTTAGGATAACATCTACTTTGTTACGTGTCCCCATTCACATAGCAGAATTAAAAAAAATATATTGAACAAAATTGCAGCTTACTTTTTTAGGTCTGGCCCCTCCAGCAGGGAAAAATTCTACATAGTGCTCTTTGTTTTAAAGGAGCTGGGCAACTGTGTTTGCCATAACTTAACCCTGTGCAGGCAGATCTTCATTATCAGTTTTAAACTAGATTTGAACACTGTCTGTCCAAACAAGGAGTTAATAGACGGTTCGATTATTGGGCGGTCCCTGCTGAACCATCTATGGACAGGCTGACTGAACCCAAGATGATCCATCGATCATTGGGTACAACCAGCTTGCTGGACTTTTCATGTGATTTTTTTAATGCGATTATTGCCAGATGCTAACCATTATCACTGTGTGTTCTTCCGGCAGGGACGGCTCCCCGGACTGTCCCTGTCCGGCCAGGAGAACACAATAGCTCTGCAGGAGGGGATTCTCCCATCAACACAGACTGTGTTGATGTTGGGAATAAGGACATTTATTTCAAAGGAAAATGCACCATCTTTACCCGGCTTATAGCAGCCGCTAGCAATAATTGCAGGTAAACCCCGACATGCTGGTTGTACCCAAGTTGATAAACTTGGTACATTCAGCCTGCCCATACACGGTTCGAATCTCGGCTGGTTCCTGCTGAAGTGGCTGAGATTCAAACCGTGTATGGCCTGCCTTAAAGGTGTAGAGGCTGGGATTCTTGCATTGTATGTTAATGAGAACAGACCTGGGACAGGCTCCCTTAAACATTGCTCAAAAAACCTTGCTGTTTACATAACAAACATATAGTGTTCTTTATTCGAATGCTGGTGGATACATTGTTGTGTGCAGATTGTGTTTTTTTTTTTTTTTTTTTATCTGGCTCACACCTATTGAAAGGGAGATTCTTATTTATAGGATTGAATGCAATATTTGGGGGACTTTTCCCATACCAGACTTTTTTCTCTCCCCTTCTCGTTTATCTTGTGAAGTGGGGGAGCGATACTAAGGCATATGTTCTTCCCATCCTAATTGTGGAAATCTAGACATTAATTCTTTTCATCTGGGGTAGTACCCTATGTTTGCTGTGTGCCTTTCTCTCCATCTATAGACAAGGTTATATTTGTATATGCTAATCTACTGCCCCATGCTGCTTATTTTATCTGCACTATATGTTCCACCATCCTTGTGCTACGCCCCTGTGACGACACGCCATTATCTCTGCTGCCAAAGTAATAAGGTCCTGAGGAAGCAACTATGTGAAACGCGTCGACCTCTTTGTAATACATAGCATAGATACGTTGGCTTTAATATGGCGCATAATTCTATCTCACATTGATGCATGTTTTTAACACCTACCTTCCTTCTGTGTGTGTGTGGGGGGGGGGGGGGGGGGGCAGATGAACTATTTTCATATTACTGGGTTTAGTAACACTTTAACCACTTACTTACTGGGCACTTAAACCCCCCTCCTGTCCAGACCAATTTTCAGCGCTGATGCACTTTGAATGACAATTTTGCGGTCATACAACACTGTACCCAAATTACATTTTTATATATTTTTTCCATCAAATAGAGCTTTCTTTTGGTGGTAATTAATCACCTCTGCGGTGTTTATTTTTTGTTAAAAAATTTTAAAAATACAGAATTTAAAAAAAAAAAGTTTTTATAATTTTTTATATTTTGTTATAAAATTTTGCAAACAGGTAATTTTTCTCCTTCATTGATGTACGCTGATGAGGCGGCACTGATGAGCACCGATAGGTGGCAGTAATGGGCACTGATGGGTCGCAGTGATGGGCACTGATCAGTTACACTGATAGGCAGCACTGCTAGGTGGCACTGACTGGCACCACTGGTGGGCATTGATAGGTGGCACTCATGGGCATTGATAGGAGGCACTAATGGGCACTGGCAGGTGGCACTGGCAGGGGGTACTGGTGTGCACAGAGGAGGCAGATGTGCCTCCTTCCTCTTCGGGACCGATGTCCCTTGAACATAAGCCGATGATCGACAGCGTGAGGAGAGAAAAAAAAAAAAAAACGATTACCGAGCTTTTGTTTACATCATGTGATCAGCTATCATTGGCTGACAGCTGATCACATGGTAAGGGGCCGGGATCGGCCCCTTACTCGGATCGGTGATCACCCGGGTCTCAGTGACTCAGTGATCACTGGGAGCGTGCAAAGGGGAGGCTGTCATATGACGGCCTCCCGGGAAATTCAGGTCCGCTCTGTGGTCGCCATTCGGCTATTTCGCGGACGTCAAGAGGTTAAGGTAAAGACTGATGTGCTCTGCAGGAGAGCAGCAGGATCTCTAGAGCAGTTCCCTTTTTCGCCTGCAGAGGCACAACATCTGTGCTCCAGTAGACAACGCACACGCTCTGCAGGCACAGCACATCTCACAAATGCGGAAATAACAGTTTTGGGTGGATTGAACCTTTAAAATCACACACACAAAAAAAAGCACTAATTGATTTCCCATTGCAAGTCAGATTAACATCAAGTTAAAATTATTTGCTAATAGTAACAGCAACTCATGAACTTTCCATGCTCTGGGCTGTTGCCGGGTAGAAGAGGCAAGTCTCTGCTGTATTAATGAATCATTTTTATTGGATGGAACCAAGTAGTAGTCAGTCCTCCTAGTTCAGTTTTGGGTCTGGACCTTTGCCGCTGTCTTCTACTCATCGCTGATAGAGGCGGCTCTTGTTCTGAGAGCAGCTTAACTTCTCGTCTGCCAAATAACCCCTTTCTATCCAAATGTGGAGTGTGTGGTTTTATCTCCATTCCACTTCGGAGTCTTTGGCAGACAATGGCTCTTTGTTACCATTGTCCTATTCTCTATAACTCCGTGCTTCACCTCCAATTCTGCATTTATTGAACTGAATGCTCTTGTAATCTGTACCTGTAAGTAAGCCTAAGGACCCAGTTAGCTGTGTGCGTAGCGGTGCGTTTTTTTGTAGTGTTAGGCAGGTTAATCCATGCGTTTTCTTTGTGTGTTGACATACGTTATTATACACGTTATCCGTGTCGGAAAATTTCACATTTCTTATATGTGGCTGCTGTACCATGTACCTGTATGAAGAAGTCTCCTGTTCTTTGTATTGCTTCCTTTGTCTGAAATCCTTGTTCCTGCCAGTCCTATTAAAAACTGACCACACTAAGAAGGTGAACACAGTGTGGTCAGTTCTCTAGCTGTGCTCCTAGCCTCTCCAATGATTAACCACTTCCCATCCGGGCCAATTCTGGCACTTCGCTCCTACATGTAAAAGTCATCATTTTTTTTGGTAGAAAAATATTTAGAACCCCCAAACGTTATATATGTTTTTTTTTAGCAGAGACCCTATAGAATAAAATGGCGGTCATTGCAACTTTTTATGTCACATGGTATTTGCTCAGCAATTTTTCAAACGCATTTTTGGAAAAAAAAGTTTAATGAATTAAAAAAAAAAAAAAACACTAGTTAGACCACTTTGTTTGTATAATGTGAAAGATGATGTTAGGTCAAGTAAATAGATACCTAACATGTCATACTTGAAAATTGCGCACACTCGTGAAATGGTGCCAAACTTCAGTACTCAAAAATCTCCATAGGCAATGCTTTTATTTTTTTTTACAGGTAACCCGTTTAGAGTTAGAGGAGGTCTTGGAATAGAATTACTGCTCTCACTCTAACGTTTGCAGTCATACCTCTCATGTGTGAATTGAATGCTATTTACATATGTGGGCGCGAGGTACGTATGCGTTCGCTTCTGCGTGCGAGCTTGAATTTTTTAATTCTACACTTTCCTTCCGGACCGGCTCACACCGATATACCTTGGCACTTTGAAGAGGGATATCGTTGTTATGGCAGCAGCTAGCTACCAAAACCCCTGTAAGGAAAAAAACAGGGAGGGGGAGGCGCTGACCAGCTATTACAGCACAGATTATACCCCTAAGGATTGCTCCATCTGGAGAGCCTGACTATACAGCTACCATAACCCCGGTGTCCTCTTCAGTGAGCGGTCCGGTTTCAGATAAATGTGGTCTCTGCGGCGGATTCGCCGCAAGATCACTTTTATCGGCAGCAGGAGAGGGGCCTCTCATGCTCTCTGGTGCCCTCCGCCGCTTACCGGAGCCGTCGGTAGCGGCGGTGGTGATCAGGTCTGCTCCCTGGCTTGGTATGGAGATGTGTGAGGGGAAGATGGCCCCCACCCATCTCTATACTATTGCAGGGCGGAAGCGATGTCAAAACATCACATAGCTCTTAAAGGGACATTTTTTAAAATTACATTTCATTTTATTTTTATTGCATTTTAGTGTAAATATGAGATCTGAGGTCTTTTTGACCCCAGATCTTATATTTAAGAGGTCCTGTCATGCTTTTTTTTCTATTACAAGGGATGTTTACATTCCTTTCCATAGGAATAAAAGTGACACATTTTTTTTTTTTTTAAAGAACAGTGTAAAAAAATAAATAAAAGGTAAAATAATTTAGAAAAAAAAATGTTTTTAACGCACCCTGTCCCGCTGAGCTCACGTGCAGAAGCGAACGCACACGAGAGTAGCGCCCGCGTATGAAAACGGTGTTCAAACCACATACAGGTATCGCCGCAATCAGACAAAGTATTGCAACGACCGCTATTTTATTATCTAAGATGTTAGAGAAATTTTTTTTGAATCACTTTTTATTCCTATTACAAGGAATGTAAACATCCCTTGTAATAGGAATAGTGCGTGACAGGTCCTCTTTATGGAGAGATGTGGGGTCTATAAGACCCCACATCTCTACTCCAGGCTGGAATATCTTAAAAAAAAAAAAGCAAGGACGATGTCGGCTTTCCAGTTGAGTATATGTTAGTATTTGCTACTGCCAGGCTGGGCGTGACGTCACAATGTTTGGCCCGGGCCTCCGAGAGTCATAGAGATGACCGGGGACCATTTGTTCCCTGGAAATCTCTATGGTCAACTTCTGACGCCGGTGGATTCCTTCTCCGGCTCGCTGATCACACAGGCGAGCCGGTAGAAGCACCGGAGGGCGGCGGGGGGTTGGCAGCGACGTCCCCTCCCGCCACCTGTAAGTACAATCAAGCGGCTAAACTGGCACTATGATTGTTCTCATGGTGTAGGAAATCGCCGGCTGAAGAGAACGATACCGGGTTGATGCCTTGTAGATGCAGGCATTAACCCGGTATAACCACTGAAACGGGGGATGTCCATGAACGCCCTCCCGTCGGGAAGTGGTTAAGGATCGTACACACTATAAGAAAATCGCGTGAACGTTTTTGTCTGAGGAACTTTCGTACGATTTTCTGATTCTGTTTGAGTGCCCAATCAGGATGCCAGTGGCGTGTTCTTGACCAAGTTTTGTTGCAACTGCAGTGGAAGTTGGTATCTGGCTATGCTATTTGGCAGGGGTGCCAGGATCATATGACTGGCTGCACAAAATGACAAATCCTACGGCAGGGTAAATCACTCTGATATTACTGAGGGAGTGGGTTCAGGACTAAGAGGTATACTCAAAAAAGAAATGTTTATTATTCTTACAGTAAATTTACATAGCAATGCACTCCTATTTGTGGGCTTGGTATTAATGATGTTCCAAGTACCAGCATTGTTACTTACTAGTCCTAGGAGTTCTATTAGTGAGTGGCACCTGGTGGAGGGTGAATTGCAGTCCTAGAAAGAAGGAGTTTGGGTGGGAAGCTTTATCTGCAGTGTGGTGCAGTGAGAGTAGACAGAGATGAGCAAGTAAAACCAAGTACCATCAATCTTCATTGGAATGATGCGAACAAATACGTCTTATTGTCAGTTTTGAAGCAGCAGCACAGCCAATGGCGAACCATGTGCGATAGATCATTAGGAACTTTGCATCTGATCCCAATATCATAGTAAATTAATATTGGGAGGTGTATCAGGGGAATTGCGCAGCATAGGTGACCTTTTCTTTTAACCTTTGCTGTTTTTATGAGGCCCAATAGTAAAAAAAATAATGCAAAACTTTACATAGTACTTTAAACAGTCTGTTAATCATTATTCATTCTTCACATCATCAGTTCAATTCATGTTTTCTTATGTTTTCTTCTGTTGAATAATGGATAATAATTCTGCAGTGTGCGTATGGGGGAAAAAATGACTGTCTAATGCTGCCATCTTGTGGCTGATTCTAGATATTGCATATACAGAACTGAACAGATAATGCAGTAGCTATCGGTATAAGCTACAGTGATCTGATTATAGTAAACCTGTCATGTCTTTTTTTTTTTTTTTTTTAAGTGCCAGTTGTCCAGATGTTATGCCGACTCGCTGGCTTCAGTACTTTGTAGCATGTGTATAGGAATATCAGCAGAGTCAGAACATAGTGTTGGCGTTGCAGCCAAGAGACTAGCATTCTAAGAATGTGTGGTTAGTGATGGCCTTCATGTTTCTTTCATGACAGGTTTCCTTTAAAAAGTAGCCACTGTTATCAATGCTGGGGGTTATTATTGATTTTGCATTGGCATTGATAGCTGCAGTAATAACCCCCAGAACTGGTGCCAATGGCTGTAGTAATAACTCCAGCATTGGTGTTAGTGGCTGTAATAACAGCCCCAGCATTGGTATCAGTGGCTGTAATAATAACCCCAGCATTGGTGTCAGTGGCTGTAATAATAACAGCCCCAGCATTGGTATCAGTGGCTGTAATAATAACCCCAGCATTGGTGTCAGTGGCTGTAATAATAACAGCCCCAGCATTGGTATCAGTGGCTGTAATAATAACCCCAGCATTGGTGTCAGTGGCTGTAATAATAACCCCAGCATTGCTGTCAGTGGCTGTAATAAAAACCCCAGCATGGGTGTCATTGGCTTTAATAATAACCCCAGCATTGATGTCAGTGGCTGTAATAATAACAGCCCCAGCATTGGTATCAGTGGCTGTAATAATAACCCCAGCATTGGTGTCAGTGGCTGTAATAATAACCCCAGCATTGCTGTCAGTGGCTGTAATAAAAACCCCAGCATGGGTGTCATTGGCTTTAATAATAACCCCAGCATTGGTGTCAGTGGCTGTAATAGTAACAGCCCCAGCATTGGTATCAGTGGCTGTAATAATAACCCCAGCATTGGTGTCATTGGCTTTAATAATAATAACCCCAACATTGGTGTCAGTGGCTGTAATAATAATAACCCCAACATTGGTGTCAGTGGCTGTAATAATAATAACCCCAACATTGGTGTCAGTGGCTGTAATAATAACCCCAGCATTGCTGTCAGTGGCTGTAATAATATTAACCCCAACATTGGTGTTAGTGGCTGTAATAATAATAACCCCAGCATTAAATCCAAAAGCAAATATTTATTATACTGGCGCTCACCAATTCTTAGATGTGATGGCTGCATTCGTTTTTTATTTAGGCTTTCTTGAAGTGCAGTGAAAAGAACCCGTGCACATATCAAACATCTATCCAAGTGAAGGAAAAAGCTCTGTGATTTATTTCCAACTCTTAGCACATGATTGGATGTGTAAAGTGACCGCACGGTCATTGGTTTCGTGTCACACTTTTGTAAGTCGGGCATTCCATGTGCAAAGGAATAATATATATGTGCAAAGCGCATTTGTGAGGTCAGGCACTGATGTAATGTATGTAAATATATTTCTAAGAGCCAGTTCACACCGGGGCGACTCGTCAGGCGACTTAGCCGCCTGACAAGTCGCGCCCCACCTGTAGTATAGAACCGTTCTAATAGGAGCGACACAAGTCGATCCGACTTAGAAAAAGGTTCTTGTACTACTTTGGGGGGCGACTTCAGGCGACTTGCATTGACTTCTATACAGAAGTCATTTTGCAAGCCGCCGCTGAAGCCGAATGCCGGTCGCCTGAGGCAGTCGCGCTCCAAGTCGCCTGCCTCAGTGTGAACCGGCTCTTAAGGTGCTATTGACATGAAAATTTTCACCACATGTCGGTACCAACCCAATGCAATCCATACATACAAAGAAACCAAAACAAATAAGTCCAGAAATTAAGTTATGTGTAATAAAATAGAAAGACACTGGGAAAAAGTATTGAACTCATGAAGAAAGGGAGGTGCAAAAAGGCATGGAAAGCCAAGACAGCAGCTGAAATCTATCAGTAATTAGAAAGCAATCCTCCACGAAAGTTTCAGGCAATGTGGTCACCATGGCTAGACACCCCTGGGCTAGCCCCACACCAGCTAATTCAGGATAGGTTGTTAGCAGGATGATTTTAGGGGGGAAAACAATGGAGGACAGACACACACCTTTCATCCAACATAAAGAAGGGGAGGAGCTGGCTAACTTAAAAAGACAGAGTATACTAATACAGAGACAGGGTCCACAAGATGGTTGTTGTGAATGCTTACACATAGTAACACAGGTATACCAATAGTGCACTAAAGCATGACAAGGTCATGGGAAGAAAGTTTTGCACAGTATTTAATAAAGACAAGACTTAGTTTTTGTTATATAGTTTCAGGAGCCTTGTAAAGCTTAATTTTAGACTGCATAGTCTCTGTTATGTTGAAATTATAACTGTACAATGTGATTGTTACCATGTAAATTGTGCAAAACGAAAAATAAAAACTTTTTCTTGATTAAAAAAAAAAGAAAGCAATCCTGCCCATTGTCAGTGCAAATTAATATCAGCTGGTTCATTGTGGGGGGAACATAAATGACATCTGAGGGGGCACAGCTCACCCTAGCACGCCATATATCTGGCCATGCTGAAAGGGGTGCCCACAATGATTATTTAATCTATTCATGTGAAACCTTTATCCCAAAAAATTTAAAACGATTGCTGTAACTGATTATAAAGTATGAGCCGGAGTTTGGCTTCAATTTGTTAACGTATCTAAATCTGCTATTATCTAACACCCCCCACCCCCACCCCCATCCCGACTGACAATGCTGCTGTCCAAAGGCGCCCCCTGTGCTTCTTCATCCAGAGTGGGGGCACTCTAATACAGGAGGTGTATTACTGACCAGATCATCAGATGGAAACAGAGGGGAAAACTGCTTAAAGTGGTGTTTCCCCCTAAAAAAAAAAAATGCTTAAAATTCCTAAAAAAAAATAAAAAAATTATTGGAATTTTTTTTTTTTTTTTTACTCACCTCTAAATGCCTGTTGATACGGGGGTCCCCTCATAGTCTGCCTCCTTCGGTGCCTGGCCTGGTGACATCACTTCCCCTCGGTGCAGGATCTAATGATTGGTAAGCTGCATTATATCCCATTTTTGGTTTAATTCCACCTTAAAGAGGTTGTAAATCTCGAAAATAAGAACTGCAAGACAAAGGCATAATGAGCTAGTGTGCATTTCATACCAGCTTATTATGAAATACTTACCTTAGAGCGATGCCCTGGATTGGCGTCGGCCCTCCAAGTACAGCGCAGACATATTCCACTGGAATTACTTCTGAGTTCGCGGCTCCGGCACTGTGATTGGCCGGAGCCGCGATGACATCACTCCCGTGCGGGAGCCACCGGTCACCTCACTACTCCTGAAGAAACGGCACCAGCGGATTGTTTCTTCGGTGCTCATGCGCCAATGACGTCGGCACCAGCGCATATACTGAATATCTCCCGAGAGGTGCAGGTTTAGGAGATATTCATGGTACCTACAGGTAAGTCTGGTCATAGGCTGACCTGTAGGTAAAAGTGGAGTAACAGAGTTTACACGCACTTTAGGTGTTCCGACTGTTAGAAACTATAGGAACGTTTTATCTGATGTGTAGATTTGGGTTACTGATCAGTGCACAATATTTTTGAACTGCCTTACTAAATAAACCGGTTTGTGTATCCTGACTGACTGCGATGTAATCTCTGACTTTCAGATCCTTGGAACCCCCAATGATGAGACCTGGCCGGGTGTCAGTTCTTTACCACATTTCAAGACAGGTACGTTGCCCCATTTTATCTTTACCCCCATTTTCATTACACAAATGTTAAAGCTGAACTCCGACCTTCCCTTCAGTCTTCAGCACAGTTGTACCGACTCCTCTCCTGGACTGAAAATGCTTCCTCAGATTTCACTGCACACTGTGAGCTTCTCACTATGTACATTAGGAGCTAAAGCAAGTCATTTAGAGCCCACCTCATTTTCTAGCTGGAGGATGTCCGGTGTCATCAAGCCTATTCCTCTTCAGGCTGACTGTCCCTAAGCTGATCTTTCATTCATTGAATTTCAGTTCTTTCCATCATGGAGGATCAACATCAGTGGCGGTGCGTCCATAAGGGCGCCACCCCCCTCTCTCCAGCCACCCCGTCTATCACCAATAGATAGATTCATGCATTGCATTAATCTATCCATGGCCGCCGCTGCCACCCCCTATTCAGGCACCCGGCCCCTTTCCAGGTGCCTGAATTACAGCCGTGGGGGCACTCATAGTTCACCCAGCTGTGTTAGAAAAGCGAATTAATATTGTTTCACCTGATTGGCTGAAACAACAGGCGCCTGTCAGGCATCCAATCATAGGCGAGGACGGAAGAAGAAGACATCAAGGACACCGCTCGCTGCTGTAAGACGGCAGGCGGGGGGGGGCACAGTGGCAACATTCGATGGGCACAGTGAGAGCATTCGATGGGCACAGTGAGAGCATTCGATGGGCACAGTGAGAGCATTCGATGGGCACAGTGAGAGCGTTCGATGGGCACAGTGGCTGCGTTTGATGGGTACAGTGGCTGCGTTTGATGGGTACAGTGGCTGCGTTTGATGGGTACAGTGGCTGCGTTTGATGGGTACAGTGGCTGCGTTTGATGGGCACAGTGGCTGCGTTTGATGGGCACAGTGGCTGCGTTTTTGATGGGTACAGTGGCTGCGTTTGATGGGCACAGTGGCTGCGTTTGATGGGCACAGTGGCTGCGTTTGATGGGCACAGTGGCTGCGTTTGATGGGCACAGTGGCTGCGTTTGATGGGCACAGTGGCTGCGTTTGATGGGCACAGTGGCTGCGTTTGATGGGTACAGTGGCTGCGTTTGATGGTTTTTATTTTCAGAAATTTTCAGTTTGTTTGCGCCCCCCCCCCCCCCCCCCCCCCCCAAAATTTTGAGCACCAACCACCACTGATCAGCATCACATGTGGCTGTTACTTACTGCATCCATACATGGCCATCTTTAATGCAGGGCAAAAGGGGCAGCTGGCCCAGTCATTGTTGTGATGCCCAAGGCAGCTGCCCCTTGAGCCTGCATTGCCCACAAATAGTTAAGTGGATTTGGACTGCTTGCATTGGGGCTGAGGGCTATGGAGAGGAGCTCTGAGGCAGTTTGCTGTGATGTGTTCAGAAAGCTATGTAGGGCCCCTTTCACCATCCATGATCTGCCTGCATTGTGTAGAGAAGCACAGAGACCCAGTGATGGCATCACTGTTCCTAAAATAAGATATGAAATGAAAATAGGAAAGGTTTTGTTCAAATATTTCATTAGCATGTTGATGGAAGGATGAACCAGAGAAGCAAAATGTTATCTGATTAAACTTCAGCTTGTTAGCAAACTTTAACTTTGGCTCTATTAACGATCAGTACAGCACAAAAGTTAATGATCAGCCATTGCCCAGATGTACCCCGTCCTCTTCAACTCTAGATTACGTTCCAGCATTATATTATTTTTTTTACTTTGTTCCTGTAGAGAGAAACAGCTTTTCATACTTTTTGTAGTTAGCGAAACTGCAGTCTGCTCACGTAATTTGTAATAAAAACAGCTTTGACCTCCATGTAGTTCTATTTTCGGGGAGAAAAGTACACTTAACCACTTAAGGACCGAGCCTCTTTCTGAGATTTGTTTTTTACAAGTAAAAAACTGAATTTTTTTGCTAGAAAATTAACCCCAAATTTTTTCTAACACCCTAGAGAATAAAATGGCGGTCGTTGCAATACTTTCTGTCACACCGTATTTGCGCAGCGGTCTTTCAAGCACACTTTTTTTGGATACAATACACTTTTTTGAATTATAAAATAATAGTACAGTAAAGTTAGCCCAATTTTTTTTTTTACCTTGTGAAAGATAATGTTACGCTGAGTAAATTGATACCGAACATGTCACGCTTCAAAATTGCGCCTTCGCGTGGAATGGCGTCAAACTTTTACCCTTAAACTCGATAGGCGACGTTTAAAAAATTCTACAGGTTGCATATTTTTAGTTACAGAGGAGGTCTAGGACTAGAATTATTGCTCTCGCTCTACCGATTGCGGTGATACCTCACATGTGTGGTTTGAACACCGTTTTCATATGCGGGCGCTGCTCACGTATGCGTTTGCTTCTGCACGTGAGCTCGGCGGGACGGGGCTCGTTTTAAATATATATTTTTTTCTTATTTATTTTACCTGTTCTTTTAAAAAAAAAAAAAAATTGTGTCACTTTTATTCCTATTACAAGGAATGTAAACATCCCTTGTAATTGAAAAAAGCATGACAGGTCCTCTTAAATATGAGATCTGGGGTCAAAAAGACGTCAGATCTCATATTTACACTAAAATGCAATAAAAAATAAATAAATTTAATTAAATGTCATTTGAAAAAAAAAAAAAAAAAAAATTCTCTATGGGTGGAAGTGATGTTTTGACGCCCTGCAATGATATGGAGACGGGTGTGGGCCATCTTCCCCTCACTCATCTCCATACCTAACAGGACACAGGACACGATCGCCTCCGGTAAGCAGCAGAGGCACCTCTCCGCCGCCAAAAAAAGTGAATTTTTATCTGAAAGCGGACCGCAGGCTGAAGAAGAGGATACCGGGGTTATAGTAGCGAGCTGCTGCCATAACAACGATAGTCCTCTTCAAATACCGAAGTATAACGACGGCGGGCGGTCCGGAAGTGGTTAAAGTCGTCATTGTAAAGTCAGAAGTTTTTTTTTTTTTTATCTTAATGCATTCTATGTAATAAGATAAAAAAAAAAAAACTTCTGTGTGCAGCAGTCCCCCTAATACTTACCTGAGCCCCATCTCTGTCCAGCAAAGTCCACGATTCCCTCGGCCGTCTGGGACTCTCCCTCCTAATTGGCTGAGACACAGCAGCGGCGCCATTGGCTCACTCTGCTCTCAATGAAAGTCAATTAGTCAATCGGGAGAGAGAGGGGGTGGGGCCAAACCGCAGCTCCATGTCTGAATGGTCACAGGGAGATGCAGCTCGGCTCGGGTGCCCACATAGCAAGCTGCTTGCTGTGGGGGGCACCCAACAGGCGGGAGGGGCCAGGGGTGCTGGCGAGGGAGAAGAAGGAAGAGGAGGATTGGGGCTGCTTTGTGCAAAACAAACTGCACGGGGCAGGTAAGTATAATATGTTTGTTATTTTTATAGAAAAAAATGAGACGTTATAATCACTTTAAAGTGGAACTAAACTCCTGGGAATACTCAGCTCTGCCTTCCAGCAATCCGGCTGTTGCATCCCTCACTGGCCGCTGTCATCTACTTCCAGGTGCCCAGTTTTTGGCCTCTTGATTGGTCAGTGGGGAAAGGAGGGGGGTGACGTCAACCCGCACCTGAGCACAGGAGTCAGTCATTCGGGCACAAAAGGTAGAGAACAGGAAGCGCCACCTGACTGTAGTATTAGAAGCAGCTTTAATAGCAAGGTAACAAAACTCACTTACAAGAAGTAACAACATAAAAGGCTCATCTGTATAGGTATGTAGAGTCAAAAAACACATGTTTTTTGTGGAATGTTGTCTGTCTGTATGCATGTTTTTTTTTTTTATATATGTATATATACCCTTATGCATATGTTTCTGTACATGTATGACATGTTATGGTACATATGGAGCAAACATTTCATTGGGTTTAGTGATGCTTGAAATGAGAAATTTCTCAGTGGCAGCACTATATTTTGAACACTAGGTGGCAGCAGTGCCACATCTTTGCATAAAAGTTGAAGCCGACTTTCTGCTCATAAATACAAAGTCTGTGTAATGCTTTTCCTATTACTCCCTAAACAAAAAAAAATGCTAATTAAGCATAAAAAATTGATTTAAAACATTAGAAGGAAAAAAATATTAATTTGGACCTGGTGTGATGACATCAGTGGCCTTCTGGTGGGACTTCAAAAGTTTAAGGATCTTAAATCTCAGAAGAAAATATTCCAGAACTGTACAGGAGCGCACACTCCTGCGGGATCTGGGATTCTCCGCTATCTGAAGATCCCACATAACTGATGTCGCCTAGGAAAGTCCACCAGAAGTCTGGATCTATACATGTAGATTCTTTGTCTTCAATGTGTTAAGTAACTAACCTGGAACAAGTATAACGTGACTTTTCTGTGCCACCAATTTGCTGCATGCTTCTTGGTGTCTGACTCCAAACCAGACACAGCCAGGCAACTAGTATTTTTTTTAGAAGAGGGTCAGCAGTGACAACCCCCATATTTCTGTTCTAATTGTTGTACTCTTACCACTTGACCTTCCGGAAGATTTAACCCCCTTCATGACCAGGCCATTTTTTTGCTATATGGCACTGCGTTATTTAACTGGCAACGCTGTACCCAAATTAAAAAAAAAAAAAGCTATTTTTCCCCCCACAAATAGAGCTTTCTTTTGGTGGTATTTGATCAACTGTTTTTTTTATTTGCGCTATAAACATAAAAAGACAGACAATTTAGAAAAAAATAAATATGTTGTTTTACTTTCTGCTATATAACCTATCCTTAAAAAAAAAAATAGAATTTCTTCATAAATGTAGGCCGATATGTATTCTTCTACATATTTTTGGTAAAAAAATCCCAATAAGCGTATATTGACTGGTTTACACAAACGGTATAGCGTCTACAAACTATGGTAGATATTTATGGAATTTTTTTTTTTTTTAATACTATTAATGGCAGCGATCAGGGACTCCTAGCAAGACTGCGATATTGCGGCAGACTTTCTGAAACTAACTGACACTTTTTGGGAACCAGCGACACTAATACAGTGACCAGTGCTAAAAATATGCACTGTCACTGTACTAATGACACTGGCTGGGAAGGGGTTAAACATCTAGGGCAATCAATGGGTTAACTGTGTGCCTAGCCAGTGTTTTTGTATATACTGTGTGCTGCTTTTACTAGGGGAAGAGATGGATTCTAGTCCTTGCTTTGCAGGAACACATAATCCATCACTTCCCCCATGTCAGAACAGAGCTCTTATCGAACACAATCGGAAATTTGGCCAGCAAAAGTCAGATGAGCGCTTTTGGTAGGAGAATGCGACCGTGTGTATACTGCATCGGATTTTTGCTGGCCGAATTCCAGCCAGCAAAAGATTGAGAGCAGGTTCTCAATTTTACGGTTGAAAAAGGTCCGATCGGAAATTCCGATCGTCTGTAGCCATTCCGACGCGCAAAATTCCTACGCATGCTCGGAAACAATTTGACGCATGCTCGGAAGCATTGAACTTAATTTTCTAGGCTCGTCATAGTGTTGTACATCACCGTGTTCTTGACGGTCGAAAGTTCAGCAAACTTTTGTGTGACCGTGTGTATGTAAGCCAAGCTTGAGTGGAATTCCGTCGGAAAAACCATCCAAGTTTTTTCTGACGGAAAATCCGCTTGTGTGTACGCGGCATTAAGACCCGTACACACGGTCAGAAAATCTGAAGATAAATTCCGTCGATTTCTGACAATTTTCTGATCGTTCGTATGCTGCTTTTGACAGCCAATTACGAATTTTCGGAAGACAAAAACTGGATGTGCAGGCTTGAAAATTTTTGTCTGATGTGACCACGTCTGATTTTCATTTCATTAGTTCGGTTTTCTGACAAAAAAAAAAAAAATCTGAAGAGCGAGACTAGGCATGCTCAGAAATGAAAGAATACAAAACAATTTAACACATTACGTCAATTCTGACGTTGAATTCTGACACCAGAAAATTTTCTGATGGTGAGAACCTTCTTCACTTTCGATTTGAGACTAGCATCAAACAAAAAACTGACGGAAATTCATCCAATAATCTGACCGTCTGTACAAGGCTTTAAACACCATACACATTAGATTTTCGGCAGATTTTTGTCTTCAGAATTACCAAAACCATGTAGTGCGAGGGCCGCCTGATTGCATACAAATTGGAATTCTTGAGGTTTAATCTCATATTACAGTGGAACCTTGGATTGTGAGCATAATCCGTTCCAGGAGAATGCTTGTAATCAAAAGCACTCGCATATCAAAGCGAGTTTCCCCATAGAAGTCAATGGAAACTAAGATAATTCGTTCTGCATTGACTTCTATTACATGCAATACCGCATGTGGCCAGAGGTTGGGGGGGGGCGCCGGAGAGCCTCAAAAATACTCGGACAGCTCGGCTGAACTCGGAAAGGCTCGGAAACACTTGGGAATTGAATCTGTGTATTGGAGTAACAGCGCTGTCTAACTCATAAAATATGTGGACAATCTGTATGTGTTACCCAATTGATGTGTATATACAAAAAACTGATTCAATAAATAAAATAAAATAAAAATCCTGCCGCAACTTAATGTGAGATACCCACAAAAAATACAATGCAAAAAGATAGCTGCGCTGGAAATTTACAAACGTGAAAACCAATCGTGAAAAAATGGGTAGAAATGGGTTCAACCTTGAATTACTGATTTGTGCGTAATTGTGCACACATTGGGCAACCACTGGATGCAATCTATTTGGCCCAATATTCACCGTAACTTCAAAAATTACACCACCCAGACAATGTGTAATCAAACAAATACAGTGCTTATAAACATGTGACCGTAAACAAAGCTTCATGCAACATCATCTTAGAAAACTTTAGGAAATTTTCTTTAAAAAATAAAAATAAAAATAGAAAAAATAAATAAAAATAAAAAAATATTAAAAAATTGTTTATAAAATAAAATATCATGCAAGGAAGTCCACAAGGGGTGTTGTAATCCTGTTGCTAGTGTTTCCGTAGTGCTCCTATATTTGACACCCTCGGAAAGAAGTGATTGAAAAGAAGAGAAGGATCCTCCACCAAATAAAAACACTGCCGCTTACCAGCTACTTTGATCTCTGTGTTTAAAGAGATCAAAAAGGCCTGTGGCTTATCCCCCTGCCAGGGTCTCTATCCGGGGTCCTCCAAGTATCTCTCACAGAGTGTGGGTACACATAAAGGTCCTGTCTAGATACTCCTTGCTCTAAACCATCCAATCAGACTGCAATGTGTGTCGTGAGCTTTCCAGCTAACAACTATATAGTGCAAGGGCCTGCTTCACTGGATAGTTTAGCCATACATTCCAATTTCCTGAACAGCTCAACCAGACACGTCCTAGGTCGAATTGAATATTTCCCAGTATTTCCGAGTCATTTTGAGTATTTTCAAGTCATTCTGAGTATTTCCGGGTGTTTCTGAGTATTTCCGAACGGCTCCGACCCGTTCCAAGTGTCCTCGTACCTCTGGCCAATTGCGGTCCTGCACCGCTTATTAGCTTGAATTCTGCTCGCTTTGCAAGACAACACTCGCAAACCGAGTAAGAATTTTTCAAAAAAGTTGCTCGTCTTTCAAAACGCTCGTTAACCGCATTACTCGTAAACCAAGGTTCCACTGCACATGGTTTTGGTAAATCTGAAGACAAAAATCTGCAGAAAATCTAACAGTGTGTATGGGGCTTTAGCTCCGTTCTAAGACCCCCATACACACTTTACAACTTTTGTTGTCAGATTTCCTTTAGATTTACCAAAACCATGTAATGCAAGGACCTGCCTGATTGCATACAAATTGAAACACTTAAGGTTTGACCTCATATTATATAGTTTTGGTAAATCTGAAGGAAAAAAATCTACAGAAAAATATATAGTGTGTATCCAGCTTTAGTCTGTGCCCGACGATCGCTGGGTGCCAGCGGACATGGAGTACCCAGCACCCGCAGATCAGCTTCTGCTGTGAATAATCACAGCCAAAGTGGCCCGCCGATGCACACTTGCGCCCCCTGCAGGCGGAAGTGCAGGATCTCGTGTATATACATGATCTGGCGCACATTGCAGGCACAGCCCCATTGTACGGGGTAATTTCCACGTTTCCTAGAGTTGGGATTTAAGCTTATATGGGCTTGTGTTTTATGCATGTTCAAGCTTCCGTTGTGTCGATAGCCAAGAGACTGCTGCTGGGTGCCACCATCTTGGATGTGATGTCAGTAACCCCCGCAGACTTGGGGCTGTCCCTCAAGGGACATTATATAGCAGTGGTTTTCAGTCCCCCCCAACAAGCCATTTTTTGGAGAAATAACTATCACAAATACCAAACCATTGGCATTGATTTAAAGAACCTTTGCAGCTTAAAGGAAATCCTGAAAACGTGACCTGTTGGTGGTATTGGGAGCCACTTCTCTATAGTATTCCCCTCGTCTCCTTCCCTCAGCTGCTATATAAAAGGTTATGTGAGGGGAGGAGTGGAGGAGCTGGGGCAGCACATAAAGTGAATAGACAATCCTAGAATAGGCGAGAGGGCTATGGCGTGCAAGGAGGCAGGGGGGATGCTAGGGAAACGACTAGTCAATTTTTAAAGCAAGTTCAGAGGCACATTGGAAGTGAATAAAGGTAATTGATCCAAAGGAATACACTGCATAAGAATGAAATATTTCTGTGCTTTTACTTGTAATTGTTTAAGCTGATGACAGGGTCTCTTTGAGGCCCCGCAGTTGAATTTCATTTTTCTTCTAAAACCCGCTGTATCTGTAGGCTGCTATACAAGCTTTCCACCAGCAGGTGGTGCTGACGATGAGATCTGTAGTCTTTTATACCCATTTCTGAGATTAATAAAAGAAAAATTGAATCCTGCATAAAAATTCTTCCAGGAGCCCATGGCACAAATCTAAATCTGGCATTTATTCACAGCAAGACTTTATCAAACCTTCACTAGAACGCATTCTGTACAAAACCTCTTCAAGCTTCTGCCCCCTTGTCTGGGTTTTAATATAAAAAAAATATGTTTTATGAAATGAACTATAAAACTTTATGGATTGTTTTGTTTCCCCATTGGAGAGATTTTCCATAATTTCCTGTCCTGACCAGAACTGGAGGGAAATCTCCCCAACAGGGGCACAGCACAGTAACCCAACGAGGGTGCCACAGGGACAGGGCGTGATAAGAAATGTTTTCAGTGGGATAGGGCATTGGTGTCAGACTTAAAAGGGCCACATTTGTTTTGAAAAAAAGATTGGAGGGTCTTTTTTTTTTTTTTTTTGTAATCCCCAATTTAACTCCTTCTTGTCCAGACCCAGTCCCTGTGTAGCATGCTCCCAGCACACAGATATGTACACACAGTATATGTAATGTCATGGATAAAGAGCCACTTCAGTGAGGCCACAAAATGTATATGTGTGCACAAGGTGGCAAGTCCATCAAGTCCAACCTATGTGTGTGATTATATGTCAGTACAGTGGAACCTCAGATTACGAGCATAATCCGTTCCAGGAGAATGCTCGTAATCCAATTTACTTGCATATCAAAGCGAGTTTTCCCATTGAAGTCAATGGAAACGAAAATAATTTGTTCTGCATTGACTTCAATGGCATGCAATACCGCATGCAGCTAGAGCCGGGGGGGGGGGGCGACGGAGAGCCTCGGAAACGGCCAGAGAGGCCCGAGGACACATCGGCTGACCTCGGCAAACCTCGGAAGGACTTAGTTCCCGAGATTTGCCAAGGTCAGCAGAGCTGTCCTCTGGCCTTTCCGTGCATTTCCGAACGGCGCTGATCGGGAAAGTTTGGCTCCGGCGCCCCCCCCCCCCATCTCAGGCCAAACGTGGTACTGCACACTGCTTTGGCCTGAATCGTGCTCGTTTTGCGAGACAACACTCACAAACCGAGTTACGATTTTTAAAAATACAGTGCTCGTTTTGCGAAACGCTCATTAACCGCATTCAGATTCAGACAAGAAGACCGGAGGAAGAAGCGGAGGAAGAACAAGATGGAGGAAGAAGAACGCCGAAGGAAGACCAGAAGAAAGAAGATGGAAGAAGAAGCGGGGAAAGAAGAAGACATTAATAAAGGAATTGTCAAAAACCGTCTATTGTCTTTTTTAACATTTTTGACACTTTTTTTGTGAAATGGTAGGTGTACATTTGTACCCCATTACCAATTCACACAGGGGGGGGCTGGGATCTGGGGGTCCCCTTGTTAAAGGGGGCTTCCAGATTTCGATAAGCCCCCCCGCCTGCAGACCCCCACAACCACCGGGCAAGGGTGGTGGGGATGAGGCCCTTCTCCCCATCATCATGCGGACAATGTTCTTTGGGGGGCTACCCCAAAGCACCCTCCCAATGTTGAGGGCATGTGGCCTGATACGGTTTAGGAGGGGGGGCACTCACCCCCCCTCTTTTTCTGCGGCCTGCCAGGTTGTGTGCTCGGATAAGGGTCTGGTATGGAATTTGGGGGGACCCCCATGCATTTTTTTTCCTTTAGAAATGTAATTTTGCTCTCAGACTGTTCTAAACACAGGAAACATGCGCCACTTTGCAGGCATACTATAGACACCCCCCAGGTACGAAATATAAAGGAATATTACACTTTTATTGTTTCACTTTAAGCATTATTAAAATCATTGCTCCCGTAAAAAACGTCCGTTTTTAAACTTTTTTTTGCATTGATACATGTCCCCTGGGGCAGGACCCAGGTCCCCAAACACTTTTTATGACAATACCATGCATATTAACCTTTAAAATTGGCACTTTTAATTTCTCCCATAGACTTTTAAAGGGTGTTCCGCGGCTTTCGAATTGATTGTTCGCTATTCGGCGCATGGGCGAACAGCCAATGTTCGAGTCAAACTCATGTTCGACCCGAACATAAAGCCCATCCCTACCTGTGTGTGACAAGGTTTTTGTCTTTTTGGTCCCTGAACAAAGCAGCAGTGGAGCTAGGAAAGGCAAGTATATTTTGGGGTTCGGGAGATCTAAGTGAACATTTTCCTCTGGTCTTGCATTGAATAGAACAATATACATCTTTGTGTCTCTGCTGAAAATATGTGCTAAAATTATTTGCACCTTCTGAGATTGGACCAAGCCTTGCAAGTAAGTTTCCTTGACAAACTTCACTACAAAACGAAAAACTGGTATGACTCCGATCCTCTTTGAAAGCAGGAAGGGAATTATGGAAACTCTGGGATCCCCAGCATTTTTTTTTTTTTACTAGGCCTCCTCCTGCTGGTGCTGCTAACCACATACTTGCTGCATAAACAGCACCATCTAGTGGTTGAAGGTGCAAAGCACAGCCCATTGAGATTGGAAGGATGGCAAGGGATGCAGTTTTGCATATAATCAATGCTAGGATAAGCTCCTTTAGCACCAAAGGCAAAAGGGCCAATAGGAACCCTCCTTCATGAGCTTTGAACTACTTCAGCAGCATAGGTTGCAGATCCTGCAATTTTTGCACCCCTTCTTCGTACTGAAGTCCAAACCAGACACCTCTTCTGCCTACTTCTCTGCATATAATTGTGCATATGATTTCTTCTATATATTCTTTATTTTCACAAAAAAAGGGATTGTTTTCCTAATTTGGGGATTTTTAAGAGAACATCCTATACATACATAAATGATTTCTACGTTCCCCTGTAGACCATTTCATTCACCGAATGTTTCCATCCCTCTGCAGGATCTATCTACACAATCCATTTTATTTTTATATTTTTATAATGAAGTGAAACATTTACATTAAATAATCGAATTTTGTGCGTACTTCAGGTTTTCAAAGCCTGCTACCGTTCGCTGCGAGTATTTGGGGAAAGTTGGCGGCGTATTTCACTGAATGGTCTGATTCAAATGCTCTTGTGTCTTCCAGCAAATTCTCTCCTCTGGGAATTTTCGCTCAGAATTAGAGCCCTTGTTCGATCCGTGTAGATTTTCCTAAAATGAGGAAAGCCACAGCCGGGCCGTCAGTCAGCTTCGCTCTTGCGCACTTGTGACATATTTATTGTTTTAATAATGCCAGGTGCCGCAGCTTTGCTTTCATAGTTAAAGACTAGCATATGGTAAAAAATATATACATTTTGCCTTCAAAAACAAGTTTATTCTGAACTCTAGACAAAAAGCTAAATACAGTGATAAAATATACGTGATATTGTCAAAAGTATTGGGACGCCTGCCTTTACACGCACATGAACTTTAATGGCATCCCAGTCTTAGTCCGTAGGGTTCAATATTGAGTTGGCCCACCCTTTGCAGCTATAAAAGCTTCAGCTCTTCTGGGAAGGCTGTTCACAAGGTTTAGGAGTGTGTCTATGGGAATGTTTGACCGTTCTTCCAGAAGCACATTTGTGAGGTCAGGCACTGATGTGGACAAGTAGTCTCCGCTGTAATTCATCCCAAAGGTGTTCTATCGGGTTGAGGTCAGGACTCTGAGCAGGTCAGTCAAGTTCCTCCACCCCAAAATCGCTCATCCATGTCTTTATGGACCTTGCTTTGTGCACTGGTCCAAGTCATTTGGTGGAGGGGGATTATGGTGTGGGGTTGTTTTTTCAGGAGTTGGGCTTGGCCCCTTAGTTCCAGTGAAGGGAACTCTTAAGGCGTCAGCATACCAAGACATTTTGGACAATTTCATGCTCACAACTTTGTGGGAACAGTTTGGGGATGTCCCCTTCCTGTTCCAACATGACTGCACGCCAGTGCACAAATCAAGGTCAAACATTGCCATAGACACACTCCTAAACCTTGTGGACAGCCTTCCCAGAAGAGTTGAAGCTGTTATAGCTGCAAAGGGTGGGCCAACTCAATATTGAACCCTACGGACTAAGACTGGGATGCCATTAAAGTTCATGTGCATGTAAAGGCAGGCGTCACAATAATTTGACAATATAGTGTATACTTGGGAGTTGTTAAACTGCCAAAGTATTTGTATTTCTGTCTACCAGGTCCTGAGATTTACACCTGCCAGACAACACAGCCAAGCTGGTGACCAGCCTTTTTTTTTTTTTTTACTGCAGTTAGTATTCCTAAACCCACAACAGTAAAATCAGTGTGTATATGCAGTAAAGCATGCTTGTTATACTCACTGTGGAACCTAAGGGGTTAATACTCTGCATTGTGTAAAAAGGCTGTTTGATCCTGTCTTCTCTGACCCTCCCCTTCTTCCGCTGTCCCCAATCCATCTCCTGATAAAACAGAGCCTTAGGTGCAAGCTGCACATGCTCAGTTTGGTGTGTATTGCTACAGAGTTTCTCTTTTTCTTGGGAGGG
This sequence comes from Lithobates sylvaticus, assembly GCA_028564925.1. Classification (NCBI taxonomy): domain Eukaryota; kingdom Metazoa; phylum Chordata; class Amphibia; order Anura; family Ranidae; genus Lithobates; species Lithobates sylvaticus. The sequence continues at coordinate 492,989,571 of CM053030.1, read as the reverse complement.
TGCATGTGATCTGCACAGGGCCAATCAGTACTGTCCAGACAGAGGGTCAGGGGTCCTGCAGCCTCATAGGACAGTCAGAGTAGAATGAAAACTCCTCCTACAAGCTTTAACCAGACACTGATAGAAGTATCAAGACTGTTACAGTTGTGCTCATAAGTTTACATACCCTGGCAGAATTTGATTTCTTGGCCATTTTTCAGTGATTGACTGATAACCCAAAAAACATTTCTTTCACTCATGGTTAGTGTTTGGCTGAAGCCATTTATTATCAATAAACTGTGTTTACTCTTTTTATATCATAATGACAACAGAAACTACCCAAATGATCCTGATCAAAAGTTTACATACCCCAGTTCTTAATACCATGTATTGCCCCCTTTAACATCAATGACAGCTTGAAGTCTTTTGTGGTATTTGTGGATGAGGCTCTTTATCTTCTCAGATGGTAAAGAATGGGCAATTCCTCTTGGCAAAAAAGCCTCCAGTTTCTGTAAATTCTTGGGCTGTCTCGCATGAACGGCACGTTTGAGATCTCCCCAGAGTGGCTCCATGATATTGGGGTCAGGAGACTGTCAGACCTGTGAATGTAACTACATCCGAGAAAAATTAGGTCTCCTTCCTTCCCAGCCAGGGCTGTATGTCAGAGCTGTGTAAGTCTCTGAACTGGATGGACAGAAATGCCAATCATTTGGTAGGCCAGATAGCTCCCTTATATTGATTTGATTTCCTTATTTAGCAGCCTGCCTGAAGTTCAGCTTTTTTCTTTTACAAGTGTTTTTATTGACAGAATGTAAAAACTTACAGAGCCAACTGACTGTTATGCCCCGTACACACGGTCGGATATTCCGATGGAATAAGTCAGATCGGATTACGTTGTCGAAAAATCCGATCGTGTGTGGGCTCTAGCAGGCTTTTTCCGTCGGAAAAATTTGAGAGCAGGATCTAAAATCTGATCGGACTTTTTCCGATCGTGTGTAGAGAATTCCGACGCACAAAGTGCCACGCATGATCAGAAGAAATTTGGAGATGAAAGCTATTGGCTACTGGCCTCTACGTAGTCCCATCATACGTTTTTATACGTCACCTCGTTCGGAACGATCGGATTTTCCTACAACTTTGTCCGACCGTGTGTGTGCAACACAAGTTTCGGACAAAATCCGTCTGAAAAAAATCAGACGGATTTTTCTGTCGGAATGTCCGACCGTGTGTACAAGGCATAATAGTTATCCGGAATGCACAACATAACTCGAAGAATAGCTTTGAAATACAGTAGGCTATAAGAAAGTTACAATATGGAATAAATTAACTGAGCCATAGTATAGGTGCAGTATACAAATGTTCCTAAAAGGTAGAACATAGTTATCGGCAGTAACAAAAAACAAAAAAGAATGGAGGCCGGACCTCAGGGGCCACGGGGGAGGCCTCTGATCTACAGCGCGTTCTCGGTCATTGAACCAGAGGAATGTCAGTTGACTAAGGTAAACAGAAATATATAGGAGGAAGAATACCTCCCGGTATATGTAGGAGGCTGTTAGAGGAACAGGGAGAAAAAGAGAAGAAAGTAAGAAAGGTTAAAGAGATAGGGGAAAAGGTAAAAAGAAAAGGAGTGGTCTCGGAGGACAATGCACCTGAAAAAGTCATAAAACCTATGGTCAAAGCGAGTAGAATGAGGATAGGATATCCAGGACTGACAAACACATAGAAATTGGTCATGAGAATCAGATGGTATAGATGTTAATTTCTCATCGATCATAACATTGTTCATGCGATGTTTAACTTCTTCAAGGCGGAGAGCTGGAGTTTTCCAGGCCCTTGCTAAGGTGAGCTTAGTTGCAAGAAAGGGGTTTGTTGCCAGTTTGTGTTCAGCCCATAATAATGACTCGATAGGTTTAAAAAGCAGGGCTTCACAGGGGTCCCTCTTGAAACCTGAAAGCAATAATGTTTGCAATAGTGCCTAAACCCGGATCCAAAGTCTAGTCGCCATAAGGTAGTACCACTAGATATGAGCCATTGTCCCTGGCTGGGTGCACTCGCCGAAGAAAGTCATCAGGTATTGGGGAATTATGCGATCCAGCCGAGTATAGTACCCGCGGTATATGACCAAAGTGGTGACATTTCTAGAACACTTTGAAGCAGCTTGAAGCATAATCTGCCAGTCTTCCGGTGCCAATTCCACTGTCAATTTGCGCTCCCAATGTTGCTGGAAGGAGCGCAGTGGCGGTTTCCTAGAGGAGACAATTGGTGAATATACCAAAGAGATTATGTTTGTGGAATGTGTATGCCGTGCATATGCTTTTGAAAGCCGAAAGTAGGTAAGGTGTTGAGGCCTAAGGAGTTTTTGGATAAAATGATGGAGCTGTAGGTAGCGGAAATGTTCTTGCAGCGGTATTGCATGCGACGAGTGGAGCGCATCGAACAACATGATCCTAGTTGGGTCTAGTAAGGAGTGTACATCCAAGAAACCATTTCCTGTCCACCAATTGAACTGGCCTGGGTTTTCCATTCTGGGGGGAAATAGTGGGCAGCGCAAAAGACATAAAAAGGGTAGATGAGGTGAGATCAAGCCTACCGAGTATTTAATAGTCCCAAAGGCCGGAGTGTATGGGATAAAGAAGGACTTTTGCCTGTTGGACGGGAAGTGGGATTAAACTATAGTAAAGAAGACAGGGGAACCGGATGTGAGTCTACCACATCAATAGTGGCCCATAAGGGTAAGTGGTAAGTGATATATAGGAGCGAGATTGGCTGAGATATAATAAGCTTGAAGATTAGGAACTAACAAACCTCCACTGATCCTACAAGTGAACAAAATTTCCCTTGGTGGATTTGAAGTTTATAGGGAGGCACAGGCACCGGTAGGACCTGGAAAGCATACAACAATTTAGGTAGGTTTGTCATCCTAACTGCGTTAATTCTGCCAAACCGGGACAGCGGAAGGTGGCTCCAAGACAGCAACAAATCTGACAGTGCTTTGAATAAAGGGGGAAAGTTAGCCTGATATAGGCCATCATAAGTTGGGGCTAAGTCCCTAGATATGGGAGGGAATCAAGCCACTGAAATGGGAAAAGACCATCGCAGAGCTTTCTGAATCTGATGTAAGAAACACTGACAGCATTTTGGATTTGAGGTAGCGATGCCGCTCCAAGCGTGTTGGTGTCTCTAATAACCGCCCTCCCCACTCACAACTTCAGGTGCAGGCTCTGCAATGGTGTATTTTGGATTTGGCAGGATTAAAATGAGTTCCGGAGGGCAGAGCAAAAGTGTCTAATGTTTTCATCAGGTTTGGTAGACAAAGACGAGGGGATGTCGATGACAGTAAGATGTCATCTTCAAACACAGAAATGTTGTGCGAAGATCCTGCAATGTCCACACCCTTCACATCTAGATTTGGGACGAATTGCCTCTGCAGGGGTTCCATAGCCATGATAAACAGGAGTGACGAGAGAGGGCAAACCTCTCTAGTGCCCCTATAAATCAGAGACTGAGGACTCAAACCCATGATACTCAAGTTTAGCTTGGGGTGTACTATACAGGGCCGCCACCCATTTCATAAAGAGGGGGCCAAAACCATAGTGATGAAGGACAGCAGTTAAATAAAGCCAAGAAAGAATGTCAAAGGCCTTAGTTATGTCTAATGACAATAGCCTCATTTCTAAGGACTGACCTATGGCTAGTATGTGAAGCAATTGCAGGTCTCGGCGGATGGCATCTCCCGATTGACGTTTTGGGACAGAGCCCACCTGGTCTTTCCTAATGAGACAAGTCGAAAAGGAGTTAAGCCTATTCGATAAAAATCTTTGTGAAGATATTTAGATCTATATTAATCAGGGAGAAGGGGCGATGATTTGCCCTAGTATGGAAGTTCAGCTTTTTTCAGTGCTGGTGCACTTTGCTGCCTGGATTTAGAGCTGACACACTAGAGAGCTTCTTATCCTGTAATAGCACTGCACTACACCGGTAAGCTGAGCATGCAGTGCCTTGAAAAAGTATTCATACCCCGTGAAACCCCCACATTTTGTCATGTTACAACCAAAAATGTAAATGTATTTTATTGGGATTTTATGTAATAGACCAACACAAAGTTGCACGTAATTGTGAAGCGGAAGAAAAATGATAAATGGTTTTTACAAATAAATATCTGAAAAGTGTAGCGTGCATTTATATTCAGCCCCCTTTACTCTGATACCCCTAACTAAAATCTAGTGGAACCAATTGCCTTCATAAGTCACCTAATTAGTAAATAGATTCCACCTGTGTGTAATTTAATCTCAGTATAAATACATCTGTTCTGTGAAACCCTCAGAGGCTTGTTAGAGAACCTTAGTGCACAAACAGCATCCTGAAGGCCAAGGAACACACCAGACAGGTCAGGGATAAAGTTGTGGAAAAGTTTAAAGCAGGGTTAGGTTATAAAAAAATATCCCAAGCTTTGAACATCTCACAGAGCACTGTTCAATCCATCATCCAAAATGGAAAGAATATGGCACAACTGCAAACCTACCAAGACATGGCCGTCCACCTAAACTGACAGGCCGGGCAAAGAGAGCATTAATTGGAGAAGCAGCCAAGAGGCCCATGGTAACTCTGGAGGAGCTGCAGAGATCCACAGCTCAGGTGGGAGAATCTGTCCACAGGACAACTATTAGTTGTGCACTCCACAAATCTGTCTTTTATGGAAGCGTGACAAGAAGAAAGACATTGTTGAATAAACTATATATATATATATATATATATATATATATATATATATATTTTGCAATTAAATAATATTTCTAATCATATGAGCCCCTTTTACATCTGAATCCGTAGAGTGCCCCTTTTACATCTGAATCCGTAGAGTGCCCCTTTTACATCTGAATCCGTAGCGTTCCCCTTTTACATCTGAATTTGCAGAGTTCCCTTACACTATAAGGGGCGGACTCTGCAGACTCTGATGTAAGGGAGAGCACTGGGAACCCTGATGTAAGGGTTGCTTTGAGAACCCAGATTTACCTTGGTGTACTCAGGCAGGACAGAGAAGGGGGGAGACTTCAGTCACAGACAGGGATGGATGGTGAGCTCACTCACCCCTTGGCAGTCAGCATTTCTCATCCAGATGTATCTTTTTTCTGAGGAGTGTGGGCAAACTCAGAGGGGTAGGGGTGGGAGGAAAAGGAGCAGATCGAGCCCTCTCTCCTCTCATGGGTGTGTGTGGAAGTTGTTAGTGATAGCTTTGGGTAGCGTGAAAGAGTGTTTAGACACCTGCAGCCGGCAACCCTGCTGGGAAGCCATAGTCTGAATAATGTGTCCGGGTTTCAGGCAATCTGAAACCTAGACACATGATTCCAAACCCGAACTATCCGGGTGAATCCCGAACAGGTGGCAACCCTACTGTTCTGTCTCCTGGATAAAGTCAGTTGATTGCAAGGCTGAGGGATTTTGGGGTAGTTTATGTAAAAAATAAAAATAAAAAACGTGCTTTTCTTTCATGAAAACTGTATTTGTCCAGGAGATACATTTGAGAACCTGACTTGGAAGCTGCCATTCTTTGCATGCGAATTACTGCAGAATGTTAAATCCCCTTTGCATGTACCAAATGTGTGCCTAGCGATGCCTTTAGAACTTAAAAAAAAAACATTTCGGAAAGCAAAGCCAATGGCCTTCCTCTGTGACATCCGTGACACTTCAAATTTCAGATCTAATGACTTCACACTGAGAGTAGGAAATCTTCAGATTCCCAGTAATGAATATATTTAAATCCCCGCAATACGACTCATACATTCAAATAGAACCATTTAAGCTTTCTGAACTTTGTAGCACTGGAAAGAAAATGTGCACTTTCAAAGTCTTCTGTGCGGTCGACTAAGAGAGGGCTGCCATTTTGAAAATACAACTTAAAGCCCATCTAAAGCCTCCAGCATTTCCCTCTGAGTAATAAACAGGTGTTTTCAATGAAAGTCAGCATATTAAATGTCCTAAAAAGTGCAGTTTACCTATTTTTGAAACTGGAAAGCAGGATTTCTGAAGCACCCTGCTAGACAGGTGAGGGAGGGATGGAGGAGGGGGAGGTAGTAAATGGGGTTTTTATAATGTTTCCCTACGCTCCTCCAGAAAGAACAAACTAAAGGGGCTTGGGCCGATTAGAGGAAATGTGACCTTGAGCCATATGCCTATAAATGTCGCCGGTGATAATTATAACTATGATCTGTAAATGTAGTGTAGCACTGACCCCCGAAGGAGCTGCTGGTTTGAATTGGGCCTGCACTCTACCAAGAAACACCACTAACTTCACTCAATCCCCTTGGCACAGCTGTGGTGCAATGTAATACAGTACAATATAAGACAATGCAAAGTACCTGTATTGTACCCTCAGGATCCACTGGCTCCACCTGGTGGGGAAAAATAGTACGCCACACAACTGGATACTTAACCAGAAATATTTTTTACTGCAGAATATTCAAAAGGTGATTACAGAAATGATGCTTTCATCCCAACGTAGGACGACAGCATAATGAATTTCAATATGAACAATTTAAAATAGTATATACATATATATTTATATAACTGGGAGCTCCCCCTACTTTAAAGAAAAGTGGAAAAGCAAAGTGTCTGAACCCATTTTTTTGCTTCTGGAAAAACAAGGCTAAACGCAACTGCATAAAAAACGGGAAAAAATGAGACTGTGTACAAGGACACATAGGATAACATTGCATGCCTTCAGGGGCAGTTGAAAAAAGTGTCCAACTGCCTCTGAACGCGCGTTTAACAGCACCTCGTGTGCATGGGGCCTAAGTTGGAAGTATCCAAAAAGCATGTGATTGGGTGAGCAAAATGCAACTTTCAGAGATTCAAAACTAAGGAGGCTTCCCCGGCAGACAGTGTGTCATAGGAGGGTAATGCCAACTCTATCCCATATCTGAGGGTTGGGCATCACGCCTAGGTGAGGTAAGTTGGGGTTCCCCCATGGTGGGGTGCGGGGAAAGTATGCAAACAGGGTCAGCAATAAAAAGCTGAAAGAAGCTTTTACTTCCCTACTCTATCCAAAACTCAAAAAAATAAGTTTGAACTTTAGATACATTTTAACAGTACAATTATTCGTTAACAAATATAAACTCCTTTCAGGATCAAGTACAGCGTCCACCTCCCACGCCCATTCAGTTTCAGTACAGTTTAGTTTACTTGGTAAAACAAACCAGCCAAAACCTACACACAGAGCTGACTAATCTGTAGACTGAGCTTTTTATTTTCTTGGTACGATTTCACACTTCTACATAATTGGCATCTTCAAGAAGCAAATACAATTCTGTATGTTCTGCCCTGCGTGGTTGAAAAGTATTTAAGGACTGTGGGCAGGAGCTGGGACTGCGGCTAGGAAGCTGCTAAAAGCTGCTTGTTGTGCGCAAAGGATCTCCCTGGGGCAGTCTGAGGCAAAAAAGAAAAGCAAACGAAGGAAATTGCATCCTAGATATCCTTGCCAAAAGGAAGCCAGGGAATGGACATAAAATACGAGGGACACACAGTATGAAACAAGCTGAATTGACTTTTGAGTCTGCTCAGACCCAGGTAGGTCTGGATGGTCCGGGTCCATCCATGGTGAAAACAAACCAGGTCTGTATGTGGCCCTGTTCACTGAATTATGGAAGAGATTGAATCTGAAAGTAACAGAGCAATACGTTGGGCTGCTGGCAGGGAACAAGGCGATTTATTCTCTATGGCGCTGCATAACATGTCTGTGCAGATTCTAGATATTACGTGGGGGGTAATGTAGATCTACACAGACAGGCCCTCTTAAAGATCTCGGATTGCCTGGCAAGAGTCAAGACCATTTGTTTGCTTATGTTATTCTTAAGCTCCATCTAGAACTAAAAAATTTTTTTTAAACATTATAAATGCACCTTCTGCTTTACCTAAAGAATTATTCTCGTCGCTCTTGAACCACTGTATATCTAAAAGTAGATCTAAACCCAATCGCTAAAATATCATTTAAGTTTCACATGTTGTTGTCATTCCAAAAGTTGTTTCCAGTCTTTTCAACCAAGGGTCTCCAAACTTTCCGGACAGGGTGCCGGTTTACTGTCCTTCAAACTTTCGGGGGACTGATTGTGGCCAGTAGGAGTAGAAAATGTCCTGACATTGGTGGGAGTAAATAATGCCCCATCTTTGGTGTTAGTGGGAAGAATAGTGCCCCATCATTGGTGCCAGTGGGAGGAGTAGTGCCCCATTGTTGGTGTCAGTGGAAGGAGTAGCTCCACATTGGTGTCAATGAATGAATGAATGAGTGACTTGTATAGCACTACCTATGTGAACTGAATCGCCTCAGGGCGCTCTTGCCGCCGGTGTCCATCTGCAGTATAGCGCGGTCCTTTACCCCGTAGGGTCCCGACACGCTTACAAACACATACACATATTTTTGGCCAATTTTTTCTTTTTTTTTTACAGGGTCTAATTAACCTACCAGCATGTCTTTGGAGTGTGGGTAGGAAACTGGAGTACCCAGAGGAAACCCACGCAGGCACAGGGAGAACATGCAAACTCCAGGCAGATGGTGTAATGGTCGGGATTTGAACCAGCCTATTGTGTGATGGGACTATTGCTGCTAGGTGAAAGTGCTAACCACTACACCACTGTGCTGTGGAAGGAGTAGCTCCCCATTGTTGGTATCAGTGGAAGGAGTAGCTCCCCATTGTTGGTGTCAGTGGAAGGAGTAGCTACCCATTGTTGGTGTCAGTGGAAGGAGTAGCTCTCCATTTTTGGTGTCAGTAAAAGGAGTGGCTCCTCATTGTTGGTGTCAGTGGAAGGAGTAGCTCCCCATTGTTGGTGTCAGTAAAAGGAGTAGCTCCCTATTGTTGGTGTCAGTGGGAGGAATAGTGCCCCATCATTGCTGTCAATGGGATGAATAGAGAACCATTGTTACTGTCAATGGGAGCAACAGCGCTTAAAAGCTGGTGTCAATCAGTGCAATAGTACCCTATTGTTAGTGTCAATAGGAGGTATAGTGCCCCATTGTCAGTGCCAATGGAAGAAATCATGCCCTGTTGTTGGTGTCAGTGGGAGGAATGATTCCCCACTGCTGGTGTCAGTGGAGGAAATAGTGCCTCATACCAGAGGCAAGAATAGTCCCCCAATGGCTAGATAAAGTCAAGCAAAGGGCCGCAGTTTGTAGACCACTCTTTTAAACTAATGCAGCTTTCAGTAAATAATATCAGGTGATCCTGCCATGAAGGTTCTTGTTCAGGCACTTCCTGTTATTGGGTGACAACTGTCTCCCAGATGTTGTCACTTTGATACATGCTCCCCTGATAAAGACGACTAGCTGCCATGTTGACACACAGTGCTTAGCCATGACCTACAGTGGTCATCAGCAGGAATACAGTCTGAAGCAATGATATACAGCGGACACTGTAACCAACTCATTTAGTTAGGAAGTGGCTAAAAGGAGTTGGGGGATATGGGAAGCACTTGAATAAATAAATAGTGCGGCGCTTACAAAATTCAATTTGTGATTATTGAACGTGTGTGGTAAAATCTCATATGATAATAAAATTATATACCACTAAAAAAGTTTTGTGCTCTGGATGAGACATCAAATAAATTAAAGGTGATAAAACCAGCTAATTGCAAAACATGATGTGACAAAATAAACTATCACCATATAATATTGTGTGTTCGTATTGTTATCGACTAACGAAACAGTAACTATTAAAAGAAAATTAACTGATCATTAAAGTCCATTAGTAATACACCATAGTGACTTCAGTGAAAAAATATAAATAAATAAAGTGACTTGTGCGGCTTGTCTGATGTAATCCGTCACCAGTTGAAGGGAGGCTTACCAGCTATCGTGGACTCAGGTAGGCTTACGCCATATGAGTCGAAATCGCTGTGTGGTATTTATAATACACAGATGGAGGCAGTGGTTCCAATATCTGGTGATCAGCGACAAGACCGTGCATGCGATGGTTGATGGGAGCTCAGAATGGGATGGTAGGCAGGTATAGCATATGGTTCATCCCCAATGGTGTTACCGGCAAAGAGAGATGAAACCAAATAGCGTAATACCGTCAAATAAACCAAAATTTATTAAATATAAAAATGAGTACTCACATGTACAAAAGGCTTAAAAGGCATGTATAAAGGAATTGGCAGCAGTGGCATCAGCACTATGGTCTCCCGACGCGTTTCGCCTTAATGAGGCACCCCAGATGATGCCTCATTAAGGCGAAACGCGTTGGGAGACCATAGTGCTGATGCCACTGCTGCCAATTCCTTTATACATGCCTTTTAAGCCTTTTGTACATGTGAGTACTCATTTTTATATTTAATAAATTTTGGTTTATTTGACGGTATTACGCTATTTGGTTTCATCTCTCTTTGCCGGTAACACCATTGGGGATGAACCATATGCTATACCTGCCTACCATCCCATTCTGAGCTCCCATCAACCATCGCATGCACGGTCTTGTCGCTGATCACCAGATATTGGAACCACTGCCTCCATCTGTGTATTATAAATACCACACAGCGATTTCGACTCATATGGCGTAAGCCTACCTGAGTCCACGATAGCTGGTAAGCCTCCCTTCAACTGGTGACGGATTACATCAGACAAGCCGCACAAGTCACTTTATTTATTTATATTTTTTCACTGAAGTCACTATGGTGTATTACTAATGGACTTTAATGATCAGTTAATTTTCTTTTAATAGTTACTGTTTCGTTAGTCGATAACAATACGAACACACAATATTATATGGTGATAGTTTATTTTGTCACATCATGTTTTGCAATTAGCTGGTTTTATCACCTTTAATTTATTTGATGTCTCATCCAGAGCACAAAACTTTTTTAGTGGTATATAATTTTATTATCATATGAGATTTTACCACACACGTTCAATAATCACAAATTGAATTTTGTAAGCGCCGCACTATTTATTTATTCACGTTTTTCCAATTTTGTATTGTTGTGCTGGCTGCTGGATCTATATGTATGTGTAGATAGCGCGGTTTTTCCCCTCTCTTTCGATATGGGAAGCACTGAAATGCAAAAAGGATCAAAAAACTGGCAGTTGTTTGTGATACACCGTCGTTTTGAAATGATTTCCAGGATTTAGATCTACTTTAGATATACAGGTACCTCATCTGGTGGTATAACTTTAGTGTAAAAATGGTTCATAGGCTGAAATCTTAAACAATGTTATCAGCACTCACCAGTTCTATTCTGAGGACTACAAAAACACACTGCTCGATTACTTCTGCCTTATTTCCTGGACAGACTTTAGGTCATGACACAGGAAGGAGTTGACCAGCTGAGGGTAGATGATGCAGGGTGTGTGCTAATGAAATCAGCTGGTCAACTCCTTCCTGTGTCATGACCTAAAATCTGACCAGGAAGTAAAGCAGAAATAATGGAGCAGTGTGTTTTTAACCACTTGCCACCCAGACCAATTCTGACATTTCTCTCCTACATGTAAAAATCATATTTTTTTTGCTAGAAAATTACACAGAACCCCAAACATTATATATGTTTTTTAGCAGAGACCCTTGGGGGGAAAAAAATGTTTCATGCATTAAAAAAAAACAAAAAACCAGTAAAGTTAGCCCAATTTTTTTATATAATGTGAAAGATGAAGTTATCGTACACGCTCGTGGAATGGCGCCAAACTTCAGTACTTCAAAATCCCCATGGGTGACGCTTTAAAATGTTTTATAGGTTACATGTTTTGAGTTACAGAGGTCTAGAAATCTCAGCTTCCCTCTTTCGAATCCAGAGGCCGGGCGTGACGTCATAACATCGTGCCCGGCCTCCGAACCATCATAGAGACTCTGGGGACCATCTGGCCTGCCGGAAATCTCTATGGTCAGCATCCGGGACCGGGGCGGTTCCTTCTCCAGTTCGCCGACGGCAGGGTCAAGCCGTGAGAAGCACCGGAGGGCGACGGGGGGGGGGGGCGTCCCCTCTCGCCACCTAGAACAACAATCTATGATTGTTCTTGTGGTGGAGGGAAGTGTCTATTTGTCCTTTTAACCTCAGTAGTCCTGTTGCTGTGGGAAAGCAACAGGACTATGATTGTTCTTGTGGTGAAGGGAATCGCTGGCTCTAAATGACGATATCTGAATGATGCCTGCAACTACATGTCACTGCTCAAAGTCCGCAACGTAATATGACGTTACGTGGGCGGCAATCGGTTAAACAGCTATGAAGAGAGTAGGGTAAGCCGCCCCCCCCCCTCAGTCGCTGGCTTGCCCTCTTGCCCACCAGGCCCTCATCAGTCTGCCTCTTCCATGTCCCAGCCATCACTTCTCCTCTTTGCCAATGGGGGTCTTAGAACTCATGGCCAATGGGGTTGGCCGGGAGGAGAAACGGAAAGACATTAGCGAATATTAATTTGCTAATGTCAAACAGGATTGGCTCAGGGTGTAGTGATCTGCGCCCAGAGCCCACTAGAGACTATTAAGTTACAGAGAACGGTTCCCTAGAAGTATATAGAGAGAGACTTCACAGAGACTGCTCAGTTACAGAAAACGATTCCCTAGAAGTAGAGAGACTACACAGAGACTGCTCAGTTAGACTATGAATTATGAGGGAAAAACAAAGAACACCATGAGGCCATTTAGATACAAGTCACCTAGGGACTACAGAAAGTGAGGGACCACCCAGAGACTGCTCAGTTACAGAAAAGGATTGACTAGAGATGAGTGGTTAAATCAAGAAAGAGATACCACCCTGAGAATAAGTTGCAGAAAATTATTCCCTAGAGTTACAGAGAAAGAGAGAGACTATACAGTTAAAGTAAAAGATTGACTAGAGATAGGCAGTTACATCAAAAAATAGAGACTATCCAGAGTCTGCTCAGTTACACAGAGAAATATTTACTAGAGGTACAGAGAGACTACTCAGAGATTGCTCAGTTACCGAGAATGGTTCTCTGGAGTTGCTTAGAGAAGAGAGCACCATGAGGCTGTTTAGGTACACATCTCCTGGGGCCTGCAGAAAGAGAGACTTTTCATTGACTAGAGGTAAGCAGTTACATCAAGAAAGTAATTCCACCGTGGGACTGCTAAGCTGCAGAGAGTGATTCCCTAGAGACTGATCAGTTACAGAGAGAAAGAGAGCACCATGAGTCTGTTTAGTTACTTAGGGACTAACCAATTACAGAAAGAGAGTGATCGTTTGGTTACAGAGGCGTGCCTAGAGCATCCATACTCATCCAGGGTTCTGAGGAACTCCAGGGTTGCTCAGGGAGCAATTGGCAATGTTTTACCCTCAGATAAGCAACCACTGACCGCTATCTAAGTGTGGCATTTTTCCCACTACCACAAATTAATAAGAATTTTTCCAACTGAGTGACAATCTAAAGATCATTTTTCTCTTTGACCGACAATGTAAAGGGGTCCCTCTTCCATTAATCACCCATGTAATGGGGCTTTTCTCCTGGTAATGACCAGTGTAATGGGGTCCCTCATCTACTGATCACCCATATAATGGGGGCTTTTCTCTCAGTAATGACCAGTGTAATGGGGTACCTCTTCCACTGATCACCCATGTAATGGGGGCTTTTCTCCCGGTAATCACCAGTGTAATGGCCCTTCTCCTACTGACCACCAATCTAAGGAGGCCCTTCATGACTGAGTACCTATTTAACCTCCGTAGCGGTAATCCTGAGTGTGGCTCGGGGTGGATTTTCGGTACCAAAAGCAGTAACCCCGAGCCACACTCGGGATCGCATCGCAGGATCCAGGCAAAGTTACTTAACTTGTCCCCAGCATCCTGCGATGTCTCCCCGCTGTGTCCATGGGCTGTGTCCTCCGCCGGACCTATCACAGTGCCGAGCTCCGTTCCCTGCGAGCGTTGCGACACACGGATTATCGTCAGAGTTTAAAAAAAAATTTTTTATCTCCAGTTAAATGTATGAACTAAATGTCTGGTGGCAAACAGTGCAATGTCTTCTGTCTTAGCTGATACCTGTATATAATTTCCACTCTCTTCAGAAGTTCTGCCTGTTCCACTGACCCCAGAGCTTGGGGAAGAACCATGTGCAAATATAGACTTGTAGACTAGACAGATAGCTATACTGTGCCCCCAGCACTCATCAGATCAAAACAGTTCTCAGTGGGTGGTGCTGGCAGGCACTTTGAATTTTAGGATATGGGAAGCCTGCCACACCTCTGAGAAGTCACTTCCAAAGTGGTCACTGCCTCCAGCACTAGTGAGCGGCAAGGAAATAAAATAAAAGGCCTGAACATGGATATTTGCTTTGTGACCGATTTTCATTTAAAGTGACTTGATAACGATCACCATGTAAAACAACCTATTCAGTTTAAAATAGAAGTGAAAGGCAAAACATTTCTGTATAGATTTTAAAAAAAAATTCTATAAATACATTTTCCCCTTTTTTATTTATTTTTATACGTGATCACATTCCCTCTGTTCTCAGTTGCATAAAAGTTGGTGTAGGAGAAACCGCATTATACGGAGCTTCACAGTGAAATATGGGGGAATGTCAGGACAAGTCTGATCATTGGAGAAGAGCAGGCTGAGTTCCCAGCACAGCTAGAGAATTGACCATGCTGTGCTCTCCTGCTTAGTGTGGTCAGTTTTTAATAGGAAAGCAGGTTTCTGGCCTAATATGAAAGCAGAGGGACTGACAGGAAACCAGGGATTTCATACACAGGAAGCAATACAAGGAGCACAGGAGACTTCTTTATACAAGTAAATAGAACAACAGGCACATATCCGGAATATGGAATGTTGGGTTTACATATTCTTTAAGCCCCATACACACGGTCGGACTTTTTCATGGATTCTGTCCGATCGGACAAGGTTGTTGAAAAATCAGACCGTGTGTATGCACCATCGGACAGTGTTCGTCGGTTTGGCCGACGGACAAAGTCTTATCTCCTGCTGGAAAACTTTGCCGTCAACACGGTCCGATCACACCAAATCCGAGCGTGTGTACGCTTGTCCGACCGGACAAAGTGCTACGCATGCTCAGATCACATTACAAGACCAAAGCTATTGGCTACTAGCCTCTACGTAGTCCCGTCGTAGGCAACAAACGTCACCACGTTCAGAATGATCGGATTTTCCGACAACTTTGTCCGATCGTGTGTACGCAAAACCAACATCAGACAAAGTATGACGGACATGGTCCGACGGACCTGGTCCACGGATTGTCCGCGCGTGTGTATGGGGCTTTAGAGTTCTGGTCTAAATATAAAACTACCCGTAGTTTGCCAACATTAAGCTGTTTTGATCTTTATGGATTAATGATGCATAATTAACAATTGTTAATAAACTAACAGTTCATGCGTTAACAATTTCATCTTTGGAGCTGCAAAGGCTAGATCTAATAAGATCTATTAAAATCTACTAAACCCATAAAACATATCTGATGGTAGTGGAAGCCATTCTTTGTGTGTCTTTTCCTCCATGTTTAATTACTGTTAATTACTTGAGTAGAACGGCTGAGGCCTACCCCATCTCTTCATCCTCTCTGGGACTAAAAACATCTTCACCCCCAGCCTTGCCTGCCCGGGGAGCTCTCATAAACTTGTATAGAGCAGGTCCTGAATGTCTCCAGTCGGGGAATACAGCACTATTTAAGTCTATGAGTGCTTAATACACAGGTGCAGCCAGTGGGGATAAGAATACGAGACTGGAGAAGATGGAGTGGGCTGCAAACCTCTAATGAGCTAAGTAAGCTGGAGTGGAGGTTTAAAGTTCACATGTGAATCGATTATGGCCATTCAAGTATGTACATATTCCTAACACATTACATAAAATGTAAAATGGCTTTTAATCCTGGCACTCCTAACCTCTATAGCTGCTTGTACTGTGAAGTACATCAGTCTCAACACACAACACAACAAAGACTCTTTGAGTCGGGTTCCAGTCAGTTCCTATGGCTCTATCCACAACGTATCGCAGCAAAACGGGTGATGCGTTTGCGATGCCTTTACTTCTTAATGGCACCCCAATGGCACAGCATTTGCCGTGCGGTAAATCACACTGCAATCGCAACTCGCAACGATTGTCGCTCAAGAAGGAACAATGGCCCCCAGGACAAATCGTGTGAATCTCCCCGACGGTGACACAAACATCAATATAAAACCTGTCAAGTGTTATAACCTTTTAGTCCAAAACGATTAAAAATGTTTTATAAAATAATAATAATGCCTTTTAGATACACTTTAATAGACTATCGGATCGGAATTTCGGCGAGAAAAAGACTGATGAGAGCTTTGCATCGGAAAATGCGACCGTGTGTAGGCTCCATGGGAATTTTGCTGGCCAAATTTCCGCCAGCCAAAAATTGAGAGCATGTTCTTAATTTTTCCGACGGAAAACCTTTCTATCGGATTTTCCGATCGTGTGTATGCAATTCCGACACACAAAATTCCGACGCATGCTCGGAAGCATTAAACTTTCTTTTTATAGTGCCGTCGAACGCGTTGTATGTTGCGGTGTTATTGACTGTCGGAATTTGGTGTGACCGTGTGTAGGCAAGACAGTTTGAGCGAAATTCCATCGGAATTCCGACGGGAAAACCATCAGAGCTTTTTCCGACGAGAATTCCGACGGGAAAACCATCAGAGCTTTTTCCGACGAGAATTCCGATCGTGTGTACGGGGCATGATTGTAAGATCCGAGGAGCAAGGCCCTCTTAACACTCTAGTCTTGAATTGTATTGTAACTGTACTGTCTCCCTTTATATTGTAAAGTGCCTGTATAATAATAAAATAATAGGGTTGCAGTTTATAAAAATGAGTTTGCAATATACATTTTTTAACTAGGTGGCTCTCATCACCCACATCCCATTGCCTGGTAGAGCCATTTGAGTACACATCTGGCTTAGGGCTGAAGAAAGTAAAAAAAAAAAAAAACCCTTCCTCTTATTCAGTGTTACTTAAAATGCAAGCAGTTATTTTTCAATTCTCACAGCAGAGCTGCGGCATCTTCAGCATTCCGCTAATAAGCTCACTTGTGATTTGAGCTGAAATTCTCTTCTGTTTGAACCTGTCCTTGACACAAGGCTGTCAGATATCGCCTATTTATTAGCAGATAATGATGTTTGGATAAGATGTAATTTAGACCTATATGTAAGCTGATGTTGAAAATCTCCATATTGAGCCTATTATACCTAGATCCAGGATTTTAATATATGTAAAACCCATCAGTATCTCGATATAATGAGTTATATCATACTAAGTAAGGTTAAAAAAAAGACTGCCGTCCATAAATTTTAACCTTTTCTAATTACGTTCATTCAGAGGAAGGCAAAAACAAAACTTATGTACGGTAGTTGGACATTTTACAGTGGAAACAAAAATCCTTCTTGACCTCATAGTGGCAGATCATCAAATTCTTCTTTTTTATAGCGGGTGATGACGTCTGTATTAAAGAAGAATTCCAGGTATGGATATTTTATACATCGTTGGTCCAGCTTGTACCAATGTAACGATGCTTATACCATACCTGGCCAATGCCCCTGGAAGCTGGAAATCACGGAAGTAGGCACCACTACTCCAGTGATCGCCACTTGTTTTCGGGTCCTGTGCTGAGCGGCTGCCCTGCTGCATTGTCAGCACAGGAGGCCACCCGCTGGGCACGGGCACCATCCAGAGATTGCTTTGCATTTTCTGAATGAATGTAAAGAGGTCACTGCTCCACTCATAGGCAGAACCCGCGACATAGTCATGTTCTGACCTAATTCTCCTCTACGGTGGTTAAAGCAATACAGATTGGCCAAGGGCCACCTGAGTCTCCATTTGGATAGGAAGGAACAGCAACACACTGATGTGGTCAAACCTGAGCTTTCTCCTCCTGTCACTGAACAATATAGTAAAACTAGATTGTCTTGCACTGCTGTATTTTCTTCTCCCCATTGGAATCCTACTATGTAGGGAACCACGAAGAGCTAATATAAACACAGTACTGTTTATTACTATATTTTAAATGATGAAATAAGTGGGTTATATGGAATGATGTTGTATCTTGCTACTTATCTGCTTTAAATGGAATCCATTATATGGGATGTTTGGTGGTGGTGGTGTGGTGGTGGTGTGGGGGGGGGGGGGGGTGGATTTTGGGCAGAGAAGTTAAAACCGTTTGTATTCCTGTTAGTAGAGATTTTTTTTCCTTACTGGTGACCACCTGCAAAAAAAGGTTTGTATCTGCCTATCTGAAGATTGGGTGAGTGGAGGGAGGGGTGGTATTTGGGGGGTTTGTCAGTGGTGGTCAGTAGTTGGGTGGTGAAGGTCTGTGAGGTTGGGGGAGGGGGTAGAAGTTGGAGTGGGTGGGGTGTAGGGCAGTAGGTGTGTGGGGGGGCTGTCCCTGGAGGAATTGGCTGCCTGGTTTGGGATTCTCAGCCTGTTTTTTTTGTCCCACTCTGGGCCCAACTACAGGTACACTTTAAATCCCAGAGATTTTTATTTGCCCAATGCATCAGTTCCAGTCTGTCTGTGGATATTGAGTTCTATCCTTACAAAGAGAGGCAGGGTTTTTGGGGTAGAGGATCTATGTAAAATGTGGGTAAGCAGAGAATCAAACCAAAAGTTTTGGCAAAAGTTTAGGAGAATGAGAATTATAATGTGGACATTTCCTTTTCCTTCCTTTTTATGAATTTAATGGACATTCAGAAGCCATACAAGAGCCTTTTTTTTGTGCTTTTCTTTGGGACCATTTTTATTTGGCCTAAAGGCTGTCATGCCCCTCCCACTTGCTTTTATTGACTGTCATGCCCCTTACTCCTTTCGTGGACAATTGCTATGAAGCTAAGATCATGTGTTTATTGTTTTCTATTTTTACATGCTTAGTGTGGTGGTAAATTTGTGGTAAAGTAGTCCAGGTGAATGTCGGGGGCATATTGGGTTTGTTTGTCACATTCGTGACAAAAGAGAGGATTGTAGTAACATGCCCAAACCATTGTGACTGATATGCTTTGATTATGCTCTGCTATTTTAGTATACAAGATAGCTTACATTTGCAACTATAACAGAATGCTTAGAAAGATGTGTGCACAAGCACTACTCTATTCACATGTTTGTGGGTTGGTAAGCCATGGGACAGGATCTATGACTCACAACCAGACAGCCTGTTGACCCGTGTTAACTCATGATGAGGTATCTTGGAGGGTCACTGACTTGTATATAACTATATATTTTTATACAAATACATAATTTACTAACCACTCCCCCCTCCCCTCTTTCTATTGGTATGTTGAACCATATATAAGCTG
Source organism: Lithobates sylvaticus (assembly GCA_028564925.1). Classification (NCBI taxonomy): domain Eukaryota; kingdom Metazoa; phylum Chordata; class Amphibia; order Anura; family Ranidae; genus Lithobates; species Lithobates sylvaticus. The sequence continues at coordinate 492,970,352 of CM053030.1, read as the reverse complement.
TAAACACACCTAATAAAGGCAGACATTTTTTACGAATGCATAACTTGCTTCTCGTTTTCATGGTGTCTCCAGATATCTGAGGGTACTTTTGGTGTACCTAATACGGGTGGTCCTCCAGAATATCTACTATTTCCTTTCACAACTAAAGCTGACCATACAGGAAACAGATGAAATTCAATCAGTGGGTGGCTGTGTCAATGCCACTCAGCCTAATGTCCTTTGATTGGAAAATAGAAGGAGTCGGGTAGCCAATTGTCAGCTGAATAGCTCCTGCATCCAATGACAGTTTGACACCATCGGTTGTCAGAATAAAGTAGCGGCAGTGGGAAATTCATCCATCCATGCTGGGTATGGTCAACTTAACAATAACGTAACCCCTATGGAAAACATAACAGATGGAAGAGGGTAGAAATGTTTAAGGTGACATATCATTTTAACTGGCACCAGGAGGTACAAATTAACTAAACTTTTTTCATAGCATGTTCCTCTAAACAGCTGTGGCCAAAGGTTTTGCGAATGACACAAATATTAATTTTCACAAAGTCTGCTGCTTCAGTGTTTTTAGATCTTTTTGTCAGATGTTACTATGGTATACGGAAGTATAATTACAAGCATTTCACAAGTGTCAAAGGCTTTTATTGACAATTACATTAAGTTTATGCAAATTGAGTCTATTTGCAGTGTTGACCCTCTTTTTCAAAACCCTGTGCACTTCACCCTGGCATGCTGTCAATCAGCTTCTGGGCCACATCCTGACGGATGGCAGCCCATTCTTGCATAATCAATACCTCACCTGCCTCTTGAGGATTGACCACAAGTTCTCAAAGGGATTAAGGTCTGAGGAGTTTCCTGGCCATGGACCCAAAATTTCGATGTTTTGTTTCCCAAGCCACTTGGTTATCACTTTTGCCTTATGGCAAAGTGCTTCATCATGCTGGAAAAGGCATTGTTCGTCACCAAACTGTTCTTGGATGGTTGGGAGAAGTTGCTCTCGGAGGATGTTTTTGTACCATTCTTTATGGCTGTGTTCTTAGGCAAAATTGTAAGTGAGCTCACTCCCTTGACTGAGAAGCAACCCCACACATGAATGGTCTCAGGATGCTTTACTGTTGGCACGACACAGGACTGATGGTAGCACTCACCTTTTCTTCTCCAGACAAAGTTTTTCCCAGAAGCTCCAAACAATCGGAAAGGGAATTCATCAGAGAAAATTACTTACCTCAGTCCTCAGCAGTCCAATCCCTGTACCTTTAGCAGAATATCAGTCTGTCTCGGATGTATTTCCTGGAAAGAAGTGGCTTCTTTGCTGTCCTTGTTGACACCAGGCCATCCTCCAAAAGTCTTCGCCTCACTTTGCGTGCAGATTCACTCACACCTGCCTGCTGCCATTCCTAAACAAGCTCTGCACTGGTGGTGCCCCGATACCGCAGCTGAACAGTAGGAGACGGTCCTGGCGCTTGCTGGACTTTCTTGGGCGACCTGAAGCCTTCTTCTCAAATGTAGTGGAAATGTTTTTTATGGGATTTAGTTCATTTTTCATGGCAAAGAGGGACTTGGCAATTAATTGCAATTCAGCTGATCACTCTTCGTAATATTCTTGAGTATATGCAAATTGCCATCATAAAAACTGAGGCAGCAGACTTTGTGAAAATTAATATTTGTGTCATTGTCAAAACTTTTGGCCATGGCTGTACATATCCTGCTATTATGAACAATAAATGTAATAATCATGTTCTATTTGTATCTTACAGAAAGGTTTACACAGTACGGCCCTAAGAATCTTCGGCAAGCTTGGAATAAGTAAGTGAAACTTCCACATTCTTGTATAAAAGAAAAGCACTGAGGTTACTTCCTAATCATTTTTTAGATGTCTGTTTTGTCTGTTCTTCTGCATTGTCGTGGGCTGGGAAAATGCAACATTTTTTGGTGCATTAGGCGGCCCCTTTCAAATGAATGGGCTGCCATAACGTAATGCACATTAACACAAAGGGTTCTGTGCTGGGACCAATCCTGTTTATTTTGTTCATCAACGACCTGGAGGATGGGATAAACAGTTTAATCTCTGTATTTGCGGGTGATACTAAGCTAAGCAGGGCAATTATTTCTACACAGGATGTGGAAACCTTGCAAAAACATCTAAACAAATGAATGGGGTGGGCAACTACATGGCAAATGAGGTTTAATGTAGAAAAATCTGAAATAATGCATTTGGGTGGCAAAAATATGAATGCAATCTCTACACTGGGGGGAGAACCTCTGGGGGAATCTAGGATGGAAAAGGACCTGGGGGTCCTAGTAGATGATAGGCTCAGCAATGGCATGCAATACCAAGCTGCTGCTAACAAATCAAACAGAATATTGGCATGTATTAAAAAGGGGATTATACCCCACAATAATGAGCCCTATGTATGATAAAAAGCTGAGATAGCCTTTGGGAGGGCAAGAGAGATGCCCTGGGAAGTGTTTCCAGGGCACGTGTCCAGTCCTCCTCATCTAGATCCTCCTTGCCACGGGGCAAAACTATTTCTATGTTTTTCAGTATTCTCTATTTGTAAATTGTAATAAAGGTCTCCTATTAATCCTCATTTCGTGCAGGTAACCGAAATTGCCTTTGATTTTAGAGTGTTTACACTGTAATTGGATTTTTGAGCTTTGGATTTGTAATGCGTGGCGTATTTGAAGATATTGGTAGAATTTATTGTTCGTTAACTGGTAGCGGTCTTTTAATATATTAAAAGGAAGTAAAACATCCCCTTCATATAACTGGTAAAAAAATATTATGCCCGCCTTTTTCCAATTTGAAAATACCACAAGTCTATTCAAGGAGTAGGTTAAGTGTTAGAATCAGGTCATGTGATGAAGTGAACCTGGGCTTTCCAATGCAGGGCAAATAGAACCAATTAATTTTAATTGCGACCCAACAAACTTCATATAGTTCTCTTCCTTTCTGTCTTCTGCCATTCCATTCACCTTTTGCAAGGAAAGAGAGGAAGACCCATATAGGCACAACTTGGAACTTACACCAGAATAATGACTCGTTCCATGCCTTTATGTGACAGCACTGGGTGTCAGGGCAACCAATCACTCTTGGGCCACCAGCCCAAAAAGTGGGGATCTGGGGGTGCTCACTGGAGTAGCGAAGTGATGTACTTTAGATTTAGACAATTTTGGAGGCTACGTTAAGCCAGCCTTCCTTAACTTTTTGTAACCTAGAGGAACGCTTGAAATAACTTCTTGGATTTCAGGGAACCCCTATAGTACCACAGCTCACTGTACATTAGTGTGGTGGTCAGAGGGAAGAATCCTTCTTACATTTGTGGTCCGTGGGAAGAATCCCCCAATATTTGTGGTCGGAGGGAAGAATACTCTTGCATTGGTGGTCAGTGAGAAGAATGCTTCCCAAATTAGTGGTCATTTACATAGTCTGGTTGAAAAAAGAAAGTCCATCTTTAAAAAAATAAAAATAAATAAGTAGAAAACCTCCATATACACATTCATATTCCCAAAGTTTATCCAGGGGGATTATTGGTCAGTATTAAAAATTCTCCTTGCATTCGTTGTCAGGGAGGAAAAAAGGCACCTTTTACTGTGGTGGTCAGTGAAAAGAACGCTCCTTACATTGGTGGTCATTGGGAAGAATGTCCCCTACATTGGTTGTCAGTGGAAAGGATGCTCCTTACATTGGTGGTCAGTAAGAAGGATGCTCCTTACATTGGTTGTTAGTGGGAGAAATGCTCCTTACATTGGTGGGAAGAATGCACCTTACATCAGTGGTCAGTGAGAAAAATGCTCTTTACATTGGTGGCCAGTGGGAGAAATACAACTTACATTGCTGATCAATGGAAAGAATGTTCCTTACACTGGTGGTCATTGGGAAGAATGCTCCTTACTTTGGTGGTCAGTGGGAAGAATGCGCCTTACTTTGGTGGTCAGTGGGAAGAATGTTCTGTTCAAAGTGCAAGTGAGACGTTGGACCCTTACATTTGTGGTGAGTGGGGAGAATTTGCCTTATATTGGTGGTCAGTGGGGAGAATATCCCCCTACAGATAGCTGCAAAGATCACTGGTGTTAGTGCCACTTATCTAATGCCCCGTACACACAATGGGAAATTCCGCCAGCAAAAGTCCGATGAGCGCTTTTGGTTGAAAAAGTTTCATCGGAAAATGCGATCATGTGCATGCTCCATCTGGCTTTTGCTGGCGGAATTTCGGCCAGCAAAAGATTCAGGGCATGTTCGGTCGGAAAAAGTTCTGATCGGAAATTCTGATTGTACAAATTCCGACATGCAAAATTCCTACGCATACTCGGAAACAATTTGACGCATGCTCAGAAGCATTGAACTTCATTTTCTCGGCTCCTTGTAGTGTTGCACGTCACTGCGTTCTTGATGGTGGAAAGTTCAGAGGACTTTTGTGTGACCGTGTGTATGCAAGCCAAGCTTGAGCGGAATTCCGTCGGAAAAACCATCCAAGTTTTTTCCGACAGAAAATACGCTCGTGTGTACGGGGCATAAGAGGCAGAAATTGCTCACTGTTCAAAGAACCCCTAGTAAACCCTTGAAGAACCCTAGGGTTTCACGGAACCCTAGTTGAGAGGCTGGGTTGTGTTCGGTTTAAATTCCAGGGATAGGTTGGGAGTCAGGTGTGGATACAATTGTTTTTTTCACATGTCATGAGCGCTGACATCCCCACCGTGAAAAGCTGGCAGCACCGGACTCCTGGTGCCAGACCTGTCCTGTGATGCCCGCTAGTGGAATCTCTACAGTTTCCCTTAATATGTTCTGTACACTAGCAAAACAAGAGTTAACGTACGCCACAGAGATATTATTATAGCCGGATGTGGTGATTATCTGGCAGATGTCACATTTTGACAGTTTTATCTCGCCCCGGGATGCCTTTCTTTGCTATTTATGAAGATGTCTCTTTGGGCATCTCTCACTTAGCACTTGTTGACTTGTGACTAATTATGTCATCGCAGCTCTGTCTGGAACGCCGTCTCCCCTTCCAGTTCCATGCTCTGATTAGTCACTCCCAGTAGCGGCATATAAGAAATAATGGTCTGTAATTGCCACTGTTCAGCATGCGCACACAGGCACGCACAGCATTGTCAGGCTGAAGTAACTGTCTTTATATTCCCGCGAACAGCACGAACATATTCCACATAATAATGACTTTGAGCTTAGGCAACAGGATTCAATTCCACTGCTCTTCAAACAAGATGGAAAGAACAGATGTAAAATATCCAGAATTGTTCAATTCTTTGCCTACTGTTTCCTCCTTAGCAGAGTTTTTGCTCATTATGGGTTATTGACAAGGGCATTGTGGTTCTAGCGGTTTCCTCCAGTGTAGATGGATACCAGTATAGTTCAAAGCCTTTGTCTGTCACTCAGAACGGGTTTAAAGGGGAACTCCACTCCACAGCCTAGAAGATAACATAACACAACAAAATCATAGATACTTCCTGTATATTCACACAGTTTATGGATACATTGTTACATTAAGCATGTGCCATTGCAAAGGGGAAATATCACTATTTAAATATATGTACTGTGTGTGTGTGTGTGTGTGTGTGTGTGTATGTGTGTATATGTATATGTGTGTGTGTATATATATATATATATATATATATATATATATATATATATATATATATATATATTAGGGCTGTGGAAATTAAAGATTAATTCCTCGATTAATCGTTAATTCTTTTGATCAGTACTCACCTCTCCGCCGGCTTCCGGGTCTTCAGGGAGTTCCGTCGGAGACGTTCAATCAGAACTTCAACATCACCGGACTCCTCCCCCTTCCCTTCGTTAGCAGACGGAGGCCCTTGGGGAAGGGGGGAGGAGTCCGGTGACGTCGATGTCCGTGACGTCACCGGACTCCTCCCCCCTTCCCCAAGTGCCTCCGTCTGCTAACGACGGGAAGGGGGGAGGAGTCCGTTGAAGTTCTGATTGAACGTAACGCGTAGGGGGGAGGAGCTACGCATGAAGTTCACCGCTGCTGCCCTACGGAACTAACGCGATTGTCGGCTTTACATGCTGTGTTTTTATCATCTTTATGTGAGTAGTTTGTGTTTAAACACAAAAATTAAATCTTATACTTAAGCGGTGAGCACTTAGATCTTTTCTTTCTACCCATGACCTGAGAGAAGTTTATGGTCCGTGTTACCCTTTTGATACCCGCTGGCATGACCACCTGTTTGCACAGGGGTCCATGCCATAAGGTGAGAGTGATTAGTTAGACCGGAGGTGGAGGGATTGTCACGCTACTGTGGAAAAAAAATTTACTTACCTCAGTGCTACAGTTTGAATTTAAAACATATTTGTGTGAACTGTGAAGTTCATGGATTGTGGAAACTAACTAGTGTCGGGTGATTGTATATAGTGTATACCACATTTACCACTGACCTAATGCAGAGTTGCAACGCAAGGGGATCAGCTAAAAATAGTTGGATCTGTATGTGTGTTATAATTAATCGAAATTAGTCGATTAATCGATTAAAAAAGAAAATAGATTAATCGAATTTGAAAATTTTAATCAGTAGCAGCCCTAATAAATGTGTGTGTGTGAGAGTGTATATATATATATATATATATATATATATATATATATATATATATATATATATATAATATACTGTATACAGCGGGTAAAATAAGTATTGAATACGTCACCATTTTTTTTTTTATGGGTGCTATTGACATGACATTTTCTGCACATGTCGGTGACAACCCATGCAATCCATATGTACATAGAAACCAAAATAAATAAGTTCAGAAAGTTACACAGGGAAAAAGTATTGACACGCTAAAGCCAAGACAGCAATCCTGCCCCTTGTCAGTTGCAAATTAATATCAGCTGGTTCAGTCTCAACTGATGGCCTATAAAAAGGTGTCTCAGTACCAAGGTGTCGCACAAGAAACATCTTATAATGGGTAAAAGCTCTCTCAAGACCTTTGCAACCTTATTGTTACAGAAGGATTTCTAAACTTCTGAGTGTTCCAGTGAGCACTGTTGGGGCAATAATCCAGAAGGGGAAAGAGCTTAACCAGGTGCCCCTCGCAAGATTTCTGAAAGAGGAGTGAAAAGAATTATCGGAAAAGTTGTCCAAGAGCCAAGGACCACTTGGGGAGATCTTCAGGAAGACCTAGAATTAGCAGGTACAATTGTTTCAAAGAAAACAATAAATAATGCACTCAACCACCATGCCCTGTATGCACACTCACCACCCAAGACATCATTGCTGAAGACAAAGCATGTTGAAGCTCGTTTAAAGTTTGCTGCACAACGTTTAGACAAGCCTGTGAAATACTGGGAGAATATAGTCTGGTCAGATGAGACCAAAATGAAACTCTTTGGATGCCATAATACACACCATGTTTGGAGGTCAAATGGCACATCACCCCAAAAACACCCCCCATACCAACAGTGATGTTTGGAGGTGGGAACATCATGGTGTGGGGCTGTTTTCCAGCATACGGTACTGGCAAACTTCATATCATTGAAGGAAGGATGAATGGAAAAATGTACCAAGACATTCTAGATAAAAATCTGCGGCCATCTACCAGGATGATGAAGATGAAATGAGGGTGGGCATTTCAGCAGGACAATCATCCCAAACGCAAAGCCAAGGAATTTCTCAAATGGTTTCAAAGAATCGGATTCAAATCAGATGCGTTCCCATAGAAGATAATGTGCTTGCAATTCGCACCGCAATACCCAGAAAATGCACACGTTTTTTGGGCAATACGGAGTGCAAAAGCAACGCACATATGTGAACCAGTCTCATTCAAATGAACGTATTTTAACCACTTACCCACTGGGCACTTAAACCCCCTTCCTAACTAGACCAATTTTCAGCTTTTGGTGCTCTCACACTTTGGATGACAATTACTCAGTCATGCAACACTGCACCCAAATGAATTTTGTGTCCTTTTTTTCACACAAATAGAGCTTTCTTTTGGTGGTATTTAATCACCGCTGGGTTTTTTATTTTTTGCGCTATGAATCAAAAAATACTGAAAATTCAGTAAAAAAAAAAAATTATTTGTTTCTATTAAAATTTATTGGCACAGTGTTGGCAGAGTATTGCACAGTGTTGGCAGAGTATTGCACAGTGTTGGCAGAGTATTGCACAGTGTTGGCAGAGTATTGCACAGTGTTGGCAGAGTATTGCACAGTGTTTGGCAGAGTATTGCACAGTGCTGGCAGAGTATTGCACAGTGCTGGCAGAGTATTGCACAGTGCTGGCAGAGTATTGCACAGTGGTGGCAGAGTAGCTGTCACTGACCAGCGCTGTGGGCACTACACATTTTTTTTACTTACGTCAGTGCTACAGTTTGAATTTAAAACGTATTTGTGTGAACTGTGAAGTTAAGTCATGGATTGTGGAAACGAACTAGTGTCGGGTGATTGTATATAGTGTATACCACATTTACCACTGACCTAATGCAGAGTTGCAATGCAAGGCGCTGGGCTGTGCAGGAGGCGGGAGCAGCTGGTTTAGGCTCTCAGCCATGTGCTGAGAGGTTGAGCCAGCTTCTGGGTCAGGCATCTGGGTGGATCCCGACATTAAAGTTGGGATCCCTCCAGAGCCTGGACTAGCTGAATAATGTCAGCAAACAGCGGACTTTAGTCAGCTGAATATGGGTCACAGGAGTGCGGAACGAGGTGCACTCCTCTGACCCACAGGAGAAGCAGCGCCAAACTTCTCTTTTGCTTATATGTGTATCTGTACTTACACTCACTTTATTAGGTACACTTTGCTAGTACCGTGTTGGACACTCTTTTGCCTTAAGAACTGCCTCATCACGCAGTTGCTGCAGATTTGTCGGCTGCACATCCATGATGCCAATCTCCCGTTCCACCACATCCCAAAGGTGCTCTATTGGATTGAGATCTGGTGACTGTGGAGGCCATTGGAGTACAGTGATCTCATTGTCATGTTCACCCAGTGTGGTCTTCTGCTGCTGTAGCCCATCCGCTTCAAGATTTGATGTGTTGTGCATTCAGAGATGGAGTCATGTGGAGCCATTTTTTTTTTTTTTATTTTTTTTTTTTATTGCATTAAAGTCCCAATATGAGATCTGAGGTCTTTTTGACCCCAGATCTCATATTTAAGAGGACCTGTCATGCTTTTTTTCTATTACAAGGGATGTTTACATTCCTTGTAATAGGAAAAAAAGTAACCCAATTTAAAAAAAATAAAAATAAATAAAATGCGAAAAAAAAAATAAAATCAAGTAAAATAAATAAGAAAAAAAAATATATATTTTTAAAGCGTTCCGTCCTTGCGAGCTCGCGCTCAGAAGCGAACGCATACGTGAGCAGCGCCCGCATATGAAAACGGTGGTCAAACCACACATGTGAGGTATCGGCGCGATCGTAAAAGCTAGAGCAATAATTCTAGCCCTAGACCTCCTCTGTAACTTAAAACACGCAACCTGTAGAATTTTTTTAAACGTCGCCTAATGGAGATTTTTAAGGGTAAAAGTTTGACGCCATTCCACAAGCGGGGCGCAATTTTGAAGCGTGACATGTTGGGTATCAATTTACTCGGCATAACATTATCTTTCACAATATAAAAAGAAATTGGGCTAACTTCACTGTTGTCTTATTTTTTTTTATTTTTTTTTTTCAAAAAAGTGTATTTTTTCCAAAGAAAGTGCGCTTGTAAGACCGCTGCGCAAATACGGTGTGACGAAAAGTATTACAATGACGCCATTTTATTCTCTAGGGTGTTAGAAAAAAAAATGTATAATGTTTGGGGGTTCAAAGTAATTTTCTAGCAAAAAAAAAAAACTTGTTTTTTAACTTGTAAACACTGAGTCTGAAAAAGAGGCCTGATCTTTAAGTGGTTAAGGATTGCAATCTCTAATGAGATCGTCCGCCATGATTTTCCGCCGGCAGTGATCACATTTCTTCGCTCTGCAGCCTCTTGCAGTGAAAAGTTTGTATTTCTGCTCTAACCTTCTGCTCTGTAGAGGCGCAGCGCAGGGACGGGTCCGGCACCTTGATGAGTTCACACTGATGAAATATTAGTGAATTCTGGGAGATGTTCTGTGTTCAACCTGGTATACACTCGGCGTAGCCGTCATGAATATTGCATAACAAAGCTTCATAATGTATCACTTCATTAGTGGGAGCCGCGTGAGCTGCGAGTTTTCTTCACATTAATTAAGACGCTTTTTGCTCTTACACAGGGAAATACTTTAATCAGTTGGGAGTCTTGGGACTGTGTACTCTGCTTGCTTTTTGCTCTATCAATTTATAGACAAACATCTTAAAGTTATACGAAGCGGCGTGGGAGGAACCCTGACATTAAAGGAAACCTGTGCTGAATATGTAGGTTGCCATTGCTGACCGGTCCGTCTGAAGACGAGCTCGCTGGCTGTCCGATGGCTTCAATACTTTGTGTCCCTCATATGGTACAAGTATGTAGGTTGGGTGTTCTGATTTTCCTGATATGCGTGCTTGTTCCAGATCAGTGTGTCAAAGTAATCGTACTAGACAGCCAGGTAAATAGCATTTTCATAAAAGGACAGCAATGGGCATTGATGTACAGTATGGCTCTCTGTACAGGTTTAAACCCTATGACCTTAGTCAAAAATGTTCTTTTGTTTCTGTTATAAAATGTTGTAAATAAGTATGTTTTCTCCTTCACTGGTGGGCACTGATAAGGTGGCACTGACGGGCACTGAAAAGGCGGCACCGATGAGGTGGCACTGATGGGCACTGACAGGCAGCACTGGTAGGTGGCACTGATGGGTGGCACTGATATGCAGCACTGATGGGCATTGATAGGCGGCACTGATGGGCACTCGTGGGTGGCACTGGTGGGCACTGAAAGGCTGCACTGATGGGTACTTATGGGTGGCACTGATATGCGACCACTGATAGATGCATTGTTAGGCCTCACTGATGGCACTGGCAGGCATTGGGGATGGGCACTGACGATGGGCACTGATGGGGTGGCACTGATATGCAGCACTGATGGGCATTGATAGGCAGCACTGATGGGCACTCATGGGTGGCACTGAAAGGCTGCACTGATGGGTGCTTATGGGTGGCACTGATAGGTGGCACTGATACGTGGCACTGATGGGCACTGATATGCGACCACTGATAGATGGCATTGTTAGGCCTCACTGATGGCACTGGCAGGCATTGGGGATGGGCACTGATTGGCATTTCACAGGTGGTCTAGGGTGGCATACCTGGTGGTCCAGTGTGGTGGCCATCCCTGGTGGTCCTGGGTGGGCATCCGAGGGGGGGCTGCCCTGATAAACAATCAGCACAGACCCCCCCCCCCCCCCTGCCAGGAGAGCAGCCGATCGGCTCTCCTCTACTCGCGTCTGTCAGAGGCGAGCGAGGAAAAGATGATCAACGCTCTTCCTGTTTACATCGTGATCAGCAGTGATTGGACACAGCTGATCACGTGGTAAAGAGCCTCCGTCAGAGATTCGTGTAGCGGTGTGTCAGATTGACACACCGCACCACCGATCGCCGCAATGCGCGCCCCCCGCGGGTGAGCAAGAGCGGTGGTTCTGCGTGGACGTCATATGACGGCCTCCCAGAATGAGAGCGGTTAAAGAATGTTAAAGTTGTTCTAAAGGCAGAAGGGTTTTTATCTTCATGAATTCTATGCATTAAGATGAAAAAACCTTCTGTGTGCAGCAGCCCCCCTAATACTTACCTGAGCCCCATCTCGATCCAGCGATGTTGCACGAGAGCCTCGGCTGTCCAGGACTCTCCCTCCTTATTGGCTGAGACAGTAGTGGGCACCATTGGCTCTCGCTGCTGTCAATCAGTCAGTGAGCCAATGAGGAGAGAGGGGGTGGGGTCGAGCCGCTCCTCTGTGTATGAATAGACGCTCAGGTGCCCCCATAGCAAGTGGCTTGCTTGCCAGGGGTGGGGCAGAATGGCGTTTGGTGGCACAGGGAGCGGGAAAAGTGAATATTTTCATTCTTATTTTACAAGTATGCCTTAGTGATTGTAAATGTTAAAATTGTTGTTAAAATATTTACTTGCTCTGTGCACAGAGCAGCCCCGATTCCCCTCTTCTGGGGTCCCCTGCTGGGGCTCCAGGCTCCTCCCCCTTTCAAAGTGCCCCCATAGCAAGCCACTTGCTATGGGGGGTGCTCTTGCGGGTTTGATCCCGAGCCAAGCTGTGTGTGTCCATAGACACATACAGCATGGTTTGGGTCCGCCCCCTCCCTCCTTGCAGGCTGTGATTAACAGCAGCAGGAGCCAGTGGCTTCTGCTTCAGCCTCTATGTCCAGTGAGAAGAGAGCTCTCATGCAGAGCACTGGATAAAGATCAGGCTTGGGTACGTACCCTATATTACCAAAAGTATTGGGACGCCTGCCTTTACACACACATGAACTTTAATGGCATCCCAGTCTTAGTCTGTAGGGTTCAATATTGAGTTGGCCCACCCTTTGCAGCTATAACAGCTTCACCTCTTCTGGGAAGGCTGTCCACAAGGTTTAGGAGTGTGTCTATGGGAATGTTTGAGCATTCTTCCAGAAGAGCATTTTTGAGGTCAGGCACTGATGTTGGAGGAGAAGGCCTGGCTCGCAGTCTATGCTCTAATTCATCTCAAAGGTGTTCTATCGAGTTGAGGTCAGGACTCTGTGCAGGCCAGTCAAGTTCCTCCACCCCAAACTCGCTCATCCATGTCTTTATGACCGCGCAATTGTCAGTTTAAGCGACGCAGTGCCGAATCGCAAAAAGTGCTCTGGTCAGGAAGGGGGTAAAATCCTTCCGGGGCTCAAGTGGTTAAACAATATTTTATTCCCATAAGCCTCCTTCGCTCACACAGTGTGGAGATGTGGAATAGATTACGGTATATTGGATGTATTGAGCAGATGTTATTTACAAAGTTAATAAATGCATCAAATCCTAACCCACCTTTTAACCCTTTACTGGCTCTAATCCCCGGCGGCTCCTTTGGAATAAAGCACATCGCCAAGATACAGAGCTTTTCCATTAAATTATTCAAATATCAAAATAATTGATCCTAGGCTGCCCTGGCTCTGCGGAATATTTGATTAGCAATTCAATTCAATCGGCTACCTTCTTTGTGATGTTTGTCCAGCTAAATCCTTCAGCGGCCGAGCAGGCGCACGTACAGAAGATACCGACCGTGTTTGTTTTATGGTAATGTCGGGGTAGATTTAAAGGGAAGGCGAATTGTTTCACATTTAATGACCATCTTTAGTTACAACTTTAGCGTTTTTAAATATTTGCAATGGAGTCATTCACAAGAAAGAGAGGTTTTGTAAAATAAAGGTTTGCGTTGATTTCCTGATTTTTTTTTTTTTCACTAGACAGGTGAGCACACCGCATGTGTTCCAGGTTATCGGCTAGACACTGATTCCAAGGTGAGGCAGCCTTGGGATCAGGCAATGCGGAGAAGCAAAGAAAGATACTTGAAAGTTGTCGAAGAATCCTCCTTGCCAAATCCACGCTAAGGCTCGATTCACATCTATGCATTTTGCTTTTGAGCGTTTTTGCAGTGCTTTTTGCGGGTGCTTGCCGCGTTTTTACCGCAATTTGCGTTTTTTTTTTTTTTTTTCGTATTTTTTTTTTTTTACACTGAGGTTGCTTAGCAACCAGCTATATACAGTGTAAAAAAAAAAAAAAAAAAAAAACAAAACGCAAAATCGCGGCAAAATCGCAGTAAAAACGCGGTACTTGCGTTTTGGATGCGGGTCCATTGACTTCTATTACATGCAAAACGCTGCATTTTGCATGAAAAAAAGTCCCCGACCCTTTCCAAAAACGCAGAGGCACAAAAATGCATTGATGTGAAGATGTTCCATAGGAACCCATGTTAAAAAAGGTCCCTGCATTTCTGATAAATGCAAAATGCATCAAAAAAACGCGCTAGGAATGGAGCCTAAAAGAGAATTCCAATATCAAAGCAAAATAAATTGTGGGGGTGATATTGTTGTAATGGTTGGATGTTGGATGAAGTACATAGAGCTTCATAGAAAAAAAAAAATAATAATAATATACATTTCTGTTTTAAAAAGTTTTTCCAATTAAAAGGAACTTGAAATTAAAAAAGGGAAGATTTGAAGTAATTTAGGGAGCATCTAAAATGTTGTGACTAAACAACTTCCTGAAATATATATTTTTTTATTAAATATATATGTATATATATATATTAAAAAAAAAAAAAAAAAAAATATATATATATATATATATATATATATTATATATATTTACAATAAATTTTCTAATTAAAGTGGACCTGAAATTAAAAAAGGGAAGATTTGCAATCTTTTACGCTGGGTTTACACCATTGCGAATTGGATGGTGAATCCCCCGAATCCAATTCGCAATAGCAGGAGATTTTGACCGGCTCTCTATGGAGCCGGTTCGCATATCTCCACAGCAGGTCCAGTGCGTTTTGCAGAAAAGTGCATCTTTTGGTCTGTTTCAGGTGCGAATTCAGCCCAAAATGTGGGCTGAAATCGCGCCTGAAACGGTGAACCAGCACGCAGTGGACCACTGCTGTGAGTTGCATGCATAGGCTCTGTTTCCACTACTGCGAGTTGCTGTGCGACTTGACACATGTGAAGTCGCATGACAAGTCAAAACCCATGTGCGACTCCAAAAAAGTTTTTTGCACTATTTTGTTCCGACTTCGGTGCGACTTGTTCTCACATGGTTTTCACCGGTCGCATGACATTGCATCAAAAATCGCAAAGTCACACTGTAAGGCCCCTTTCACACTGGGGCGCTACAGCGCTAGAAATAGCGCCTGCAAAGCGTCCTGAAACGGCCGCTGCTTTGTCTCCCCGAGGGCTTTCACACTGGAGCGGTGCGCTTGCAGGACATTAAAAAAACTCCTGCAAGCTGCATCTTTGGAGCGATGAAGGAGCGGTGAAATCAATGGGGCAGCGTGGCTATACCGCCGGCAAATCGGCGCTTTGCTGGTGGTCTTAACCATTTTTCGCCTGCTAGCGGGGGTTAAAACCGCCCCGCTAGCGGCCGAGCAGTGCCGCTAAAACGATGGTAAAGCGGCGCTAAAAATAACGCCGTTTTACCTCCGACACCGCTCCCGCCCCAGTGTGAAAAGGGCCTTAATCGACTTTGGGGTTGCAATAGTGGAAACAGAGCCTTAGGGAACATCTAAAATGTTAGTTGTGATGAAGCAGCTTCCTGAAATAATACACTATATTGTCAAAAGCATTGTGACACCTGCCTTTACACGACGTGAATTTTAATGGCATCCCAGTAGGGTTCAATATTGAGTTGGCCCACCCTTTGCAGCTATAACAGCTTCAACTCTTCTGGGAAGGCTGTCCACAAGGTTTAGGAGTGTGTCTATGGGAATGTTTGACCATTCTTCCAGAAGCGCATTTTTGAGGTCAGGCACTGCTGTGGACCAGCAGGCCTGGCTCACTGTCTCTGCTCTAATTCATCCCAAAGGTGTTCTATTGGTTTGAGGTCAGGACTCTGTGCAGGCCAGTCAAGTTCCTCCACCCCAAACTCGCTCATCCATGTCTTTATGGACCTTGTTTGTGCACTGGTGCACAGTCATGTTGGAACAGGAAGGAGCCATCCTCAAACTGTTTCTACAAAGTTGGGAGCATGAAATTGTCCAAAATGTCTTGGTATGCTGACACCTTCACTGGAACTAAAGGGCCAAGCACAACCTCTGAAAAATAACCCCACACCATAATCCCCCCTCCACCAAATGATTTGGACCAGTGCACAAAGCAAGGTCTATAAAGACATGGATGAGCGAGTTTGGGGTGGAGGAACTTGACTGTCCTACAACCTGATAGAACACCTTAGAGCGGAGACTGCAAGCCAGGCCTTTTCATCCAACATGAGTGCCTGGCTTCACAAAAGTGGACCTGAAATAAAAAAAGGGAAGATTTGCTAACTTTTAGGGAACATCTAAAATGTTAGTTATGACTATTCAGCTTCCTGAAATATATAATTTTTGGGCCCTTTCACACTGCTCCATTAAAACGCAGTAAAAAAAGTATATCCAATCATGTACCTGTGAAACTTGGCCATGTGACTCGAAACAACACACCGCAGGTGCGTTTTTGGTGCATTTTTAATGGTTATCTGGTGCGGTTTTTAAACATGCACCAAAAATACAGCGCACTGGTGTGAAAAGTTCCATTGGATTTAAAGGGTTAAGCAGCCCATAGATGAGTCCCGAGTTTTCAACCAGTGGCTTGACCAAAAAAACTGACCTGGTTTGCCCATCCACACATTCGAGGTGGATAGGGGAATCCTCCCCATGGTGTCTTTGTATTCTGACAATGGGAAGACTTCCCTGCCGATGGAATACACAGAACAGCACTGCAGGCTATAGTGGCAAACGGCTAAAATCCAACAGGCTGCTTGAACAGAAGTCGATCAGGAGACTTTTCAGCCATAGTGGCCAAACATGAATCGAAATTGGGTTGAATTTCGATCCATGCATGGTACACTTTATAGTAGTTTGCAGGATGAATGAAAGTAGGGGTTTTAAATAATGCAGCACCACCCATACATGTTGCTTCCATCATTAAGCCCCCGTTCACATCAGCATGATTTGACAGGTCAAAAATCTGAGCCTATTGCCGGCAATAGGAGCGTCCCAATCGGTGCAACGCCAACATTGCGCCGCCGCACCGATTTCCAAAAGTAGTTCCTGCACTTTTGGCAACTTCGGGGGTGATTTCAATAGACATCTGTGCATGAACCCACACAGATGTCTTTCAAGTCTCCCCCCAAAGTTGGACTGAAATGCGTTTTTTTTCAGATGAACTCGCACAATTTTAAAGCCGCGTTCAATGTGAACGAGGGATAAAAGTGATTTGTTTTTAGCAATAGTCCCAATAAAATGTCTTCCAGTGTTGAGCATTAATTGCCATTGCATGGTACTTGTGTAGCCTACACCAGTGATGGTGAACCTTGGCACCCCAGATGTTTTGGAACTACATTTCCCATGATGCTCAAATACACTGCATGAGGATCATGGGAAATGTAGTTCCAAAACATCTGGGGTGCCAAGGTTCGCCATCACTGGCCTACACCATAGGGAGCAGTGTTGGTCATCTTACTTTAAAAAAGTAATTAGTTAAGTTATAAATTACTTCTCCCAAAAAGTAATTGCGTTAGTAACTCAGTTACTACATTGGAAAAGTAATTAGTTACTCAGCAAAGTAACTGACTTTTTTTAAAAATATTCTATACGTGTAACTAAGGGGTGGGTCTAGTATTACTGTAACCAAGGGGCGCATTTATTATTATTATATATCGTGTAACCAAGGGGCTGCTCTATTATTACTCTAACCAAGGGGCAGTTCTGTTATATCGTGTAAGCAAGGGGCGGGTCTATTATTATTATATCGTGTAAGGGGCGGATGGCTACAGTAGAGGGCGAATGTTAAATTAATGGGCAGAGCTCGATATAAAACAATAATAATAAATGCACCCCTTGGTTACAGTAATACTAGACCCGCCCCTTACTTACACGATAGGAGCCCCTTGCAGAGTAGCACGAGCATCAGGAGCGTGCGGCATCGCCTCGTACAATTACATGTTAACTGCACCTGCACGGTGTAGAGTTCACTCAGAGCTGTTTAGGTTCGGCAATTTTCGGAAGCTCCGGAGTCCTTCGTACTGCGCAAGCCCTGCGCCTGCGCAGTACAGGGGGTCCTTATCCGGCGGGGGAACTTTTTCGGCAGGACACTGGATTTACACTACTGCCATCTAGTGGCGGTAGATGTAATTGGGGTAACTAAGCCAAAGTAATGGGAACTGAGTTACCATGAGGGGAAAAGTAATCAGTTAGATTACTCGTTACCCTCTAAAGTAACTTCGTTAGGTAACTCAGTTTATTTTAACTCAGTTACTTACATCACTGATAGGGAGACATTTTTTTCATCTGCTTAGTAATTGATAGCTACTTGTCGTGAATATTTGCAAACAATTTTGATAAAGCATTTGGGCTGCTAAAAGAATCGTCTTACCTTGCAGGGTCTGGAGGTTTATCCATATGTTTGCTCAGACACCAATGTCCATTGGTGGACATCCTTTCCTTTCTGTAGGCCCAAATGTGGTACTGCAGAGTGGACAGAACAGGTGGCAACTGGAAATTCTGCTGGTCTTAGTGCTGGAGCCAGAGCCAGCTTCCTGAGCTTCAATACATACTGATGGCTGCACATCTTTTAGCAGGCAGTAGATTTCTGTGTGTTGGATGTGTCCTCTTGTAGGAAACTTTGGCCATTGTTTTAATAAGTATATATAGATTAAATGTTTTTTTTTTCACTTGCCCGGAGTTCTTCTGTAACACTGATTTCTCCGCTGTTAGCTTGACCTCCAGACTTTATTTTCCTACGGCGTTCTTCAGAAATGCAAAGCAGTTCACCGAGATGCTACTTCCACCAGTGTTTGGATTAGGGAGGACTGTGAAACTAGGAGGAAGGGATAAGGATGGTGTTTACAAAATGAGCTTTAGCAGAAATCTCAAGCAGAACATGTTTGTTGTGTTGGAAAAGAAACATATTTCTTACTTAGCGGCCGTTTCGGTTCCAGGAGCCTTTCATCTGCCGCTATTCATCTGCTCTGCCAGATGTAAACACCAACAACAAAGATGGCTTTTTGTGCTAAAATCCGAGCACAGCTTTTTGTGTTTGCTATTTGATTCTCGCAGGTAAAAAATCTGTGTATTGTAAGCTGGGAGATTGTCTCTGCAAACAAACTTGAATTCCTTCCTAAAGAGGATCTGTCGCTGATAGGATGTAGGAAGCTGTGGTTGAAACAATATCATACAAGAACCGAAGGATTGCAAGATATACTCCGATGAGCCATAATATTATGAGTAACCACTATAACCCGTCGAGGCATGGACTCTACTAGACCTCTGATGGTACGCTGTGGTATCTGACACCAGGCCTTCAGTAGCAGATCCTTTAAGGCAGCCTTTCTCAACCTTTTCAACACAGAGGAACCCTTGAAATAGTTTTCCAGTCTCGGGGGAAACCCTGCTAAAAAATTTAAAAATCTACAACTCGTGATACATTAGTGATGGTCAGTGGGAAGAATGGTCCTTACACTTGTGGTCATTGGGAAGAATTACCTCCTTACAGATAGTTAAAAAGATCAATGGTGTCAGAGGGAACTTATCTGAGAGGCAGAAATTGCCCAATGAACCCCTATCAACCTCTGGAGGAACCCTGGTTGAGAATCGCTGCTTTAAGGCCTGTAAGTTGTGAGGTGGGGCCTCCATGGATTGGACTTGTTTTTCCAGCACATCCTACAGAGGCTCGATTGAATTGAGATCTGGAGAATTTTGAGGTCAAGTCAACACCTCAAAACATCAGAGCAGGCCCCCTTCTTCCATTGCTCTGTGGTCTAGTTCTGATGCTCATTGTAAGAACTTTTGGCTGAGGACATGTCAGCATGGGCACCCTGACTAATCTGATGCTACGCGGCCCCATACACATCAACTGCCATGCACTGTGTATTCTGACACCTTTTTGTCGGAACCAGCATTACCTTTTTTTGTGTAGCACACCCTACGTAGGTTAGGATTCTCCACTGCTATACAGCAAGGCACACGGCATTTCCTTCATGAATTCCAACAAAGAAAACACTCCTTGGCTTGTTATTGATTTATTAAGGGTGGGGTGGATGGGGTAGGGAATTTATGGGATGTCCAACTTGAAAAAATGTCCAGAACTATGAACCAAGGGGACAACTTCCTCCCTATTTACACAAATGTAGCGGTCACACTTTAACAAGTGTGCGCTATAGGTGGAAATTTAGTTTTTTCCCTTTTTAACTTTGACATCAGTTTGGCTGGGCTGTGCTAGGGTTCTGCCTGGTCATAGGTGCAGTGAAGCACCCATGACAGGCCGAGAACCAGGCCTGGTTGGACGTCTTGGGTACCAATCTTTCCCGTAGCCAATCAGTGGGCGCTGCTGCGCAGTCTGGGAAGGGGTACTTAAGGTGCTGAAGTCACGTGTTCGGGGTTCGGCCGCAGTCTTGCTTCCGGGTTCTGGACCAGGGTAGCCCCGCGAGGGGTCCCGGGCCTAGGAGCGTTTGCCGTCCCGCAAACATGGTCAGTCTGACTAGCCCCATAGACCCGCATGGTCTGGGGTGGGGATCCGTCTGTTCCCGAGTCTCGGAGCCAGTTAGCCCGAGGCCCAGGAATTGAAGGAGGATTCAAGGTGTCCCGGTGTGCTCTCAGTATTGGAGGGACACGGCAACTCGTACAAGTGACCGGGGGAGGACTCTTCGGAGGAGGGCCAACAAGCTGGCCTCTCAGTAAGAGCTGGAAGCTGAGTTGTATGGACACTAAAGAATCCACACTTCCACAGTACTGCCAAAGAGACAGAGAAAGTTCCAGGTACTGTGGGAAAGGTTCCTATTCACCTTCGGTTGCAAGTTTATTCTGTGTCAGAGACTTTTTGCAAGTTTCCAGATCACATTGTTGGCTAGAGGTTTATCTGGCATTGAAGTACCCAGCTGCGAGTGGCTACTCTCTGGGTTGATTAGAGACATTCCGTGGATGTCAGCAGTTCAAGGTGCCTGAGTTTCTTCACCCTTGCCCTCTATTCCTATCTGAGACTGTGTTATGTTGGATGTTACCACTGCAGAATAAAAACCTTCAAAAGGACTTTTTATGTGTCGGCTTTCAAAGTTGTTGGGTACTAACCCTGGGAACCTCTGGACATTCACCGACAAGCCAAGAGGAGGTAACTGGCAAGCCCAAAAGTCAAGGCCGCCCTTAAAGAGCTTATGGCCTCTACACAAAGTTCTTGTCTTCCTGTACAGCTCCTGCTCATCACTCCAGGGGAACTAACAGTCTTGTTTTTTCAGCAACAGCCCATTACAGGCTGGGAGAATCTTTTTTCCCTTTGTGGGTAAAGTAGCACAATGTGGAGTGAACAACATCTGCCTTTCTGTAGACCAGGGATATGCAATTAGCAGACCTCCAGCTGTTGCAGAACGACAAGTCCCATGAGGCATAGCAAGACTCTGACAGCCACAAGCATGACACCCAGAGGCAGAGGCATGATGGGACTTGTAGTTTTGCAACAGCTGGAGGTCCACTTAGTAATTGCATATCCCTGCTGTAGACCCTGAGTCCAGTTCTACTGCTGCAGAAAATACCAGCCCACTTGGCTGCTTGCTTCCCCAGTCCTTCCTGACTGGCACACACTTCCCCAGTCCTTCCTGACTGGCACACTTCCATGGAGATTCCCCAGTGCAAGGATGAAGACTTAAAGTGGATGTAAACCTGAATCATGAAATTTGAGCTGCAGTGTTTTGTTACCCCTCTTCAAAGCATTATGTCCCGTAACTGTCTCTCTTGCTTCGTAGCTCTGTTATCAGCCTGATAAATTCTCACATGTTCTCCGAGATGGGAGATAGAAGTGTGTGTCAGGGGAGGTTGCTTTAAATAGATTAGCAGTCAGCTGCCATCTAAGAGCAGAGCTCTCCTTGTTCTTTTCTTCCTTTGCCAATGAGGAGAGAGGGTGTGAGCCTTTCCTCAAATCAGCTGTCTTGGCTGTATGCCCAGGCTTCTCTGCAGTGTTAACCAGGAAGAGAAAATATGTAACACAAAGAGCACTTTCTAAAGGATATATACATCTAAAGACAGTAGATATACATGTAAAACTTATGTAGGGAGATTTGTTTCATCTCTGTATATAAGAGGCTGTTCACTTGACTGGGTATATGTGAGGGTTTACATCCACTTTAAGCAGAACGCTGTCTTCATAGAGCACCGTTATGCCGCGTACACACGATTGGAATTTCGGCCAGCAAAAGACTGATGAGAGCTTTTCGTCGGAAAATGCGACCGTGTTTATGCTCCGATGGACTTTTGCTGTCCAAATTTCCTCCAGCAAAAGTTTGAGAGCATGTTCTCAATTTTTCCGACAGAAAACGTTTTGGTCAGAAATTCTGATCGTCTGTACCAATTGCGATGCTCAAAATTCCTACGCATGCTTGGAAACAATTCTCGGAAGCATTGAGCTACGTTTTCTCGGCTCGTCGTAGTGTTGTACGTCACCGCGTTCTTGACGGTCGAAAGTTCAGCGAACTTTTGTGCGACCGTGTGTATGCAAGCCAAGCTTGAGCAGAATTCCGTCAGAAAAAACATCCAATATTTTTCCGACACAAAGTCCGCTCGTGTGTAGGGGCATTACAGCTCACAGTCTCTCCCCTAGTCTTGTCCCTGCCCTGTGCTGATGTTACTCCCTTACTCTGCTTGCTCTTTCCTGCTGCCTCTTCCAGCATGAACCCCTCAAGTTGCCACCTATGGCGGGATCCTTCCAGGCCAGCTATCCTAAGCTCCAGCCTGAGATAAAACCCCTCCCCGCCATGTATCCCTCAAGGGCCACGACTGCCTCTCCTCAACACTGCTTCTCCAGCTTCCACCCGACACCCCTGCTGGCATGGCCCATGTCTATTTATGAGATTTTCTCAGCCCCCCCCCCTGCCAGCCCACTTCTGGGGATTGGCTGAGGTTCCATAAATATTCATGGCAGCTCCTCCCCACCTCCACCCCCACCTTCTCCACCCACTAGTTCTAGAACCTTTTAGGCTGGGTTCACACTAGTGCAAATTGGTTGCGGGTTTTCTCCGCATCCAATTCGCACAGCAGTAGATTGCAACTGGCTCTCTATGGAGCCGGTTCACACATCTCTGCAGCGGCTCTGGTGCAATGTGCGTCTTCAGGTCTGAATTCGGCCAAAAATTCTGGCTGAAATCGGACCTGAAGCGGTGAACGAGGAGGAGTGGCTGTATAGTTTCGTGCACCTCATCCCGCTTAGCAAAATTTAAAATGTGGAGGAATGGGATTATAACGGTGCTAATAACAAATGGTTCATAACAAGTTAAATAAAAATATAGTTTCTTTATTAGTACAAAAAGGTAAATAAAGTAAACAAGGGGTATTGAAACTATTAAAATCAATATAGAGAAAATGCAAAATACATATATTGGGTTGCTGGTGACCCACAAAAGAAAAAAAAAAAAGGTGGTCACAGATGGAAGTTGAATCCCAACATGTTTCGCCAATGATGGCTTCCTCAGGGGATAGTGTGGGACCACCACAATGATCCAGCTCTAACATAGAAAGCAAAAAGAGTATATATAAGTGATGAATACATAATAACGCAAAAACAGACTTTGTCTCTATCTTTGTCCCGCTTGTCCCTGGGGAGGCAACCCCCAAACCTTCCATCTCCTGGTTCGGGACCGATTGACGTATGTGCTGCGCATCCAGCCCTGGAATCTAGTAACCCTGACCCAGATTCAGTGACTCAGGTTTTAATCCTAGAGCCAGACAATTGCTTTTACCTACTACTACTCTTCTAGTAGCACACTCTAGGGGGTGCTACATTTGCAATTTGAGATTCAGTAGCTCTTCTTTTGGATCGGACTACATGAGCCACATGCATTAATGTCTTGGCTGCTCATGACCCTGTCACAAGTTTGCCACTTTTCCTTCCCTAGACCACTTTTGGTACAATTTGCTTGTTATAATAAACGTTTCTTTTTGGGTTTAATAGGGGAGCCACCCAAATACAGTAGCTGGCAGTGGAGACTCCTCCATCGACACTATTTATCTGGACGAGAGAATCAATTGCTTTTCTTTTGTTCAGTCCATGGACTAAACAAGAGAAAATCAAGCTGTGTATGGCGGCCTTTACATACAAATGCATACATATTTGCATTCTTAAATCAAAATACATTTTCCATTCCGATGGAAGTACAAAACTGTTGGCTGCACAACTAATGGGAGGGGTTTCTGTGGGCTACTGCAAATTATGCTACATTATTAAATAAGGAGGGGAAGTGTTTGGTGCGGCGCAGGTAAAAGTGTTTTTGGTCATAGATATGGCTTCATAAAAGCTGCCTTAGGGGAATTCATTGAAATTGGCCTCGAGGACTGGCAACGCAACACAGAGAAATATTCAGATTGTGCAGATGTACCTTCCTGGTGTTGGCAGCATATTTTACAGGAGTGTTATGTGATTTTGTATTACAGATAAAAATATGATAAATGCTTAGTGGAGTTTTTCTTGTAAGAACAGCGTGTTTTTACAGTACTAGGCTTGAGGTGCACACAGGTATTTTATTCAGGCAGTGCACCTTAATGCCTATTTTATTTTTCTCTATAATCTGGTGATATATCAACACCTTGTGCTTATGTAAATCAAAAAAGTATTCATAAACCTTCCCACTATGGGGTCCGTACTGCCTCTCACATGGAGAAACCCATGTATCAGAGTATCGGTACGAAGTTGCTTACAGATACTAAAGCCAATTGCTTTTACCTCTCCCCTAGACTTAAAACTATTTACTCACTCAATGCTCTGCTCCCCCTGCAAACAGTGCTCCCTCATGCTTTGGCATTGAACTGTCCCTTGGTATCCTCAAATCCAGTGCAGGACCTTAGACCATTGGAGCAAGGGGGAAGATGCTGCAGGGACCATTGGAGCAGGGTGGAAGATATGCTGTGTGGACCATTGGAGCACAGTGCAAGATGCTGTGTGGACCATTGGAGCAGGGTGGAAGACGCTGCTGGGACCATTGGAGTAGGGTGGAAGACGCTGTGGGGACCATTGGAGCAGGGTGGAAGATGCTGCGGGGACCATTGGAGCAGGGTGGAAGATGCTGCGGGGACCATTGGAGCAGGGTGGAAGATGCTGCGGGGACCATTGGAGTAGGGTGGAAGATGCTGCGGGGACCATTGGAGCAGGGTGCAAGACATTGTGTGGACCATTGGAGTAGGGTAGAAGATTCTCTGTGGACCATTGGAGTAGGATGGAAGATGCTGCGGGAACCATTGGAGTAGGGTGGAAGATGCTGCGGGGACCATTGGAGCAGGGTAGAAGATGCTGCGGGGACCTTTGGAGCAGGTTAAAAGATGCTGCGGGAACCATTGGAGCAGGGGGGAGATGCTGTGGGGACCATTGGAGCAGAGGGGACGATACTGCGGGGACCATTGGAGCAGGGGGGAAGATGCTGCGGGAACCAGTCTAGCAGTGCAGAGGATTTGGTAAGTAAATCTATTTTGCCATGCCCCCCTAGACCTAAACAAGCGGGTAACAGTTGCAATATGGGTACAGCACCATTGCAAGGTAGAAAGTTGAGTCAGAATTAGAGCTCTCCAATCAGTGGGGAGCATGAGCGTTGCTGATTGTAGTACTATAGGCAGCAGAATTGAGGCAGCCACTGTAGTGGACATTCATTGAGCCACAGTGAAGGGCACTACTGAGGTTTCCATACCACACTGTCTTCAGTGCATGTTCAGTCCTGGGTTGCTTCAGTCCCCAGGCTGCACCACTGCATTTGCAGGAGGTGTGTCAGATCTCTGCAGAGAGACCACTGCAGAGCGCAAAAGCGCTTCTCTTCAGCATGCTGGCAGGCAGTAGGCTTTGCTACTCAGGCTGTGACTGCTTTCTAAAAAATGAACTTTTTGTTTTGATGCATCTGGTAAGTATTTAGCAGATTCAAACTGAAAGTTTAGTTGGGGTTTAAGGTCAACGAAGTGGAATTTCCAATATATTTTCTGGATATCATTAATTTACAGATTAATGCATTTTGTGCCTGATATTGCTGCATTGTAGTGCAAAAAGTCAAACAAAAGTCTTAAACAGCCAATAATGCCTCACATGTATCACTTTACTATAAAGTAAAAGCCTAGTGTAGCAAATCTAGATATCATTTATTTAAAGAAAAAAAATGGGTTTCATGAAGGAAGGCATCGTATATACAAGTTCACAATTTCAGTTCAGTAAACACTGTCAGTGGCCACCCATGACCAGTTAATGTTCTTCAACATGCCTGAATTTGGCCACCGGCAACGCCAGTCTCAGAGGTGGTGTGATAGAAGCTTGGCCAGCTTCAAGTTTACATATGCATACATGGTGGTTAGCTTCCCGGTCACGGGTGGCCGATGGAGCGGTTATTGAGCCACACACTGGAGCTTCTGTATAGGGTTACCTTCCTGGTATGTTTTTGAGTACAGAGTATACAATTTATTAATAAAATATATATTAATTTGATGCATTACACAATTATCCTCTTTCTTTGAAGTTGTTGGTTGACATGAATGCCTCATTCTTTCATGCTGATTGTTGTGGAATTGTTTCCAGGTGATGAAAAGGCAATTTGTAAGAATACCAAATTGGTGTACTCTTAAAAGTCTGGTTGCCTAGCTGCCATCCTGACACATTGGCTTTTGTACTTTGAGTCCTGATCCTAAACAATACTTTTACCATTCCTGGAGAAAATACTGCTCCATGATCCCTCCGGTCCTAATCGTACAAAAAGTCTCTTATTTAGATGCATGATACATGCAAAGAACTGAGGATTAGCCAAAGTGAACTGTGATCCTCACCTTCAGCAGAGGTCACATGACCAGATACATAAGCTTTTGGTTATGGGAGCACCACTGAAGGAAACTGAGAGCATAGTTACATAGTAGGTGAGGTTGAAAAAAGACACAAGTCCATCAAGTCCAACCTATGTGTGTGATTATATGTCAGTATTACATTGTATATCCCTGTATGTTGTGGTCGTTCAGGTGCTTATCTAATAGTTTCTTGAAACTATCAATACCCCCCGCTGAGACCACCACCTGTGGAAGGGAATTCCACATCCTTGACGCTCTTACGGTAAAGAACCCTCTACGTAGTTTAAAATTAAACCTCTTTTCTTGTCATTTTAATGGGTGGCCACGAGTCTTGTTACGAGCAGCATTTGGTCCAGGAAATAATATTTGAGGCCTTATGTTACTCTTGCTTTTGTCTATCCCAAAACACTGTAGATCCAATTGAAGACTGTGTTTTTGGTTAGTACCACCAGTTCCTGAGCCTGTAAATGTGCAAGTCATGCTCGTTGCAGGCTCTGATTAAGAGATGGGAGGAAATTTGGACACACAAAGTCATGCAACAAGATGCTGTGATCTCATTTAGAAATGCTAAATATTTACTGAACCGGTCTGCAAGGTTTTTCATCAAGCCCAAGTGTACTTGACCTGGGTAGGACTGAATTCTAAAATTTGGGTGAAAAATTATGTCTGTGAAGGTCCTCAATTATCCATTGTGGTATATTTAGTATTAGTGACTAAGATGTAACATTAAAGATGTTTCAAAGCTTAGCCAAACCACTTCTTCCATCATCAGAAATTATGAAATGGCTTGGAGAAGCTTGATATATCTTCAACATTACAGAACAAGTCCAGTTGAATTTGACTACTAATTTAACTACTACTAACTGTAATGCCGACAATAAAATCCATGTTTTTTTTTTCCAACGGATGTTGGCTCAAACTTGTCTTGCATACACAAGGTCACACAAATGTTGTCGGAAATTCCGAACGTCAAGAACGCAGTGACATATGACGAGCCGAGAAAATTAAAGTTCAATAGCCAGTGCGGCTCTTCTGCTTGATTCCCAGCATGGAAATCAAAAAAGGAAGAACTCCGGACAGCCGCACACCGAGAAAATAAAATCCAAAAAGTTTATTTAAAAGCAAAAAACACTGCAATCCATACACGGCAAAAAAGGGGGGTACAGAGCTGACGCGTTTCCCACCACAACTAGTGCTTACTCATAGCTGATCAGCTATGAGTAAGCACTAGTTGTGGTGCGAAACGCGTCAGCTCTGTACCCCCCTTTTTTGCCGTGTATGGATTGCAGTGTTTTTTGCTTTTAAATAAACTTTTTGGATTTTATTTTCTCGGTGTGCGGCTGTCCGGAGTTCTTCCTTTTTTGATTTCCAATCATTGTGCTATTAGCCAGCACCTGGGGCTCCCACACAGGAGCAGGAGCATTCGCTTGGGAAGGAGAGTCTTGGAGCGGTGGTTGTTTGTTTCTCATCTGCACAAAAATCTCTGGACTTTGCTTGATTCCCAGCATGCATGGAATTTTGTGCGTCGAAATTGTGTACACATGATCGGAATTTCCGACAATGGATTTTGTTGTCGGAAAATTTGAGATCCAGATCACAAATTTTGTTTGTCGGAAATTCCTACACACGGTCAGAATTTCCGACAACAAGCTCCCATTGAACATCTCTTGATGGAAATTCCGCTCGTGTGTACGCGGCCTAAAAAGTCCTTTTTTTTTTTTTTTTTTTTTACATTTCCAGAAAACTCAAGCATCGTTTTGTGACCGTTACATTTAACAACCTGTAACCTGAAAAGAACCTTATGAATGAGCTTCATTCATTGGCACTTTCAAGGACCTGCCAATGCTGTGACGAATAACTCTTCACTTGACTACCTGATCAACACCAACCACCTTTCCACCACTCTGTCTCTTACAACCTCTAAATTATAGTGAGGCAAACTTTTATGCCGACTGTTATTTATTGGTTTCAAGACACTCAAATGTGCACCACCGCTTAGTAACCTGGGGTGCCCAACCTTTTGAAGAGCGAGGGCCACCTCAGCGACTTGGTAACCAGTCGCGGGCCACAATGAGCGGCGCGGGTGCATGGCAGCCAACTCTACTCTATAGAGCCCACTCTACTTTTTTTTTTTTGCAGATCATATTGGAGGTAGGTGTTTGTACACAAGTCCATTTACATCTGCTACTCCTTAGAGGTGAATGGAGGGACCAATTGGGTCGGACTGACCGTGTGAAAGGGGCCTATGGCTTAGTGCAGGTAACCCTCAGGTGCACTGCTCTGCAAATCAGTTTGAAAGCAGCCCACTAAGCACTGCAGAACAGATATGCCTATATATACACACTGTGATTTTAGTAATAAACTTACTATTAATAACAGTGTTCTATTCCATCACAGAGCAGGAGGTCGCGGGCCACATCAGAGGGCTCCGCGGGCCACATGTGGCCCCCGGGCCACTGGTTGGGCACCCCTGCCCTACACGCTCCTGATCTATGCAGCCGCCAACTTTCCACCAGCTCACCAGGTCGTTATACCCAAGTGCAGCTAAACTTAAAGCAAACTTACTGACTTTAGTAGAGAGTCTTGGACGTAGCATTTGGAGTTCACGAATAGGTTTTACATGTTACCCCTTATCTCCTGGCCTTGCTCTCCATCTTTAACATTTGTTGTGCTCCAGCGAGTAAGGAAATAAATATGTGAAGAAAGAGCACTGTGGAATGTTAACTGCACTCCTGTGTGTGTTAATATTTCTTTCATCATGTGCCAAGATTTAGTAGGGATGATATAAATTCTGCAGTTAGCAAAAAAAAAAAAAGAAATCTATCAAATATCGGCTATACTTTTTCACTTAAGCATCGACTCCTCCGTGAAAGGTAATTTTTCTTCACACTCCATTAGTTTAAGCCTATGAAAAGCATTACATGAAAAAATCCAATAGGATTGTTAAAACAGATATATGCCACTATCTCACATTTTCAGCTCTGAGGAAGGTTTCCCGAGAACGTAAAACTGTGTGGATTATACTTTTCTAGAAAGTATCACACCTAGGTGGTATTGGAGTCTTATCCTGCTTGACTTGATGCAAGTTAGATCACACAAGTTATGGGGTTCCTATTAAAGAAAATCTGTAAAGACAGCGATATGGGGATGCTACTGATGACTCGTGTTTCGAGATCAATTATGGTAAAATGTAATCTAAATTTTATAGGGCTGTTACTGATTAAAAATTTTGTGTTCGATTAATTTTTTATTTTTATTTTTTAATCGATTAATCGACCAATTTCGATTAATTATAACGCACATACAGATCCAACTACTTTTAGCCGATCTCTTTGCATTGCAACTCTGCATTCGTCAGTGGTAAATGTAGTATACACTATATACAATCACCCGACACTAGTTAGTTTACACAATCCATGACTTAACTTCACAGTTCACACAAATACGTTTTAAATTCAAAGTGACGTAAGTAATTTTTTTCCCACAGTAGCGGGACAATCCCTCCACCTCCGGTCTAAATAATCACTCTCACCTTATGGCATGGACCCCTATGCATACAGGTGGTCATGCAAGCGGGTATGAAAAGGGTTAACACGGACCATAAACTTCTCTCATGTCTCAGCAAGGACGCAGGTCATGGGTAGAAAGAAAAGATCTAAGTGCTCACCGCTAAAGATTACATTTTTGTGTTCAAACACAAACTACTCACATAAAGATGATAAAAACACAGCATGTAAAGCCGACAATCGTGTTAGTTCCGTAGGGCAGCAGCGGGTGACGTCATGCGTAGCTCCTCCCCCATACGCGTTACATTCAATCAGAACTTCAACGTCACCAGACTCTTCCCCCTCTTCCCTTCGTTAGCAGATGGAGGCACTTGGGGAAGGGGGGAGGAGTCTGGAGACGTCGATGTCTGTGACGTCACCGGAGAGGTGAGTACCAATCAAAAAAATGTTGATCGATCAAAATAATTTTGATCGATCAAAAAAATTTACTATTAATCGAGGAATTCATCTTTAATTTGCACAGCCCTAAAATTTTAGGATGTTGATGCCATTTAAATAGCCATTTTTTATATTTTTATATCAGCAGCTTTCATTAAAATAATGCCTGGTGTCCTGCCCTAAATTTCCTTGTTATGATACAGATTTTTATGTTTTTTTTTTTTTATATTATGCTGGTATTAGGTTAACTATGTGTAAGTGATTTTTGGGTAGTTTTAGAGAAAGTGTTGTAGTAATTGCATTTTGATTTTCTGTTATTTCTCAATAGGTGTTAGTTATTCTATGTAGTATTTTAATAGGATAGTATGGTTTATTATAATATAGTATTAATAAGGGATGCATCAATATATTGGCCGCCAAACGTTATCGGGTGAAAATAGGGTTGTTGGTATGTTGCTGATATAAAAAAAAAAAAGGTGCCGATAATGGCATGCTGTGTCCTATTAACTTCAATACAGAATGGAACCCCGTTGACTTCAATGCAAAATAACGCCCCCAATTGACTTCAATGCAAAATCATGTCCACTGAACTCAGTGCAAAATCCCGTCTGTTGAATTCAATGCAAAAACGCCAGCCACATTAATTACATAAAAAAAAAGAAAGCTCTATTTGTGGGAAAAAAGAACAATTTTATTTGGGTACAGCGTCGCACGACCGCACAATTGTCAGTTAAAGCAACGCAGTGCCATATTGCAAAAAATTGCCTGGTTGGGAAGTGGATAAAATCTTCCGGAGCTGAAGTGGTTAAATAAATTAGTAAAAGAGAGAAGTTGCGCTACTTAGCACAACTTCTAATTTTTACTGTTTATTTTGTGTATATCTCGCAATATGTTGCAGCTTTTTTTATTTTTTATTTTTTAGGGTTATTATTATCATATGGTTTCTTTATTTAGAATCTATATATTCTCCCCTTCGCTCCAAGCGCAGTTTTCTCCCCCTTCCATGGTTAAATAAACAGGCAGCTCTCCAGGCAGCTAACTTTTCAAGTTTCATATAGTTATGAAAGGAAGCATCATATGAAGTTATAAAAGTAAATTGTAGTATATGCACGAGATCTCCCCACAATTCCTCTATATCTAGACAAAGGCAAACTCCCAGCTACAAGCATATTTTACATTTTCATTACACGAGGGAGGAGATTCAGGTTAAAAATACAACAATTAACAATCAATATTCAAAGATTTCAGAAAAGAAACTTTCAGCTGGTATGCGGACACTCAGATTAGGTGGAGGACGGAATCGCAAGGTTTTGGAGCAAAAACCCTTTTCTCAAGTGGGATCCATCTGACCTTTTACAGCTGGATAGTACTTGAGAAAAGTCTTTATACTACAGGGCAGCATGCACCTCCCTGAATGCAGACAGTAGACAGTAGCCGACTGTTTTTTTTTTTTTGCTGTCTGTGTCTATGGAGATTAATTCTTGTTAATTCTCCTAATTATCAATGTCACCAGGAATTAAATGGAGGGACGATCCAAAATTTTTGACTTGCCACCAGAACATGAATAGTGTATGGGGACTCTCGTTCCTCTGACAATTTCTAAGGGATATCCCTCATATTGTAAAGATATCCTCTCACTTCCTGTTGAATCTACAGGGCAGGAAGTAAACAGAAATCTCCCTAATGAGCTATAGATGACAAAAAAATTATTAAAAAAACTTTTGCCTATTAGATATATTTTAATTTTGCACGTTTTTATAATTATTGACAAATCCTAGAGGAATGTTTGAAAAGAATTTGGACCACTTAGAATCAAATAAAAAAAAAAAAAAAGGGGTGCATTTTGACAAAAAAAGCGGTTTTAAACTGATCAGTGTGGCTGCCATTTTTTTTTTTGTTTGGGAGCCACATGCTACATATTTGTTTCCAGCCTGAGGAAGGACAGAAGCTTACTTGATCATGAAGCACCATAGAGGATTTTGTATTCAGTATGATTATATATTCAGAAATAAATTATAAATGAAGGAGTGCTGCAACCTTGGATTATTGCTGTAGATATTGGACTGTCGGGATTGGTCGTGTTGCGATTGCACCCGTTGTATACTGTATCTGTGCGGTTGACTAATTACTTTGCATTTTATTTATATATATACACACACACACACACACCCTATGTAGTATGTATGTGTATGATATATATATACATATTGTTTTTAAGTGCACAGGAGTAAATCTAGAGTATCTCACAAAAGTGAGTACACCCCTTACATTTTAGTAAATATTTTATTATATCTTTTCATGTGAGAACACTGAAGAAATGACACTTTGCTACAATGTAAAGTAGTGAGTGTACAGCTTGTATAACAGTGTAAATTTGCTGTCCCCTCAAAATAACTCAACACACAGCCATTAATGTCTAAACCGCTGGCAACAAAAGTAAGTACACCCCTAAGTGAAAATGTTCAAATTGGGCCCAATTAGCCATTTTCCCTCCCCAGTGTCATGTGACTCGTTAGTGTTACAAGGTCTCAGTTGTGAATGGGGAGCAGGTGTGTTAAATTTGGTGTTATCGCTCTCACTCTCTCATACTGGTCACTGGAAGTTAAACATGGCACCTCATGGCAAAGAACTCTCTGAGGATCTAAAAAAAAAGAATTGTTGTTATACATAAAGATTTGCTATGTGTACTGTGATAGTACAGTAACTAATAATCATTCAATTTCAAGTAAAATAAAAAACATATAAACAACAAAGTTCAGTGAAGTCCATAAGGAAGTGTCCAATGGTGATAAGTGAATGTATGAAAACAAACGTGAACCCCAAAAAACTGTGTCCACCACCACACGGATATTGCGCTTACCAGAGGGCAAGCTATAAGGAGCCTGTAGGAGTATGATATCCCGGTGTCACATCAGCCACGAGAACTCCGCACACCAACTTTGGAATAGCCAATATCAAACTGTAACCTCAGGATGGATCAAATGGATGTCCCCTTTCCTCAGCCC
The DNA here is from genome assembly GCA_028564925.1 of Lithobates sylvaticus. NCBI lineage: Eukaryota > Metazoa > Chordata > Amphibia > Anura > Ranidae > Lithobates > Lithobates sylvaticus. The sequence goes on along the minus strand of CM053030.1, from coordinate 492,937,000 downwards.
CACCTCGGAGAGATCCCAGGAAGTACCAGGACCAATAGCCTCAAATTAAGCCTCAGTACAGATTCATAGGGAAAGAAGGACAAACTCCCATAGTGTAAATCCGTAAGATTATTTTAATAAAAAGAAGTAAAAGTTACACTTACACAATGGCAGTATAATCAGGTATTATACTGCCATTGTGTAAGTGTAACTTTTACTTCTTCATGGACTCCCAGCTTTTCAGTCTGGGGGTCAAATAGGCTTTAAACTGGTGGCAAGTAATAGATGACACAGTCTGATAGGGATCTCCCCCCCAACGTGACTTACCAGGACTCAGGATGTTCACCAAAAGGGGACTAATAGTGAAATATTGTAGAACTGGATGATTTATTGCACATAAAAATTGTGCTTACAGAACACAGGTAAAATCAGGCATGTAGAAAGCAAGTGATCTGATCTGGGAACGCCGTAACCAGCGTGCATTTCAACGCAACCGGAAGAAATTACGTCAAAGCGCTTCGCCCTCCCACAGGGCGTCATCAAGGATATGACAAGACATTGTTTGTGTCTTGCCTGCAGTCAAGCATGGTGGTGGGAGTGCCATGGTCTGGGACTGCATGAGTGCTGCCAGCACTGGGGAGCTACAGTTCCTTGAGGGAACCATGAATGCCAACATGTACTGTGACATACTCAAGCAGAGCATGATCCCCTACCTACGGAGACTGGGGCACAGGGCAGTATTCCAACATAACGACCTATGTCCAAAAGGAAGGTGGAGGAGCGCAAGGTCGCTAACCTCCACTAGCTCTGTGATGTCGTCATAGAGGAATGGAAGTGGCAACCTGTGAAGCTCTGGTGAACTCCATGCCCAAGAGGGTTAAGGCAGTGCTGGAAATATAATGGTGGACACACAAAATATTGACACTTTGGGCCCAATTTGTACATTTTCACTTGGGGGTGTACTCACTTTTTGTTGCCAGTGGTTTAGACATTAATGGCTGTGTGTTGAGTTATTTTGAGGGGACAGCAAATTTACACTGTTATACAAGCTGTACACTCACTACTTTACATTGTAGCAAAGTGTCACATGAAAAGATATAATACAATATTTACAAGAATGTGAGGGGTGTACTCACTTTTGTGAGATACTGTATATGTGTGTATGTGTATATAAATGTGTGTGTGTGTATGTGTATATATATATATATATATATATATATATATATATATATATATATATGTATGTATGTATGTATGTGTGTGTGTGTGTGTGTGTGTGTGTGTGTGTGTGTATGTGTGTGTATATATATATATATATATATATATATATATATGTAAATGTGTGTGTGTGTGTGTGTGTGTGTGTGTGTGTGTGTGTATGTGTATATATATATATATATATATATATATATATATATATATATATATATGTGTTCCATACCGATTATGGCAAGATTTCATTTATTGCAAAGTCACAAACAAGTTAAGCAGGATGCTTAATCCATAATTACGAAAAAGGTTTCTGATTAAACAAATAGATAGCAAGGCAATCAAGACAGCTTGTGTCTCACCAGCTTTCCCTAGGACTGGCAAATATTGGCCTTGGCAAAGACGGGATAGGTTTACCGTAAATAAACCAAGGGAAAAAAAAGTGGACTGCATCAAAAGAAGACTATTGTACTATTAATTGAAAAAAAGTTCTAAGCATCCAGAATTAATTAAAAAGACTTATGCAGAGACAGATTAATTTCTGTATTAGTATATAGAGATGTGTTTAGATTATCTTAATATGAAAACAAAAAGTGAAATTAAAAAAAGTATTACTGTGATTCCTGAGCCGCTAGACAAATTTTAGGTTTCCGTACACTGGGCAATTTCCATGAGACACCGTGTCATTTGACAACTTAAAGAGGAACTGCAGTCTGCTCACATAATTTGTAATAAAAACATCTTTGCCATTCTGAAGCTTCACTCCAAAACTTTGCATATTATTTTATATATACTGTGATTCTGTACTTGCCAAATATGCTGCAGAAATCCCCCTCCACTGAGTCTGCATCCATTTTAACTGTGGGCAGCTGAAGCTGCTGCCTGTTCACTTTCTGGATTTACACAGACACACACCTTCATCTCTCCAGCTCTCATTGGCCCTCTTATGTCTCCCTTCCCCTCCCTTTTTTGGAAAACTCTCATGAGAGTAAGAGAGAGAGCTGTGCATGATGTCATAAGCCTAGGCTTTTTACCAAACAAGAAACAGGAAGTGGACTGTGTAAGGTATTTACTGGTAGAAAAAAAAAATACTACAAAAGTTAAAACAACAAGAGCAGAAGATTTAATAGATGGAAAGATGAAAAAATTACTTTAAGTTCCACTTTAATGTCGAACTTCATGTTGGATAAAATCTTTATTTTTTTTTTTTAACAGCCTTTATTTACAATGCTCCTCGGCTTTTCTTTTCCTAAATATTTGCATTAGGTTTAAAAAAAGGACTTATTTAAGTGAAAAAAAGCAATCACACAACCCTGAACCTGCCATTGATATAAAGGAAGGCAAAAGATCCTTATAAATCGTGGTCCAATTTGCTGTAATCGGGGGAAAAACATTTCTAGATCAACATTCAACAGTATTCTTTTTAAAGAAAGTCAGATAAAATAATTTCCTGTAATTTCCACATTTTCACAGCTCTTGCGGCACAGAAGCCTTTCTAAACCTCATATCAAAGAAGGTCATTGAGTCTTTTTGAACAGTTTTATCCTTTTATTTCAATTTGTACACTATTAGGCTCCATGCACACTGGGCTTTAAAAAATACAAGTTCCCTTGGCAGAAAAAAAATGCTCATATAGAGCATTTTTTTTTGTACACGGTTTAGGAGAGTTTTGCGTTTTTTTCTTCTGCTAGAAAGCTCAGAGACGCAAACCAGAAGGTTTTTTTCCTGCCTCTAAATGTTGAGCTTAAAATATGTCTGTAATGGTCCTAATGCGCATGGACACATAGGATAACATTGAGCTGCTTCTACAGGCAGAACACAAAGCTCCTGTAGAAGGAGCAATTTTTAAGCCAGTGTGCATGGAGCCTTAATGTATTTGTACAAGTTGATCATCGCACCCCCACCTTTATTGTTGCCTCTTCTTCTCAAGGTTGAATTATTGAGCCCCCTTAGTAATTGACTTGCCCTTCTTTGTGCGCACTCTATCTCAACAAAACGTTTTGTAATGTTGTACCCAAAACTGAGCTACATTTTCAAGATGAGGTCTTACTAATGCTTCTTATCGGGGTACGATTTTGTGTCTCTTATCACAATTTTTTTATTTGTTGCAGGTGGGCATGTACAGTTGCATTGACATTAATGACATTAACAGACATTACTAATATAAATGACTAAACTAAGCATGTATCTAAATAGCCCATATAATATCTGTAGACTTTTATATTTCAATATTTTTATTGAAAGAATAACCAAATTCACAATAGCCAGACACAGACATATTGGCATTAGGTTTTCATAACATCACATAACAATGTAGAGAAATAAACAGTATGGCATAATACTTATCCATCAGCTGTTATAATAACAGAACGTAACAACTGTGGTATGCATCCAAAAACTGACAGGGTTTTACAATAATTTCCCTGCTATGATCCAGAGTATCTCTGAAAGTCCCGGTTGCGATCTTCGGGACAATCTCAGGACTCATGGTCGTATGAGGCCTCATACGTGATCCTCTGTATTGTGTATAAAGTTTTTAGAAATAAAAAACAAAAATAAAGAGAGAAGAGAGGGCTAACCAAAGGAAAAGAGAGGGATGAGGTAAATCTCAGGCAGGTAAATATATTGATGGCTTTCTTCACCCATTAGTGAAATCATTACCAGCATACATTAAAGATTGCAGAAATACCATCAATTTACTTAAGGATTGTGCATACAAAGAGGGTTATTGGTTGGTCACCGCCGACGTTGCATCTTTGTACACAAAAATCCCACATGGGGGATTTCATCAGTTAAGTATTTTCTCAATAAGGAGCCATCTTTGCCCAATAGACAGAAAAGGTTCATTATGGACCTTCTTGAATATGCGAGTACGCATAATTTCTTCTGGTTTAATAACCAATATTATCTCCAGAAGAAAGGTGTGGCTATGGGGGCTAAATTTGCCCCCAGCCTAGTCAATCTCTTTATGGGCAAATGGGAGGAGGGCATCATCTATGCCCAATTTAGACCTGAATTAGTCTTATGGGCTAGGTATATCGATGACGTCCTCCTATGGAATAGGACCCAGAAATCTACAAATTTTCATGGAAGGTTTAAATAATAATATAGGCGTTGAATTCAAATATTAGGCTAATCAACACACTATTAACTTTTTGGATCTAAAGATTTGAAGTGAAGGTGATGAACTGCTGACCTCCACCCATTTTAAAACAACGGATCAAACCTCTTTCATCCCTCGTGACAGTTGCCATCACAGCTCATGGCTGGATTCGGTTCCCAAAAGCCAATATGTGCGAATGAGACGCAACTGCATGAGAATGGAAGATTTTAACATACAGGAGGCTAAAATTCTGACAGATAGGTTTATTGAAAAAAGGTATTTGGCCCATACTCTAAACCAGAGGCTGAGGGAGGTCCAGGCAATGGACTGTGATCATCTATTGGCTGACAAAATCCCAGTGACTAGTCAGGAGAATAATTTCTCCTGGCCATTTATTACAGGCTACTCTCATAAACATTTTTCAGTTAGAAAGCTTATACGTAAACACTGGCATATGCTTAAAAACTACCATTTACTAGGACCCATTCTCCCTGTAAAACCACAAGTAGTTTTTAGAGGTGTTCCCTCTATCAAATAATTCATAGCTCGCAGCGTTTGTGATCCCCAAAAAATAAACCAATGTTTTTCAAAACTTAGTAGGATATTATAGATGTAAAAAGTGTGCAGTATGTTCCATTAATACTATTCGGGATAAGAAAACCACCAAGTTCACCTCTTTAAGCACCATTCAGGAATTTTCAATAAAATCATCCATTATATATTCTACTCCCAATGTGGTCTATCTTCTGACTTGCCCTTGCGGGTTTCAGTACATTGGACGTACAGTACGACTGCTGCAAGTGAGATTGAATGAACACATTGGAAACATTAAAATACACTATCTGGAGGTACACAATCCACATCCTAAGGGTACCTCATTTATTGGGATTGACAAACTCAAATTACCTTGGAGAGGGGGACATAAAAGACATGACATCTCCAAGTTAGAGATGAGCTGGATATATAGGATAAAATGTCTTAGACCCTTGGGCCTTAATGTTGACATTAATGCCTTTATCGATGATGCTTAGCATTATGTCTTGTGTTACATTTTTGTAATATTGTAATATTGTTCTATGTCATTTATGAATCATATGTTATTTTTGTTTGTTCTTATTGGTGAACATCGTCTCAATATGATGTATCTAGCCTGCTGATTAGCCGATACTGTTAGTATATTTGATTGATTGTTTTTCTTCCACCAAGCGTTCCATTAAATTTTTAATTCTTAATTTTTTATTATTTTTTTTATGATTTTCAATGGTTGATTATGCATTATGATTCTGTGTATTTTATACAGATTCAAGTTATTTTTCCAAAGAATTTATTATGCATTTCCTCTAATTGACCTTTCACGGGCCATATGAGTCAGATTCAGGCTTGGTGTCCCCCCCCTTCCTCCGTCATCCGCAGCTCTCCTCTCTGTTTTCCCCCATCCTCTCCTCACTCCCCTCCCTGCCTGTCAACTCCGTCCACTCCCCAGCCCTCCCCTCCTGCTGCTATCATAACACAATGACATTGCTACAATCCCCTCAGCTATATAAATAATGTCCCCAGTGCATGTGTTTTTAAAAAAAAATGCAGCTTTGTACCTCATTTTATAGCGCTGATTGGCGCTCATGTGACCAGCCGCCTCTCTCCTCTCCTGCTCCTGGCTGACATCAGCGGGGGTTTCTCAGCCCCGCCTGCTGTATCTGTCAAATTGTGAGGGGAGAGAGGCGGCCGCTCACGTGTGTGCTGATCGGCACTGTAAAATGAGCTACACAGTGGCATTTTTTTTTTAAAACGCATGCACTGGTGACATTATTTAATATAGCGGAGGGGATTGTAGCAATGTCATTGAGTGGCTTAACCACTTTAATGACACCCCCAGATCGGTTAGCAGATAGCAGTGCAAACTATCAAATGGTACAGGAATAGGATCACCAATGCGGTCCGATTCCTGTGTGGACCAAAAAAAGGGTGCGATTGCGAGGCAATTTCAGCCATACGGTTTGTATTGGCTAAGTTTACAGACATTGCATGTGATCTGCACAGCAATGTGGTGCAAATCGAATGCAATGTCTGTGTTCGCACCAGTGTGAACCCAGCCTCAAAGAAAGAAAAGGCAACAGATTATATTTTCAAAGTTGCCCTGGTATCTATAAAAATAGCTAAATACAGGTAAGCCTTTTAAATAAGCCATAGAAAAAAATAGTGACATAATAAATACAACTGCAAAGCGGGGAACACTGTTCCACCGCACTGTTCCACCGCACTGTATCCTTCCAGATGAAGGTAAATAACATCAATATTCTAAAGATGGTGACTGGGATTTATTTCATTACAAATACTGAATTCTGTTCATGAATAGTGACCATTGACAGGTACAACCTGGCTTCACAGCGTTATGATCTGTTAGAGATATATGACTTTGTTTTTGTCAAGGAAAGAATTCCTTAAACATTTTAGACGATTGAAATGATCCTTTTATTGGAAGTGATTAATAAGAACTTAGATTGGGCAGAGCAATTTAACCTGTATGTAAAGCCGCTTCTGTCTATGTCTAGAAGGAAACTTATGTCTGGAATAAAATACTTGGAGTATAGACAAGAAATACAAGACTGTGCCTGTAATTTGACATCCGATCCCCAGATTCATGATAAAACGCCAGCAGTATACAGTGGGACGTATTTACCTTTTTTAATCCTCGTGCACTAATCACATATGCAGAGACAAGACTAATCTCTGTTTATTTAAAAGGCTCCTGTCCTAATAATTAGATGGCGTAGACTTGCTCTTGAGCAGGACTCAGGAGTTCAGGAGTTCATGGCACATGCCTGTAGCCGTCCACCGTCCCCTATTAAAGTGAGACTTGCATTTTGTTTGACCGACTGCTGACCTGCCATTTGCAAAAAAAATAAAAATTAATGTATTTTGTGCTTCTTCTTTTTTTTTTAATTAAATTTTTTAAGTTGAACAAATTCAGCTGAAAAGCAATTATCTAAAAGCAGGGAAGGCTTTGAAGTGGATTAAGGAAAATGGTCCTGTCTGGCAACCATTAAGGCAGGGACTTCTTTAAGTCCCGGCACCAAGGCCCAAAGTCTCAAACACAGAGCATGAGGTCATTTCTTTTAAAATTTAATTTAAAAGATATTTAAAATTTGTGTTCAATGCATTTGGCAAACATAATGGCTGGCTGCAGTCACAGTAAATCACGACTTTTCATTTCAAGTCTATGAGAAGGACCACACATATTCAGATTTTGTTGTTCAATAGGACCAGACTTGCAACAAAATTAATTTGGAAGCCCAATATCTAAATCTCAAATACTTTAGCCAGTTGAAAATATATTTGTTTAATTCTTTCTTTTTTATTGAATTTTCTTGAGCTTTATTTAAGAATAACAAATGTGTGAAGTTACAGCGTCAACATCACACTCTGCATCACAATACAACCAATTTACACCGATCAGCCATAACATTGTGGCCACTCACCATAACCCGTTGAGGCATGGACTCCACTAAACCCCCAAAGGTAGGCTGTGGTATCTGGCGCCAAGCTGTCAGTAACAGGGGTCAGGTGATTGTCAGGGTCTTGCAATGTCTCATGGGTCTTGTAGTTTCACCACAGCTGGAGGGCCGAGGGGTAGACAACCTCGGCCCTCCAGCTGTGGTGGACCCATGAGACATTGCAAGACCCTGACAATCACAGACATGACTCCTAGAGGCATGATGGGATTTGTAGTTTCAAAACAGCTGGAGTGCCAATGTTGCCTACCCCTGCTTTTAAGTTCTGTAAGTTGTGAGGTGAGGCCTTCATGGATCAGACACATCTCACAGATCCTCGATTGGATTGAGATCTGGAAAATTTGGAGGTCAAATCAACACTTTAAACTCGTTGTTGTGTTCCTAATACCATTCTTAAATTCATCAGGCCAGGTCACCTTCTTCCATTGCTCCATGGTCCAGTTCTGATGCTCATGTGCCCATTTGTAGGTGCCTTTGGCTGTGGACACAGGTTATCATGAGGGCCCTGACTGGTGTGTGGCTACGCAGCCCCATACACAACAAACTGCTATGCTCTTTGTGTTCTGACACGGAACCAACATTAACTTTTTCAGCAATTTGAGCTTCATTAACTCTTCTATTGGATCGGACTACACAGGCCTTTGCTCCCCATGTGCATCAATTAACCTTGGCCATTATTCAGTTTTCCATTAAGGTTTGACAATAAACGCTAGAATCTGATTGGTTGCCACTTTCGATTCTGGCTGCTCAATTTTAGGTTATTCCTCTTATTGCGTTGTATATACATTGTGGTGTGCTGCGATGCAGTGCCGAGACAAGGTCGTCCAGGGCAAAGATGCCAAACCCCACCCCAGCCCCACTCCCCCATCTATGATGTGCAGGCTTAGGGGATCCTACGCTCAACAGTCACCAGCTTGTCAAAATTACTGCAGCTGTCACTACTCCTGTCAGCCTTATAACAGAAGGAAGGCACCCTCATCCCTACAGTAAACCACTGCACCCAGGGTAGTCGCCCCTCTCGCCTACCCCTTGTCCCAGCCCTGCTGCGATGCATTGGGCTCCACTGTACAGTGTTGGGGTTGCCATTCAAAATGAATGGCCTAGAACGTACCACCTCTTTTATTCATTGGATTTTAGTTGCCTAGCGTCACATGTTGGTATGCAAATCCAATCTGCCTCGGAAGGCTCACTCCTCAAGACTGACACCCACTCATAAAGGCCTGTAGCTTGTCAATTAGAATCTGGCCACACCTAGTCCTGCCCTCTTCTTTCTGGGTTTGGTACTTGGTTTAAGCCTAATACACACTACTAGTTTTTTTTTTCCATTCAACCCTGTGGGCTGAACAAAAAAAACCTGACCGCTCAGGTCAGAACCACTGTACTAACAACCCAATGTTAGTACAGCCACATCCCCTGCTGTTCTATTGTGTTCTGGTATAGGGCCCCCCCCCCCCACCAGAACACTCCAGTCAGCACTTACTATATAGCTGAGAGCGCTGATCGGGGGACCTTTTTTGGTCATGCCCCTTCGAAATGCTGGCTTCTGTTGGACCAGCTGCAGTACCTACAGGCTGAACCGGCCGATGCCGCCGGACATTTGGGCACGTGTGTACTAGGCTTAAGACTATCATACAGGAGCATGGATGGATGAATCTCCACTGTAGGCTATTCTATCATCACAACTGGTTCCCATGGCTGTCAGATCACCTGTACAGTTGACTGGCTGCACTCACTGTTTGGTCAAAAACTTTCTGTCTGTCTCCTTTGATCTTCAGAACAAAGTTTGTCAAGCTGTGAGATGCTGGCAGGGCCATGCACAGAGCGAATAATGGTTGATTTCAAAGGAAGCGACTGCAATTGAATCCAGGTTTGACCAGCTTTTACAGGTCTTGTCCCCCCTTCAGCCAATGACTGGACAGTGAAAGAAGAATTGTCAGACTGATGAGCCTATCTCTCTGCCACTCTGCTCTCTCCTGCTGTATACATGTCTCTTGTTAGTACATGCAGGTTGCAGAACAGCTTTATATTTTTTACAGGGTCACAATAATTCTATAAATTATTGGCTTTAGCAGTCATTGAGAGAAAGATGACTTTTACTGCGGTCTAGTTATACAAAAATAATACGTTACAATGACGTATGGTCATATAAGTCTTCCATACTGAGCAGTAATGAATGCTTCCAATGACTTACCATGCAGAAACTTATTAACCTCTTCTGTGAATTGTATGGAAGATCCCTCTGGTGAGGTCACAGATAATAGGTAGATGTGTTATTATCTGTGAGTTTGGAGAATAGGGCACTCTAGATAACAAGGAGACTTTAACAAACAGTACATGACTGGCTCTTGGGATGTGATTATTGCACCACAGCAGCACTTCAGAAGAGGGAAGCACATGCTATAGGAAAAACAAAGCGGAGAAGAAGGCGCTTCTAAGTGCAGTAATAAAACACTTTAATGAAAAGGAAGAGTTAAAAACACTATGAAAGTGAAAAACAGGCATATCAATTAATCCATAACGTCCAGCGGGAGGGATGCCTCCTGGGGGTAAGACCGCTGCAGGTGGAAGTTCCAGCCATCCAGCAGTGGTAAATACTGTCTCTCTGATCCAAGATGGAGGGCTGTGCTGTCAGGGCCCTGATATTGATATGCCTGTCTTTCACTTCCATCTTGTAAGTTTTTTTTTAACCCTTCCTTGTCATTAAAGTGTTTTATTACTGCACTTAGAAGAGCCTTCTTCTCTGCTTTGTTATTATATGCTGTCCTCATTTTAATATTCAGCCACCTTATAGCCAGCTGTCATGCTTGCGGTCATAGGTTTTGACCTGCGCCAAGGCCATACTATGTTTTGTTATTGAGGCCTTAAGGCTGGGAGGTGCAGCAGTTTGAGCCAATGGCTCTATTGCTTTGCACAATGCACATGTGAACATAGTTACAAAAGGGGAGAACCCAGTGATGATCTCATCAGTGTGCTACAGCTGTTCAATTTACGAGTTGGGGTGCACCTTGCCCAGGTTGTATTGCTTAGCTGTAGTGTAGTCTACAGAGGAACCTTGAACCCAGCTACTATTTTTCATGGATCACAAGGCTGGCAAAGAAGAGCAACAAATGAATTGGCATATAGCACAGTTTGCATATTTTTATTTCAACTGTGTATTTAGCAGTTGATCTGGAGTTCAGATTTAAGAGATACAGAGATGATTACACATCTGCCCTCACACAGACTGGTATGGGTCACCTGATCCTAGCAAACTGAGCAAGTAAAGTTAACCCTGTCAACCTGTGTGATTAGATACACCTGAAAAGATGGGTAAGGACCGAAGCCATTCTGGGAAAGGGGCCCTTCTCGAGTCCAAAGTCACACTTACGATCCTGTTGCTGGCAACAATTCGTCAGAAACAAAAAAAAAAACAAAACAAAAGATAAATAAAAGAAAAAAAAAAAAAAAAAAAATTAAAAAAAAAACACAAAAAAACAAAAAAAAAAAAAAACGTAACAAAAAAAGAAGAAAACAAAATAAAAAAACAATAAAAAAAAAAAAAAAAAAAAAAAAAAAACAACAAACAACTCAAAAAAAAAAAAAACCCCCATCCCAACCCCCCCCCCCCCACCCACCCAAGGGGCCCTTCTCGAGTCCAAAGTCACACTTACGATCCTGTTGCTGGCAACAATTCGTCAGAAACAATCTCTATGCATGACATGGCATTTGCACTACTTGCTCCTTAATCCTCACCATCCTCACCATCCTTTCAATCTATGCAGTCAGAGGCACTTTCCTCATTCAAGTGATGAAACCACAATTGGCAGCTATAGGTTTTCGTCCAAGGCACACCCAATGCTGCCAGCTTCGACATCAATGTAGATAAGGGTCTCCGCACTCTCCCAGGCTTGTACAATAAGCAGCATATTTTCTCCAACCCATATAAAACACAAGCACGAGAGCAGCTTATGTGTTTGAGACAGGATGCCATGCTTAATTATAGCCCAGGCTCTGAATAAGGATTGATTTTCATTTAAAATATGTAAGCTACTCTTGCCTGTATAATGTATGGATTAAAGAAATTATGCCATTTGCCTTACATGCCTGGAATAGTGCCAACCTGCATAGCTACACCTTTTATTGCGTCTTTCTGGACTGTTCCCTTTACTTCTAATCTTCGCACTGTGCTTCTGATTCAGATGAAGAAGCTACATCTGGTCCACTGTTGCATCACTTAAAGTGACATCACATCTGCTGCACTTTTGAGCACTGCCCACCTATGGCTCTTGGGCAGCCTTTAAAGTGGAGCAGCAGCAACCATTTTCTACATTTAATTTGTCATATATACTCTAGCCCAATTCACCAACTTTCTGCGTCCTTCTCTACTTGCCCCTTGTGTTCCATGTACAGCAGGAAAGTCTCTTTCTTTATCTTGTTGTACCTCCATCATGTTGTAGCATTTGATACTTCCGTTTCCTGAAGTTTATGGAGGTGTCCCTTCATGCAGCAGCAGGCACCCCTTCAACATGCCGGATCCCCAGCCTGACAATTCAAAAATGTGCCTATATATGTTTGAAGCAGCACAGACCATAGAAGGCTCCATTGTGAAGGTCTAAGGGTCTCACCTCTTTTCCATCCAACTGTTCCTATTTACACTCTTATTGGTGGATAATCGCAGGGAGGGGCCCATGTGAGAGGTGGTAAGTCTCATGAGGGCTGGTCTTTGTTGCCATTACTACTCTCAGTTTTGGACATTTACCATAATTGGGTATTTGGGATGAAGTGGACAGTGTCCATAAAAACACGTTGATAAAATTCATCTTTTGTGTTCTAATAGAATTATAGATGGACACGTTTTCCATATGTGATTACACAAAATATAATGCAATATTATTCTAGATTTAATATAAAAAATTAAACTTGCTACAAGAGATGTGCATCATTTGGGAGTTTCATTCATATTTTTTTACTTTTATATGAATAATAGATCCAACATTTTTGATACATCATCCATTTGCAATTTGTGGGATCTTGAAAGTCCCATGTAATTTGCACACTCGGTGGATTATCACAAGACTTACTGTGATGCCAGTGTAATGACTGCATCACCCTATCTCCGGAACTCCCTATTATGGCATCTCTCTGATGCCGAGAATGAAGAATTCAGCATACATGCGCCTTAGGCTAGATGTAATTGTCGTAGATGGATCACAGCATGCTGTGCTGCTTCACCAGAAAACGAAGCCTAAAACTGTTCGTAGGATTAAACTCTGATATGTTTACTGCCAACGTATTTTTGGACTAAAACTCGACTTTCAGAAGATTGGAGATTTAGCCACTAGAGCAGTATAGATCTGCATGCGTATGCTGTAAATATATGGACATTTTTTTATGGTAAAAAAATATTTGTACCTGCTGAGATTTGCCCAAGTCCTCAAAGTGCCAATTGCCACTATTTCCCATCCAAACATGATTACCAGAATAATGATGAGCAGAATAACTGACATGGTATTGGTGTGGAGAGCTCGAAGAAGGAAGTTGTGTAATTTTGGGTGGCATCTCTACTATGTGCTATTTTCTCATTGGTCAGCTCTATGGTCTGGTGTGTATTGTATCATTTTTAAATTTAAGAGATTCCAAAATGTTGTTCTTGATGGAGTGAGTGCACGAGTGTACGTTTAACATCCCTTAACTGCTTTGATAGATCAAGGCAAATTTGCAGGTAAAATCTTCCTTTTACCTGCTGCCCTTTGAGATTTAAAGTAGATCTAAATCCAATCGGTAAAATCCCATATCAGCTGTCATTATTGAATTTAATTGAATTCCAGACATTGTTTTTAATCTTTAATTGCAGCTTTCGGGAAAGGGTCCTGTTTTGAAGGTCCTTTTCAGGGACTTCCTGTAATGGGGTCCTAACTGTTCTCCTGCATCATGAGCCCCTGATGGTGACTGCAAGCAACCATGCTGACACACATGGTGTAGACTTGTTTCACGATTGGGAAGCTGCTTCACAGCAGTGATGTGCAGCCAACATTGGAGGGAGTGCATGTGGATATAAACTAGAGGTTGGAGGAGCTCAGCAACACGGAGATGCGGAAAAAAAGGACAAAAAACAAAAGTTGAAAATAGTAGCGCCTCTGTCACAAAAATCAAGCACATTAATAATACTTAGTGATACTACTTTCGATGACTCCAATCTCTCTCTTGCAAAGCAATATTTTCCCTGGAATATTCAGCATCCGACACTTCCAGGTGTGTCAGATACCTATTTCTCCATGCTGCTCTTTGTGGTTTCACCCACTGAAGCCACATCACTAGTATAGTACTAGATGCTTTATTATAATTAATTGTTTTATTCAGTGACAGAGTTGACCTAGGATGGACTTAGATTGGCAGATATTTTCCTAAGGACGAGCAGGAAGATCTAAAAAAAACCTAAAAAAAACTAAGAGTTGCCCGAGTTACTGAACTTGCTGTTGGGCTTGACAACTGGACAGTGACAACTGCACATGCATAATATTTTGATCTTTTCTTCTGCACCATAGCAGAAGAAATAATTGGGCTTGTTCACAGAGATGTACTGAAACAAGCTGGAAGATCTCCCTGTGCAATAACGAGCGCCTTTCCAAAGGAGCACCAAAGGAGCTTATTGCCTTTTGTCTGAGCGTTCAGAAACAGCGAGACAGTCTCAAGCAATACTCAAAATCCGAAACATCCCTTCGAATTGTTGGGTTGTCTGTGGCTGTCCTTAGAGCTATCCTGGATCCATCATGTATCCTGCCAGTTTTGGCTTCTTCTCGGTTTTTTGGTAACACCATCTGATGACAGAGAGTTATCAAAGAAAGCATTTCCAACATCCATTTAGATGTTCGTACTCCCTAGGCTGGTACACAATTTCACAGCATCTAAACAGATACCAAGGATGTGGTCTTTCATATAACACTGGAAAACATTTCCTGTGTCTCTTAGCTCCATACAGACACCAAATCATCTCACCCGTTAACCTTACATGTGAATCGTCACTAGACATGTGCAATTCGTTTAGTTCCAAATTAGTTATTTAACGAATTTCGACAAATTTATTAATTCGGAAATATTCAAATTTCTGAATTTTACCAAATATTCGGGAATTCAAAAAATGTAACAATTCTGAAATTCAAAAATTCAGAAATTCGAAAAATTCAGAAATTCTAAATTTTGGAAATGCGTAAATTCGAAAATCCGAAATAATTTGGCTGTTAGTGAACGTAACGAATACGAATTTATTCGAAGTTACGAATTATCCAAAATAATGAATGCTGTATCTAAAGGAATGGAATGTAACAAATTAATAATAAATAATAATAATAAAAACTTTAGTATTGTTTATTTATTTGTTTCGTTCCATTTGTTTAGATGCAGCATTTGTTTTTTTGGATAATTCGTAACTTCAGATAAATTCGTATTTGTTACGTTCACCAGGCAAATTTGAAAGGAAATTCCAATACCTATAATTTAATAGTTATTATTAAGAATTTTTGGTCTTTCAAATCTTCGTATTTTCTTATTTTTGAATTTCTGGATTTTCGAATTTTCGTTTTTTGAAATTTTCAAATTTCCGAACTTTAGATTTCAGAATTTTTTATTTATTTTTTATTTTAGAATTTCCGAATTATCGAATTTCCAAAAAAAACAAAAAACAAATGAAATGGAAACAAAAGCTAACAAATTTTTCGGCAGGGCACATGTCTAATCGTCACTGTCCAAGAAAGCATCTTTCAGCCTCGAAAGTTGGAAGTCCATATATTGGCATTCAATAGTGATGAAGGTCAAATATGTGCTTTCTAAAGCCCATCTTGAGATGGTATTTGGGCACCATAAAGAATGTTACCCCAACATTTCATATTTCTGATATGTGCTTGTTGTACCATGTACTTGTGTTTAAAAAGTATCCTGTTCTCTTTGTATTGCTTCCTTTGTTTGAAATATCTGGTGTTCCTGCCCATCCCCCTACTCTTCAGTTTCAAACTGACCACGCTAGACATAGGAGCCAGTATGGTCAGTTTTTTGGCCGTGCTGGGAGAACAGCCTTCCTGTCCTCCAATGGTCAGACTTCTGCTGACACTCTCCCTTGCTCAGACATTCACTGGGAAGATCAGTGTACTGCTGCTCTTCCACCCCCCAGTTGTCTAAGTCCCTCATGCAGGCTGAGAATAGAGACTATGTGAGCTGTGTAAAAAAAAAAATTATTTATAGCCCAATAGGTGAAACTCTTATACATTAATTGTAGAGTTAGTAAAATAGCGTTTGGGACCAAGTTTCTGGTTGTTGAAGATTCCCAATCTACACACGTCAGCACCTGGTGAATATGGAGTTCTGTTGTTACTTTCAGACTCTAGGTCAGTGATGGCAAACCTGGGCACCCCAGATGTTTTCGAACTAAATTTCAGTGCAGGAGCATCATGGGAAATGTAGTTCCAAAACATCTGAGGTGCCCAGGTTCGTCATCACTGCTCCTCAATTTTCCCATCAGGGTGCCATGTTTTCCTTCCGCTATTCCCGGGCCAGACACTTGACAGTCACCATTTGGATGTGTTATCTTAGATTAATTATCAAGCTGATTTATTTTACATTGGGCATCTACTGCTGAAGACAAAGGCAAGATGCTGAAGATGAAGGCAAAATTCACGAAACGCGTTGAGTTATAGGATACACTTCCTTTGTTTTTAAAAATGTGGAAGTGTGGAATCTGTACATAAATTATTATATGAATATGATGTAGATTGTATGCCAATATATGGTAGTGGTACACAAATCGGCTTGCTATTTTACTAAGTCTACTATTAAATGTATAACATTTTCATCTATTGTGCAATAAATTATTTTTTTTTTACGCAAATGTTACGCCTCATTTAAAGTCCCATGAAATATATATTTTTTGATCTGTGCATAAGATGTTGGGGGGTGGAGGCATGGCATCACTACGCACCAGTTCCCAATTTTATTGTTTTACAGATTGTGATCCCTTTAAATAAAAAAAATAAAAAAAGTATTTATAATGCTTTTATATCTATACACAAATGTTTTGCCTTTCATTTTTATTTTAAATAGAATGGAGTGTTTACAAGATAAGTGTTCACATATAAAGTAACTTTCTTGCTTGCCTACTTCGTCAAAGTCTCATGGTGGAATGCACTTTATTTTTACTGACTACTTTTTCTATTTAAAATAAAAAGCTTAAGGTGATTACTTCTGTATTTCTAGCTTATATTATCATTTTTTTTTTCCAGACTGAGCTACATCAATCATGCTGAAGATATCGCCTCCAAATTGCTCCAGTGTTTCCCCAAAAATAGGCTATCTGCACAGGCTGCTTTGAATCACGACTACTTCAGTGACCTTCCTCCACGGCTCTGGGAGCTGAGCGATAGTGAGTACATTCCCTTCCATTTATCTAAATTGTGGTTTTATTAAAAAAATAAGAAACCAAGAAAGCAGCATAAAAAAACACTTGCAATGGCCTTGGAATTTTGGTTAGGGGCTCAGACAGCAACATAAATACGATGGCTATTCAAGCCCCTTGTCACTGTATCTAACTACAATAAAAGATACGTTTGGACAGTAGTTCCACTTTTCAGAAGCCAGTGGTTGGTTTCACCTTCCAGAAATTGATATGAGATGCTGCTTGGAAGATGCCAACCATCGTAGCATAAAATGTATGCTTGCACTGGCTGAGAGCATATCAATAAATCCGTATACCCTTCTATAGGCCCAACAACAAGCCACATCCTGTGTTAGTTGATGAACCTATAGCAGTTTATGAAAAGTGGCTGTGCAGGCACGGTTGTTGGTGAGGAACGACTTCTGGGAGAGAAAGGATTGAAGAGTCCACATCG
Source organism: Lithobates sylvaticus (assembly GCA_028564925.1). NCBI lineage: Eukaryota > Metazoa > Chordata > Amphibia > Anura > Ranidae > Lithobates > Lithobates sylvaticus. The sequence goes on along the minus strand of CM053030.1, from coordinate 492,919,346 downwards.
GTGATATTTAGGTCGGTATTGGTCTGTGAAGGGGAGAGGTGAGTAGGTTTTAGCCAGGAAGCCTAGAGTTAAAACATAACTGCACAATTGTTTCGTAATATCAACCTGTGCTGTGCACAGGTAGGTGCTCCTATGAAATGTCCTATGAAATGTCCTATGAAATGTCATGTGACAAAAGCTTTAGCATTTGTTTACAGTGTGTCAAATTATCGACACCTAAAATTACCTGGGCTAATAAAGCTACAAGATTGTCTCCCTTTGGTACCACATTTAACCATATATACCCAGCTGGCAGCTGCTGCTACCCCTAGCCAGTCCTGGAGATGTTCCAACTAGCCTGACACCTACCTACACATTTGGTGGAGTTGTCCCCTAAAATTTGTCTTTTAGGAAACAGTTTTTCGGTCTACAGTATAATCTGCATCTCAAATGCTAAGGTATACCCTCGGGTGACTGTCTTGTAGTTGGTACCCAAGTACCTCTCTAAAGCCAAGAAGGGCATGTTGAAACACTTGCCTATTAGTGGCACGGATTGCAATCTCATGGCACTGGAGACTAAACAACACTCCTTCACATATGGGAATTGGCACAAGTCTTAAATGAGATCATGACCATAGGGACCCTGGTTTCCCCCAACAAGAATGACCTTGAAGAAACCCACCAAGCTTGGATTTGCTGGGCGGGACGTAGGGATTCTGGCTCATGTAAAGGCTAGGTTCACCCTTTGAAGCATGTTACACGTTACCCTCATATTTAGGGTGTAACATGCACCAGTCCCCTCACCCCCACAGAGTCACGTCATTCATTCACAAAGGCAGATAGCTTGTAGTTCTATAAGGACTAATGAGCACCCTTGTAGTACACTGACATGTCCCACAGCTTTGTATCCGAAAGCCCATATGGAGGTATGGGCAAAAAAGCTGGAGGATATGTCTGCAAAAGCCCAACATTGCACCCATGATCAGGCTCCTGTGCAAGAGATAATGAATGCACTTTTTTGTTCCCCCCCCCCCCCCCCACCACCACCACCAAAACATTTACCTGTCTCCTCTGATCAATCCAGTGCTGTGCCTGGCTCCAGGTCTTCTCCCTTAACGTCTCTTCTCACAGAAGACTGTGACTGCAGTACCAGGAGAAGAATGGGTTGTGGCTAAGCCATGATGTGTGCGTCTATGGATGCTGCATACTGTGTGAATATTCATTGGACCTACAGGTAAACCTTATTATAGGGTCACCTGTAGGCACAAGTACTTTACTACTACTTTAAGGTTTGACAGCAAAATAAAATGATCAGCCTCTGGATAATCTGTGTTTATAGGTTAGCACAGACCTTACGAGACCAACCAATGGGACTTATATATTGACTATCCAGAATAGGGCATGCTGTTTGAAAACTGCATAAGCATACTTAAAGGGGCTGTAAACCCTTGTGTTTTTTCACCTTAATGCATCCTATGCTTTAAGGTGAAAAAACACCTAACAGTGACCAGCCCCCCCCCCCCCCCCCTTTTACTTAACTGAGCCCTGTATTTTCATCGGCGGAGACGTGCTCTCCCTCTCTCCACCAGGTCCCAGCTCTTGATTGGATAGATTGGTAGCGCAGTCATTGGCTCTCACTGCTGTCAATCAAATCCAATGACGTGGGAGCCGGGGGGCAGGGCTGAGTCTGGCATTCGTGTCTATGGACACAAATGCTGGACTCGGGAGCGCGCCCGCAACATAACCCCCCTCAGAGTAGCGCTTCTCCTAGGGGGTTATCTGATGCAGGGAGGAGCAACGAGAGCCGCCGGGGGACCCCAGAAGTCGAGCATCGGGGTCACACTGCAAAATGAGCTGCACAGTGGAGTATGATATGTTTGTTATTTTAAAAAAAATTGAAACGAGGGTGTACAATCACTTTGTAAGACTAGTGTCTTCTGCATGATAGGCAGATGTGGTGTGTGAGGAGCTCTGAAGCTGGCCATACATCACTCAGTTGGCTAAACAAAAAAAAAAACTTAAAGCGGAAGTAAACCCCTTCATGTGCCGGAAATGTAATACTCCCATTGGTTGTACTCTCAACCAAACTGCCAAACCATCCAATGGCTGATGTCATAACCGATCAGATGTGCAGTCGACTGATCGACTTCTCACGAGCGATAACAGTCATAAATGGATTGAAATTCGCTCTCGGCTTCTGCTGAATTTCGATTCACGTATGGCCAACTTTAGACAGCAAAATACAAAACTTAAATGTTAGAATCCAATTTTTTATTGACAGCAAGAAATAGTCAGGCACCGGACTCAAAAAAAAATTGGATTCTTATGCCGCATACAGACGATCGGAATTTCTGACAACCAAACCATGGATTTTTTTTCCGATGGATGTTGGCTGAAACTTGTCTTGGTCATACAAATGTTGTCAGAAGTTCCGATCACCAACGAACGCGCTAAGTTCAATAGCCAGTGCGGCTCTTCTGCTGGATTCCGAGCATGCGTGGAATGTTGTACGTCGGAATTGTCTACACACGCTCGGCATTTACGACAACGGATTTTGTTGTCAGAAAATTTGAGATCCAGCTCTCAAACATCTGTTGTCGGAAATTCCGACAGCAAATGTCTGATGGAGCCTACACACAGTCGGAATTTCCGACAACAAGCTCACATCGAATATTTGTTGTCGGAAATTCCCACAGCAAATGTCCGATGGAGCCTACACACAGTCGGAATTTCTGACAACAAGCTCACATCGAACATTTGTTGTCGGAAATTCCGACCGTGTGTACGCGGCATTAGACTCAAGCTTTGTGATCCCTACCTACCTTTTTTTGATGTTTCACTGCTGAAAGACCACTACTGATGCCTACAGGAGTTGAGCAGCTAAAGACTTTAACAGATCTCACACAACCCTACCATCTGGATCCTTCAACCTTGAGTTCCAGTTTGTGGGATCAACCACACCATTATCCGGCACCACCCTACGCATCCAAGCCAGTCTCTTCTTAATATTGACAGTAAGCACTTTAGCTGAACTCCCTTTTCTCTGCTTTGGCTGTGGTTGACCTAATCCCGTTTCAGATTGGGCCACCAGAAGAACAGGTGACTTGTTTCTGATGTTCCTACTGTGCAAAAAGAACAAGACATTGTCACATTAGAGAAAAAAAACACAATTTGTCGGAGACAGAGCTCTGCGGTTATTCAGAAGAAAATGGAAAAAGTCTTGTACACTATCCCTGCAGCAACAGAAAACACAAATATAGAAAGAAGTATCAAGCCTTCCCCATTCTTTGAATTTTCAATGAAGAATCGGCTCCCTCTTGATTTAACGCAGTGTGACATCCAGAAAATGTAAAGATATTTCAGATGCTCCTTTTCAGCTCTTTAGAATTTTCAACATCTTCTCTCGACTTCTTTTTTTTTTTTTTTTTTTTTAAATAAACAGCTTTCTAGCGACAGAAGGAAGCAAAACAAAATAACAAATAAAAGTGGGTGTTCGTGGTGACGACTTGCTTTATCTGAAATGAAAGGAACGCACGCAGGTGTCTCACAGAAAGATCTAGAACTAACTGAGAAACACAGAGACAGTTGTATTATTGTAGGCTTGTAAAAAAAATAAAAAAACCTTAATGGTTTTTGGTCAATATTATTTAATTTTGGAGTTTATAAATTTTCAGCTGAACTACAAGCAGAGACAATAGGCTCATGTTAATGCAAAACTGTAATCAGTAAAACATGTTTTTTTTTATTATATTTTTATTTTTTTTAATGCAAGCAGTAATTGTATGTAAATTTGATTTGGCATCAGCCTCTTGGAATCCACTGTATTGTAGAATGGCAGAGCCCAAAATGGGAGAGGAAGAAGTAGCATAATGAGCCAATCGGGTGTTCTGCAGTGTAAGGAGCATGCTGATAGGAGGAGATAGCGGAGATGAACTCAACAGTGTGTAGTTTCATAGTTGGTGACGTTCAATAAAGACACAGTTCTTGTTCAGTATTTTTATTAAAGTTTTCAGGAAGAACAAAAAAAAAGGGGGGGTGAACAATGTCAACCATACAGTAGGACATAGGAAGTAGAGTCATATGTATAGGTACAAATGTGAAAAACAACAATAACAAACATGTGTAGACATTGCAAACCATTTCAATGGTTGAACTTCAAGGTTAGGAGGATCATCTGACACCCTCGGACACCCCATCTGGGAACAAGCTGTGTCGCCAGGGGGAGACAATTCAGCCAAACTTTAGTCTATTGTTTAAGTAATTTGTAGCTCAGTAAGGAACAAAAGTGATACAGTCAAACAGTGGTCCTTAAATGGACAGGACAATAAACAGGTAGCACAACAGTATCCATGTATTTTTAACGCATAGGGCGTTATGTGTACATGTAGACCTTAGTTACATATCAAGTAGCGCAAGGTAACACCCAAAGTCCTGACATCTGGAGCATGTGGGGAGTGTTTAAATTGCCTCAGGTAGCGTAATTAAAAAGTAGAGCTTACATAATGTAATGAGATAGCGCTCATGTAGGAGAGCCTACTGGGGTGCAATAGTTAATTTTCGGGAAGTTGGCTACCCATAGGGGGAAATAAAGACACCAGTTCATCCAGTTCAGTGTGTGTGTGTATGTGTTTATATCACTCCCATTTCTCATATCCCTGTACATTGCGTTCACAAAGAAACACTTCTAAAAGTGTTTTGAATATATCTACACTTCCCATTGACAACACAAACTGTGGAAGGGAGTTCCACATCCTTACCACTCTAAGGCCCCTTTCACACTGAGGCGCTTTGCAGACGCTAAAGTTCTAAAAATAGCACCTGCAAAGCGCCTTCAAACAGCCGTTGCTGTGTCTCCAGTGTGAAAGCCAGAGGGCTTTCACACTGGAGCGGTACGCTTGCAGGACACTGAAAAATGTCCTGCAAGCCGCATATTTAGTGCGCTGTAGGAGCGGTGTATTTACCGCTCCTAAATCGCCCCCTCCCATTGAAAACAATCTGGCAGCGCTCCGAACCCGCCCGCAAAGCGCCACTGGAGCGGTGCTTTGCGGGCGGTATTAACCCTTTTTTGGCCACGGGGGGTAAAACCGCCCCGCTAGCGGCCGAAATGCACCGCTAAAACGACGGTAAAGCGGTGCTAAATATAGCGCCACTTTACTGCCAGCGCACCCAGCGCCTCAGTGTGAAAATAGCCTAACCGTAAGGAACCCCTTATGCAGTTTAGGATTAAACTGCTTCTCGTCAACTCGAAGGCCCCAGGCACTGATGGCTTGCCAATTGAATTATACAAAAAAAAAACTGCTTCTCATCCACCTTGATTGAGTGGTCACATGTCTTCTTAAGAGTCCTAAGATTGGATAGTTTTCTCCTAATGCTAGATTCAACATTTAGATGTCTCTTCTCCAGGAAGAATATGCTTAGTTTCTCAGCTGCTTTTCCTAACTGAGGTCCTCCAGCCCCCTTATTAACTTTTTTGCCCTTCTCTGAACTCTCTTAATTTCCAGCACATCCTTCCTAAAGCAAGGGACAACATACTCAAGATGTGGCTGAACCAAAGTTTTGTAATATGGTAGAATTATAGCTTTACCTAGGTGTCCCCTGCCGGCTCTAACACTGAAAACCATGTGATCAAACACCGCCGATCAATCGGTTCTCACAGCTCCCTGAGCAGAGAGCCCCCCCCCCCCCCCCGCTTACTGGAGTGCTGGGCATGGGGCAGGAGTGGCTGTCGCAGGCTCTCAGTGGCTTGCCAGTCCAGGCATGTGGGCGGATCCTGCCCTTATTGTCACAAATCGGCTTTGCTTCAGCCCGCTGTCAGCTGAAAATGGGTGACAGAACTGCACTCCTGTGATCCACATGATGTACGAGCAAACAAGCTTTGTCTGTACTTCTCCTTTAAAGTGTCAGTGTGACTGTAATAACTGTCAGTGCAGTAGTTTTAGGTCCAAGGTAGCCCCCTACCCCCCCCTAATAAAGGTTTAACCCCTTGATTGCCCCCCAGGTAACCCTTTCACCCCCTTTTGCCAGTGTCACTAAGCGATCGTTTTTCTGATCGCTGTATTAGTGTCACTGCTGTCGCTAGGTAACCATTTTTTTTTTTTTAGGTAACCGCCATGTTTATATAGGTTCATAAATAGGTTTATAGGTCAGGTACCCCCCATATTACAACCTAAATAAAGGTTTTAACCCCTTGATTGCCCCTAGAGTTAACCCTTTCACCAGTGATCACTGTATAACTGTCACTGGTGACGCTGGTTAGCCAGTTAGTTATTTCGTTATTTAGGTTCCCCGTCAGGTTTTTATATAGCGTCAGGTACCCCCATATATTACCTAATAAAGGTTTTAACCCCCTGATTGCCCCTAGTTAACCCTTTCACCCCCTTTTGCCAGTGTCACTAAGCGATCGTTTTTCTGATCGCTGCATTAGTGTCGCTAGGTAACCAGTTTTTTTTTGTATTACTGTTACGGGTGACGCTGGTTAGTTAGCTTGTTTTTTATACTGTCAGGGCACCCGCCATTTATTACCCAATAACGGTTTAACCCCCTGATCGCCCGGCGGGTGATATCAATTAGGTTTTAGGGTCAAATAAGGTCTGCGTCGCCCCAGGTTAGTGCCAGTACTGCAAACACCCACGCGCAAAGCATACACCTCCCTTAGTGGTATAGTATCTGAACAGATCAATATCTGATCTGATCAGATCTATACTAGCGTCCCAGCAGTTTAGGGTTCCAAAAAAAAAAAAAGACGCATTGTTAGCGGGATCAGCCCAGATACCTGCTAGCACCTGCGTTTTCCCCCTCCGCCCAGCCCAGCCCACCCAAGTGCAGTATCGATCGATCACTGTCACTTACAAAACACTAAGCACACATAACTGCAGCGTTCGCAGAGTCAGGCCTGATCCCTGCGATCGCTAACATTTTTTTTGTGGTAGCGTTTTGATTCAGTCGCTTCAGTCAGGAGCTTTTTTACCTGTGAATCTCAAAAAAAATAAAAAAAAATAAAATAGTTGTCGTTTTATTGTTCTCTCTCTCACTCTATTCTCTCTCTATTGTTGCTCTTTTTTTACTCCATTCTATTCTGCAATGTTTTATTATGTTTTATCATGCTTGCTTTTCAGGTATGTAATTTTGTTTACTGTGTTTTAGTGTTAAGCATTTTTTTGTTTTCAGGTGCGCCATTCAGTTGCAACGCGGATTTATTTATCTTGACAGCAACAGCGTTTGCTCCCACGATACATAAAGCCGCGACTCCAACGCTGTAGGAGGTGATTTCACCACCACAGTTAAAAAAAAGAGCATATATGCCGAAGCATGGGGGCAGCAGGGGGGGGGGAGGAGCGATTGGCTCCTAATGCCACGTACATACGGTCGAAATTCCGACCGTGTGTACACGGCATAACTTTTGCGGGAGGATGCCCCCATGCATCGGCATATATAAATGGTGCATGTATGCCCATCATTAGAAGTGGGTGGATGAAGGGAGGTATTCTAATGGTGGGCATACCCACCAATCAATCTCTTTTTTTCGTTCAGCCAAGAGGCTGCATGAAAAAAAAAAGATTACAATATATGTCCAGTATGTTGCTGGACTTTGAATGGTTATACCAGAATGATGCCTGCAGGTTTAGGTATCATCTTGGTATCATTCTTTTCAGCCAGTGATCGGCTTTCATGTAAAAGCAATTCTAGCGGGTAATTAGCCTCTAGACTGCTTTTACAAGCAGTGGGAGGGAATGTCCCCCCTCCCGGATATAAACCGCGCCATTGGGAAATTGGGAAAGCATTTTATCACACCAATCTTGGTGTGGTCAGATGCTTTGAGGGCAGAGGAAAGATCTAGGGTCTAATAGACCCCAATTTTTTCAAAAAAAGAGTACCTGTCACTGCCTATTGCTATCATAGGGGATATTTACATTCCCTGAGATAACAATAAAAATCATAACAAAGAAAAAAAATGGAAGGAACAGTTTAAAAATAAAATAAAAAAGCTAAATAAATAAAAAAAAAAAAAAAAACAAAAAAAAAAAGCACCCCTGCCCCCCCTTCTCTTGCGCAAAGGCGTACACAAGCGTTGGTCTGGCGTCATATGTAAACAGCAATTGCACCATGCATGTGAGGTATCACCGCGAAGGTCAGATCGAGGGCAGTAATTTTAGCAGTAGACCTCCTCCGTGAATCTAATGTGGTATCATGTAAAGGCTTTTAAAGGCTTTTAAAAATGTATGTAGTTTGTCGCCACTGCGTGTTTGTGCGCAATTTTAAAGCATGTCGTGTTTGGTATCCATGTACTCGGCCTAAGATCATATTTTTTATTTCATCAAAAATTTGAGCAATATAGTGTGTTTTAGTGCATTAAAATAAAAAAAAGTGTATTTTTTCCACAAAAAATGCGTTTGAAAAATCGCTGCGCAAATACTGTGTGGAAAAAAAAATGCAACACCCACCATTTTAATCTGTAGGGCCTTTGCTTTAACATTATATATAGTGTTTGGGGGTTCAACGTAATTTTCTTGCAAAAAAAAAATATGTTTTCATGTAAACAAAAAGTGTCAGAAAGGGCTTTGTCTACAAGTGGTTAGAAGAGTGGGTGACGTGTGACATAGGCTTCTAAATGTTGTGCATAAAATGCCAGGACAGTTCAAACCCCCCCCAAATGACCCCATTTTGGAAAGTAGACACCCCAAGCTATTTGATGAGAGCAATGTTGAGCCCATTAAATATTTTTTTTTTTTTTGTCCCAAGAGATTGAATAATGAAAAAAAAAAATATATATATATTTTTTTTACAAAAAGTTGTCACTAAATGATATATTGCTCAAACATGTCATGGGCATATGTGGAAATACACCCCAAAATACATTCTGTTGCTTCTCCTGAGTACGGGGATACCACATGTGTGGGACTTTTTGGAGCCTAGCTGCGTACGGAACCCCAAAAACCAATCACCGCCTTCAGGCTTTCTAAGGGTGTAATTTTTTTATTTCACTTCTCACTGCCAATCACAGTTTCGGAGGCCATGGAATGCCCAGATGGCATAAAACCCCCCAAAATGACCCCATTTTGGAAAGTAGACACCCCAAGCTATTTGCTGAGAGGTATTGTGAGTATTTTGCAGATGTCGCTTTTTGTCACAAAGTTTTGAAAATTGAAAAAAGAAAAAAAAAATTTTTTTTTTCTTTACTTTCTTCATTTTCAAAAACAAATGAGAGCTGTAAAATACTCACCATGCCTCTCAACAAATAGCTTGGGGTGTCTACTTTCCAAAATGGGGTCATTTGGGGGGGTTTTGTGCTATTTTGGCATTTTATGGCCTTCGAAACGGTGATAGGTAGTGAGGAGTGAAATCAAAAATTTGCACCCTTAGAAATCCTGAAGGCGGTGCTTGGGTTTCGGGGCCCCGTACGCGGCTAGGCTCCCAAAAAGTCCCACACATGTGGTATCCCCATACTCAGGAGAAGCAGCAAAATGTATTTTGGGGTGCAATTCCACATATAACTATGGCATGTGTGAGCAATATATCATTTAGTGACAACTTTTTGAAAAAAAAAAAATCTTTTTTATTTTTGTCTTTATTCAATCACTTGGGACTAAAAAAAAAAATATTCAATGGGCTCAACATGCCTCTCAGCAAATAGCTTGGGGTGTCTACTTTCCAAAATGGGGTCATTTGGGGGGGTTTTGTACTTCTCTGCCATTTTAGCACCTCAAGAAATGAAATAGGCAGTCATAAATTAAAAGCGGTGTAAATTCCAGAAAATGTACTCTAGTTTGTAGACGCTATAACTTTTGCGCAAACCAATAAATATACGCTTATTGGCATTTTTTTTACTAAAGACATGTGGCTGAATACATTTTGGCCCAAATGTTTGACTAAAATTACCAGTTAAAGTAGTGCAGTGCGAAATTGAAAAAAGACCTCTGGTCCTTTGGCTGCCAAATGGTCCGGGGCTGAAGTGGTTAATGTATGCTAATAGTCTGCAAGCTGGAGCTTGACATTGCATGCTATTACTGTGTCTTTGATCTCCTAGGACCCCCAGACCCTTTTCAATCATTGATTCCCCCAGAGATTCTCCCCCTAGCGAGTAACTTGTATTCATATTTTTAAACCAAAATGCATTACTTTACATTGTCCAATAATAAACCTCATTTATCATGTAATTGCCCAACCTATTATTGTAGTAAGGTTTTCTTGTAAAGTTGCTATATCCTGTTGTGAAGTTATTGCCCTGCTTAGCTTGGAATCGTCAGCAAACACTGAGACTGAACAATTTATACCAACCTCCGTATCATTTATGAACCAGTTAAACAGATTTGGTTCCAGGACAGAGCCTTGGGGTACCCCACTTACAACCCTAGACCACTCGGAAGATAAACTATTAATCACTACCCTTTGGATGTGCTCCTGTAACCCGTTTTCTATTCAGGTACATACACTATTGTCAATGCCACCAGACTTCAATTATTTAAATTAAGCATTTATGTGGTACTGTGTCAAATGCTTTTGGGGAAACCCAGATACGCCCCGTCCATAGGCTTTCCTCTATCTTAATTACAGTTTACCGCCTTGTAGAATGATTACAGGTTGGTCTGGCAAGAATGATATGTCATAAATCTATGCTGGTTACTACTAATAGTACTATTTTCATTAGCAAACTCTTGGATATGGTCCCGCCAATAGTTTATATACTATTGATGTTAGGCTGACTGGTCTGTAGTTTCCAGATACAGTATATATCTCAGCCCCTGTTTGAATATTGGTACCACGTTTGCTTTTTGCCAATCAGCTGGTACCATTCCAGTCAGTAAGCTGTCCATAAAAATTAGGAACTACAGTCTGGCTATAACATGGCTAAGTTCTTTGAGGGCTCTCGGGTGTAAACCATCTGGCCCTGGTGATTTTTTCACATTACGTTTTTCACGTCCCTTTTGAACACTGGCTGCTGTTAACCAGACAAGTAAATTCCATGCAACGTTACCAACAATACTGTCTTGAGTACTTAAAGCGGAGTTCCACTTAAAAATGGAACTCCAGCTTTAACCACTCCTCACCCCCTTACATGCCACATTTGGCATGTAATTTTTTTTGGGGGGGGAGTGGGGGCTTCATTAGGAGGGGGACTTCCTGTCCCACTTCCTCCTTCCGCCCCGTAACCGCCTAGGCGACTCCTCCCTCTAGGCGATCTCCTGGGACACGTGACAGGTCCCAGGAGATCGCCTATCCACTCCGGGAGCGCAGCGCGGCTCGCGCATGCGCCGTGCGTGCCCGGCCGTGAAGAGGAAAGCTATCACGGCCGGGTGCCCAGAGTGGAAATGGCGGCGCCGACGAAGAGGAGGGGGAGAGGAGCGACACCCCGTTCGGCCGCATCGCTGGACCGTGGAACAGGTAAGTGTCATTTTTTTTAAAAGTCAGCAACTACACTTTTTGTAGCTGCTGACTTTTAAAATGCCTGGAACTCCCCTTTAACGCTTTCTTTTCCTTTGTAAGAACTGAGGAGAAGAGTGTATTTAATACAGTTGCCTTCTATCCGGCACTTGTGGCCAACTTTCTTGGCCATCTTTTATGGGGCCAATATGCTGTGACCTTGCGTTCTTACTATTAATATATTTAAAAAAATTTAGGGGATTATTTTTTTTTTTTTTTACTCTCCCCCACTATGTGTGTCTCATAAATTATAGCAGAAAGTAAAAAATTGAGTTTTTTATTTTTTTTTCAAAATTGACGGTCTTTTGTCTATAGCGAAAACAATTTGTGCTGCTGTGGCCAAGTATACCTCAATGGGGGTCAGAACAAGTCCATGGAGCAAAATATACTCGTATAACCTTTCGGTAACCATAAAAAAGCGATATTACCCTTTAAAAACCCATCCAGTCTTTTTTCTTTAATTCAGTGATTGATTCTTCTATTGCTAACTCGATTCAATAGGGCATTTCGAATCTAAATAGCAGACACAGGTGGATTTTCACGTTACGGATCTTTTACTGAGCTTTGTGTTTTCCCAGAGTCCTCCCGCATAGGCCCTCTCCCCTCAGTATCACAGCAGATTATGCTTAAGAGCTGTCAGTGAGGCCAGCTAGGAATTAAGTAGGAAAATGAATTTTTTCTCCCCCCCCCCCCCTCCCCTTCCAACGTTGAATGCAGCCTCCTCGGCTGTGATCATTTCCCATTTATGACATCTCAATCCGATCTGAATGAATGATTAAGAGCGCTCGGGATTTTGATCGTCTCTGAATTCAGTATTCTCTAGTAGTACTTTTCACTTAATGTTGAGTTATTACCCGGATGCCACTTAGTTTATCAGCCAGTGGTTAAATCCGGGGGCCTCGATCGGCGGCGGGAGAACGCCGACACATTATCACACGGCAGCAGGCTGCCAACCGCGAGCGCCTTGTCCTCGTCATTAACAAGTACAATGTATGCAGAACACCAGAGGGGAATTAAAGCCACAAAAAAATACCTCAGGGTGGTATTTTTAATATGAGAATTTAATTTGTAATTTCACAGATTAAGAATTTTGGCAGCAATAATCCTTTTATCAACTCACAGCAGGTAATTTGCAGAAGCATAACCGTAAGGAGATAGGCTCCAGCAGAAACACATCTTTGCATAACGTTAAACGACGCAAGCACTGACACCTTTTGAAGGGAGGGAGAAAAAAAAAGATGAAAAATCATTTTATTTTAAAGGAAGGGTTTTTTTTTTTTTTTTTTTCGTTAAATGCCTCCAGTGAAATTTGAAGTTGGAGGAATATGGCTTCTGTGCTGGGAAGATAATCATTATGAAACACATCCAGATGCAAAAAAAAAAGAAAATGAAAAGCATTCTGCCTACATATGCAGAGAGCTTGGTTTTCAAATTTTAATATATTTGTTGTAAACACATCAAGGAAGCCTGTGGTATGTAATATAGCTGCCTTTTTAGGTCCATTTTAATTCAAAAAGGAGTGACCACCCAGAATTTCATTCCAATGGTATTGATGGGATATCCATATGGTACCCACACGTGTTTACTTGAAGCTGGCAGATGTAGAGGCTGGCTAAAAAAAAATTCAGAATTCCCGGCAAATGGCTAACCTGTCAAAGGATTTTCAAATGTGTTCAGCCATTCTCCTGATTTAGGCAGTTAGCCAGACAGCCTAGCCAAGTCTCCACGAGTGCAATTAAAAAGTACACATTACTGGGGGTATCAAACTTCTACAGCCTACTCACAAGTAGTGCCTATTCACAAAAAACTTCTATGCTATTTTGGGAATGTGCCATTCAATCCTCAGCTACTCACAAGCAATGGTGCACTGCCACATGACTTCCTCTCAAACACTCTCAATGCCTATCACACTGGGAATCTTCTCAAAAGCTCCTACACAACTGGTACTTTACTCCTAATAGGCTGGCTACCATCTATCCAACTCAACCCCCCCCCCCCCCCCAATGCTGGTGAAATTGCAGCCTTACCGGATCATCCCCACATATCTGGTGGGCATGCCCCAACATTGCCACTTTCTGGTCCTCTGTCTTTGCCTTGGCCTCTGCCATCATCAAACTCCCACTCAAACCAGACCCAAAACTGGCTTTACTGGGAATAGGCATGGACTCCTTGCCTCCTGAATTTCACTCTATACTAACTTTTATATTTTTATAGTGGCTAGACTTACCAAAACTAGAAGCTGGAAACAAGCAACACCTCCCGATGTTTCGACCACCGTACACATCGTAAATGAACATGCCCTATTCTAACTTATGTTCCCTAAAGCTCATCTCCTCCAAGACCAATTTCTCACTACTTGGTCTCTGTTGACTTCTCATCCCTCCTGCACCCTACCCTAGTCTCGCAAAGCGATCCTGGATCTACAACCTGCACCTCATCAAGTAACTTCGCCAAGTAACCTACTTTTTTCCTCTCCATGGCCTAGCAATATCTGCAAAGTTAATTACTTTGATAATAACCTACAATGCATCACATATGTACCCTTACTCATGCAAATTCTTTTATTATGTGGTGTCATACCTGCCTATTACCTGCTTTCCACTTGCCCCTTACTTTTTTACTACCCACTTGCTCATCCCCTTTACTCACCCACGTCTTCCCCTCTCTTTGTCTCTAGTTGCCTTTGTGGCTATTGTTATTGAATCGTCAGTACTTTTACTAAAAACTGATTGTCATGCTACTGTTAATCCATAGTCATATATACTTGATTCCTTTGCTTTTTTTTTTCAAAATGAAATTAAGACATATTGAAACTAAAAAGTACACATTGGTTAAGGACCCATTCATAATTTTTTAGCTGCATGGAGTTTGGTTGAGAAAAAAAATCCACGTTGGGTTAACTATATACACTATGCAAGGATATTCGAGAATTTTATTGCTAAGTGTTACTAGCTTTTGTTCTGTAGGTAGTGGGGTAAGCCATATTGGTCTACTTGCTGAGTGTTCGTTGGGACCTGAGGACAGAGCAGCAATGCATAAGATGGCAATATCTCAATCCAGACATAACCCCTCGTGGACACTTGTTCAGGATTTCTGGCAGGAAAACGCTGCTTTAAAAACACTATTTTATCAGCGTTTTGCATTGCCGTTAATGCACGTTTAGTGGCGCTAGCTTTTAGCCACGTTTCTCTGCCTCTATTTAAAATCAATGGTTCCCTATGGGAGCCCATTGATTTCAATAGAAGTCACACCAGAAATCAGATCATCATGATCCGACTTGCGGTGCGACTTGTGTGCTAAGGCTGAAGGGGAACCCCGCCAAAATTAAAAAAAACTTTGGTGTGGGCTACCCCTCTCAGACAATACCAGGTCCTTCGGTCTGGTATGGATTTTAAGGGGAACCCCCTTCGCTGAAAAAACGGCATGGGGTCCCCCCAAAATCCATACCAATCCCTTATCCGAGCACGCAGCCTGGCCGGTCAGGAAAGGGGATGGGGATGACCAAGCACCCCCCCTCCTGAACCGTACCAGGCCGCATGCCCTCAACATGGGGGGGTGGGTGCTTCAGGGCAGAGGGGGTGAAGCGCCCCCCCACCCCAAAGCACCTTGTCCCCATGTTGATGAGGACAAAGGGCCTCTTCCCGACAACCCTGGCCTTTGGTTGTCGGAGTCTGCAGCGGGGGGCTTATCGGAATCTGGGAGCCCCCTTTAATAAGGGGGCCCCCATCTCCCGGCCTCCCATCCTATGTGAATGTCAAAATAAAACACACTGCACAGGTTTTTAAAGTAATTTATTAGGCAGCTCTGGGGGTCTCTTCTTAAGAAAGGATTTCCCTCTTGCTGTCCCTTGAGACAGGACGTTAACAGAAAAATCTCCCTATACAAAAATTAAAAAAATATTGTATATCAAATATACATTGATATAAAGTATCAGTAAATTCATCCCGCTATATAAGTTGGCAAGACTAACACAAAATAATTCATCCCTAAATTGCAATATTCCACGTAGGATAAATTCCCCCCTTTTTTTTTTCTTGCCTTGGAGCCTGTGGTAGCCAAATGCAGCATCGGAGCGATGCTGCATCCACCTAGGTAAGTATGATTCTAAAATAAAAAGAAATCCCATACTTATCTTCTTTTTTTTTTTTTTTTTTATTCTAAATACCTTTTTTTTTCCTTTTTTTTTTTTTTTTAAAAAAATTCACATTTCTTCTCTTTTCAGCTGCACAAGAGCTTGGGAAGGAGAAGCAGCAGCACACTGATCTTCCCAGTGAATGGGGGGGGGGGGGGGGGGTCAGGTGTCAAGTCTGATCATTGGAGGAAAGCAGGCTGAGTTCCCAGCACAGCTACAGAACTGACCAAGCTGTTATCTCATGGTGTGGTCCATTTTTAATAGGAAAGCAGAGGGACTGGCAGGAACACCAGGGATTCCACATAAAGAAAGCAATACAAAGAGAACAGGATACATTTTCATACAAGTACATGGTACAGCAGGCACATATCAGGAATATGAAGTGTTGGTTTACATAATCTTTAATGAAGTTATATGTCATATGGTTATGCTGGAATTGAGGGGAGCACGGGGCTCCCGTGTGTAATTAGGGCTGTTCAGGAGACAGAACCGGAGCAAGTGTGGGCAGGTGGCAACGCTGCAAAGTGAAGATCATCCTACAGAGCGTTGCCATTGGGAATGAAGAAGCCACTGGCATTTTACGGAAATGGTTTTACAGTTAAATGAGGGCAATTTTATTTGAAAAAAAAAATGTTGGGTTTACTAACACATTCAGGATTCCTTATGCTTTACAAAACTAAGAAAAGGAAAGTTTTGACTTTAGATAAACTTTAAGTATCGATCCCGGTTTGAAAGTTACCTAAGCATTATTGATGATGGCACCATGTCACCGCAACATTGATGTCACCACTGTGCTGTACTGGTTACAACTGGTGAAGAGGAAGTTTTGATTTTCTGTATCTTTTCTCTCCTCAGTGTCTTCCATTTTTACCGTACCGAATGTGAAGTTGCAGCCAGAAGCCGGAGAGAGCCTGCGAGTGTTTGGGAAAAACAATTTCAGCAAAAGTCTCTCCAATAGCAAGCACTGATAATGTATCACCATGTACGTGGAAGCCAGGTAAGTGCTGGAGGGTGGTCTTATTATGGGAATAATTACTGTACTCCCATTCCTGGAAAAGAAAAAAAAAAGAATAAAATAAAAATATATATATATATATTCTCAATATATTGTTATTTTACTATTAGACCCCTTTAACACTGGGGCGTTTTTCAGGCGCTTTAGACCTCCTCTTCTCTAGCTCCTTTGTCACCTCCTCCCATGCTCACCTCCAGGATTTCTCCAGAGCTTCTCCCATCCTTTGGAACTCCCTACCCAAATCTGTCCGACTGTCCCCTAATCTATCCATCTTTAGACAATCCCTGAAAACCCTTCTCTTTAACCACTTAAGCCCCGGACCAATTTGCAGCAAAGGACCAGGCCCCTTTTTGCGATTCGGCACTGCGTCGCTTTAACTGACAATTGCGCACTCGTGCGACGTGGCTCCCAAACAAAATTAGCATCCTTTTTTTCCCACAAATAGAGCTTTCTTTTGGTGGTATTTGATCGCCCCTGCGGTTTTAATCTTTGCGCTATAAACAAAAATAGAGCGACAATTTTGAAAAAAATTCAATATTTTTTACTTTTTACTATTATAAATATCCCCAAAAAATATATAAAAAGTTTTTTTTTTCCTCAGTTTAGGCCGATACGTATTCTTCTACATATTTTTGGTAAAAAAAATCGCAATTAGCGATTATTGATTGGTTTGCGCAAAAGTTATAGCGTTTACAAAATAGGGGATAGTTTTATAGCATTTTTATTAATATTTTTTTTTTTTTACTAGTAATGGCGGTGATCAGCGATTTTTATTGTGACTGCGACATTACTGCGGACACATCGGACATTTTAGACAAATTTTTGGGACCATTGTCATTTATATAGAAATCAGTGCTATTTAAATGCATTGCTTCCTATGTAAATGACACTGGCAGTGAAGGAGTTAACCACTAGGGGGCGGGGAGGGGCTAAGTGTGACGTGTTGTGTTTTTTTTTTTTACTGTAGGGGGGCGTGGCTGTACGTCTGACATCATTGATCGGCTTTCCCGATGACAGGGAACAGCTGATCAGTGACAGGCAGTGTAGGAAGCGCGGGGAGAGGTTTGTTTACACAGACCTCTCCCCGTTCTTCAGCTCTGTGACCCGATCGCGGGACACCAGCGGCGATCGGGTCCGCTGGTCCCACGGCCGTGGTCACGGAGCTCCCGACCAGGTCATGCAATTTAAGGGCACGTATACGTGCTTTTGCCTAGCCGTGCCATTCTGCTTACGTATATCGGCATGAGGCGGTCGGGAAGCGGTTAAAGAAGCTTATCCTGTTTCTAACACTGTTTTACTTCCTCCATCTGCTCATCCCCCACAGCTATTACCTTTTGTATCAATTGGCCCTTCCTTTTTAGATTGTAAGCTCTAATGAGCAGGGCCCTCTGATTCCTCTTGTACCAAATTGTAATGTAACTGTAATGTCTGCCTTTATTTCGTTAAGCGCTGCGCAAACTGTTGGCGCTATAAAAAACCTGAATAATAATAATAAATGGACTTTACCTGCTGTTAGTGTTAGTTGCTGTATGGTGGCTGTGACTTACTGCACCACACTCAT
This sequence comes from Lithobates sylvaticus, assembly GCA_028564925.1. Taxonomy (NCBI): domain Eukaryota; kingdom Metazoa; phylum Chordata; class Amphibia; order Anura; family Ranidae; genus Lithobates; species Lithobates sylvaticus. The sequence goes on along the minus strand of CM053030.1, from coordinate 492,901,241 downwards.
AGAAAGTCTTGCTCACAGATCTGACTCGTAGAACACAATGCACTCTTTACAGCGGTTGGTATTTTTTCTCAGCAGCTGTTGTGATTGCAAACGTTTTTTGAAGTTTTATTGCAGTTGAGTATATTTCATCTTACGTCCTGTCCCTGTAATATCGCTACAAAAAATGAGGGGAGACGTACACAATAAAAATAGTAGTTTGAATGATGTTCTAACCCTTCCTGCTCTGTCCAAAAAAAAAAAAATGTCTGGGGATGGATTCAAAATGTATCTAAAACTCAAGAACTAAATAACAAAATCTTGGTATATTGCACCTTACCAGTCCTTATGCCCCGTACACACGAGCGAAATTTCCGTCCGAAAAATCTTGGATGGTTTTTCCAACGGAATTCCGTTCAAGCTTGCCTTGCATACACACGGTCAAACAAAAGTTCTCTGAACTTTCAACCATCAAGAACGCGGTGACGTACAACATTACGAAGAGCCGAGAAAATTAAGTTCAATGCTTCCAAGCATGCGTTAAATTGTTTTGGAGCATGCGTGATTTTTTGCGTGTCCGAATTGCATACAGACTATCACATATTCGGATAGGAACTTTTCCCAACCGAAAAATAGAGAACCTGCTCTCAATCTTTTGCTGGCTGGAATTCCGCCAGCAAAAGACCGATGGAGCATACACACGGTCGGAATTTCCGACCAAAAGCTCACATCGGTCCTTTGCTGGCGGAATTTCCGAACGTGTGTACGGGGCATAAGATGTAGTGGTTGAATTTTACTTTTAGAATATATTTTCCTTTATTTTCACCTGGTGATTCTGCCAATCACATTGTCCCTATTCAAGGGTGACCACACTCATTCACTGTACTATATCTAGAAGCATTGTCACCCTAGAAGAGCAGGTAGGGCGACAACCCCCCCCCCCCCCACCACCACATAACCTACGGGGGTGTCCTGTAGTCCACAGAGGTGAACTAGGCAAATCTTGATAACACTACAGAGTGTACAGGGAATATCCAACCCCCTGGATTTCTGGAAGTATCAACATTTTTGTTTGGAAGAGGAGTTCCAGCCTGGGGAAAAAATGTCAGCAGCTTCAAATACTGTAGCTGCTGACTTTTAGTATATAGTCACTCACCTGTCCAGGGAGCCCGCAATGTCGGCACCCCAGTCGATTTTCGGATTGGCTGTCGGGTGCTGCCGCTGCCATCTCCGCTAAGGGGAAACCAGCAGTGAAGCCTTTCGGTTTCACAGATGGTTCCCCACAACACATGCGTGAAGCGCACTTTCTAATTGGCCCGACATAGGAGGAAGGAGAAGGGGGGCTGAGTGTCCTAGGGACGGCGCCCTCTCCCGGAAGTGGGGACAGGTAACCCCCCCCGAAGTTGCCAAATGTGGCACTGGAGGAGGAAGTTCCACTTTTGGGTGAAACTCCACTTTAAGACTTATCAAATAGATATAACAAAACCTTTTCGATGGTATATTGAACAGGTCAGAAGGGAGGAAATCGTTCATTGACAGGATTCGTTCACATGAGCTTTGCTCTCTGAAGGGTGCTCCACATTTGGATCGCTCTTCAGAGAGCATTTGACTGGCATGTCTTCCTCACCCCTTTTAACACCTCGAAGCTCGCACTTGTGTGCCAATATTGCATGCGGCTGCAGGGTGCTCCCATTCGTTTGGGAGCACCCTGCTCCCAACCGAATGGGAGTAATTGGGGAGTAAAGCAAAGTAATTGTGAGGCAAAGCATCGTGCCTGCAGCTAAAGGGTGAGGGTGTGGGGGCAATAAAATCATGGCTCAACCGCAGGGTTTTACCACCTCCCAGTTGCTAATGTGGCTGAGCCCTTAGGGTTTTTTTAAGGTAAAATAATATTATTTTGGTGCAATAAATTATTGATACAATAATGATGCAATATACTGTATGTGCTCACTATAACATATGAAAAACCAATGGTAACCAAGCAAACATCTGCCCCACTTGAGTTCCCACCACTGCGCTTACAAATAAAAGTCATTTTTATTTATTTATTATTTTTATAATCTATAATATAATATAAATTAGCATATTTTATAGTGAAAATAATATATTAGAGTTTTCCTTTAAATATCTTTCATTTGATAATATCCTGAAGCTTTACATATTTGTTTACAAATGTTCTGGAAATCCTTGCTACATACAGTAAATCAGTTTGTTGTTAATGTTTAATAACCGAATCTTTGTTTTATAATTACAAATAAATGTGAAAATCTATAATCTAATATATTTTTTCCCCCTAAAAATGATTTTAGTTTTTAATACATTGAATCTGAAATAATAATAAAAAAAAAAATAAAAATCCTGCACTTTTAAAGTAAAGCATGAATGATTTTAATTTGTACAGTGGTTCGGAATTTACAGTTTTTTGTGATGACTCGCTGATAGGCGAGACAAATTTCACCTCCTCAGGGCGAAATAGAGCTGATAAAAATAATTTAAATATTTGCTTTTGGCGATTTTCACCAAAGGGGTGGAATTTAAATACAGCAATGTGACTGAAATATTAACCAGCCCATTTGCATAAAATTGATTTCAATTACCGCACAGAGAACTGGGGCTAAAGATGATGCAAATTACCAATGCAAATGATGGCACTTGCAACACAGATGTGAGGAACGGTAAGGAGCAACTGCCGGAAAACAAAGTGGTGATGAGCGTCATTTGTGTTCTATGCGGTTACTGGGAGAGAAGCAGCTCACTTCTTTACTCCATTTATTTCTCATTCTAAAGCAACACTTGCAAATATGAAAGTTGGGATAAAAGAAGTACCTGCAAAGGAGGTAAAAATATGCCTCTTTACTGCTGCCTAACACCAATAAGAACAATTGTTTCTCAAAGTCTCATGTCAATCTTATGTGCCCATGGTTCACTTTTTTTTTTACGGGGGGTTGGTTCAAAACTTTATTGGACCATTATTTCATAATACACCTAATCACATAAAAAGATCAAACACCAAAAATTCTCCTTTAACTTCATGAACAAACTCAATAACACAATTTGAGCCTATTTGCCGTTCAAACTTACATTTGTGCATAGATCTTTGCGTCCCTGGACCATAAACCATTAGGGCACTTTCACACTGAGCAGGGTCGGCGGTAAATCGCCGCTATTTTTATTGGCGCTTAACCGTAGTTTCTGCGGCGCTTTACGGACGCTAGCCGGGCGCTTTTAACCCCCGCTAACAGTCGAAAAAAGGGTTAAAAGCATCCACAAAACGCCTTTGGCGGAGCTGCCCATTGATTTCAATGGGCAGGGTCGCTGTAGGAGCGGTGTATACACCGCTCCAGCAGCGCCTCAAAGATGCTGCTTGCAGGACTTTTTTGACCCCTTTCACACTGAGGCGCTTTACAGGCCCTGCATAGCGCCTGTAAAGAGCCTCGGCTTTCACACTGGAGTGGTGCGCTTGCAGGACGGTAAAAAAAAAGTCCTGCAAGCCGCATCTTTGCAGCGCTGTAGGAGCAGGGTATACACCGCTCCTACAATGCCCTTGCCCATTCAAAACAATAGGGCAGTGCCTCCAAACCACCGCTGCAGCGGAACTTTGCAGGCGGTTTTAACACTTTTTTGGCTGCTAGCATGGGTTAAAACCACCCCGCTAGTGGCCGAATAGTGCTGCTAAAACGACGGTAAAGCGGGGCTAAAAAAAGGCAATTTTTAGCGCTATAGCGCCTGTAAAGCACCTCAATGTGAAAGTGGTCTTAAAGTAAATAACAAACGCCAAAAAAGAGGGGGAGAAGGGAGAGAGAGAAAAAAAAAAAAGAGAAAAGAAAGACAGGCTTCTTTCACATATCAGGCTATGGCCATCTTTATTGACCAAAGCGGGATGACCGTGCATGTCTTTTGCAATAAAAGCCTGTATTCTTACAGTTTTTAAAAGCAGGACTTTAATTCCACTTTAGGAGCGGAGTATGTTTTTGGCAGACCAATGGATATTTTTCTGCTATTAAAGGGATAAAATATGGTGAAATGTGCGTATACTGCAGAAATGTACATTGTAATGTAATGCCTCGACATACTCTTTAAAAGATGCTTTAAGAAGTTCCTATGTATGTGTAGCAGTTACCCCGATAGGGACTGCTGAGAATTGTGGTCCACATGTCACCCTGCCCAGCACGGCATTCACCTCTCAAACACTCAGAGACATAGAACCGTCCATAGGCTTTGTTTTTTTTGTTTTTATTAAAGGGATTTAACTTGGATGGGGTAAGGGAAATATGGGATGCCAAGTAGAATTGATAGAACTTGCTTCAGACCACTATATACAGTCCAGTATATACACTACATTTCTCTTCTTGAACATCGTTTCCTCTCTAATCTCCAGGCACAGCTAGCACAAAGTAATTAGGCCTGACACTGGCTCAGCCAGGCCTTTAGCAATTGCCCTTTGTAGGCAGGGACCGTGGGCCCCTATGGTGTAGCAAAATAGAAAGTCTTTAGTGCTAGCTGTCCTACACACATGGCTACTGAGCCCAGTAAGCCATCTTCAGGCCCTGCCAGCTCTCCTGGCTGCAGCTGCCTCTCTCCACTGCCCCATTCACCACAATCCACTGTTCTGGTTCTGCACCCATCTCAGACTGCTAGTTCCCAGTCCTCTCAGGCGTGCCTCCCTAGTCCTCCCGACTGTGCCTCACTCACCATGACCAGTTGTCCTCTCACTCTCTCATGTGCCTCCAGTCCAGGACCTCTTCACGTCTTCTTAAAGTTGGTCTAGACTGCACCCGAGCCCAGGCCCAAGGTCACCTCCCCCTCCTCCGAAACTGGGGAGCTCCCTCAAAGGCCCCCGACAGCCTCCACACTCTTTCACTCCAGCTCTTCCATCCGACAACTCCTCCCCAGCTGGGCTGACCCTGGGTATTTAAGGAGGCCTGCCCCCTGTCAATCCAAGTTGGGGATTGGTCAAGGCTCCTCAGAACACCCCAGGCAACTCTACCTCACCTTTCCTCCTCTTTTTCCAGAACCTTCTAGAAAGCTCTCGAAAGAAGAAAGAGGTCTAATGCTGTGTACACACGATTGGAAATTCGTCCAGCAAAAGACTGAAAATGCGACCGTGTGTGTATGCTCCATCAGACTTTTGCTGGCAAAATATTGAGAGAATGTTCCTATGCGTGCTCGGAAACAATTCGATGCATGCTCGGAAGCATTGAACTTAATTTTCTCGGCTCGTCGTAGTGTTGTATGTCACCACGTTCTTGACGGTAGAAAGTTCAGCAAACTTTTGTGTGACCGTGTGTATGGAAGCCAAGCTTGAGCGGAATTCCGTCGGAAAAAACATCCAATATTTTTCTGACGTAAATTCCGCTCGTGTGGAATGCCTGTGAGTCACCATCTGCTACACTGAGCCACTTCCAGCCCAAAATGAAAACAAACAGGCCTAGCAACCAGCCGCCAGACCTGCCTTATTTCACCTACTCTCTCTAGCACACTACTATAGGGTGCGACATATGGCATGTGATAGCTGATGAACTCAAATACTATTGACTGATGCGCAGTTGTATCTTATGATGCTAGGGTATAGTGCCATGCCATCATTGGTGAATTGATTACATATTATCTTATGGCGCTGGGTAGTTCTCCATACTGTATGGATGTATAATGCCATCATTGGTAAATGGATTACATATTATTTCCTTTAAGTTTTAGAATACCAATTTTTCACAGTAGTTCCTAGATCAACGACATAGTACTAATACCAGACTTGGAATTTATTTTTTTCGATTGTACTTTATTAATTTTTAAGGCTTTTGATGTTTATTTTGTTTGTCTGTTTCTTTGTACAAGAGATGGATTACAGCATGTCCTATGTGCACCACGATACATTATTGATACATGAACAGCAGCCATATCCCAGTAGACGGTCCCTGAGCTTTTCTAACAGAATGTCTTATCATGAAAGACACTTGTTTGAGGTGAAGTGTCTGCATGACATTAGAATGCACATCACATTATATAAATATGACGTGCACATCAGAGGAAGTTCTGAACTGCTGCCTTTATGGGACTCCCAACAGGCCTTCCACAACCTTCCGGAAATGGCAGGATATCCCACGTGGCCCCTCGGGCCCATTCACATCTTTGAGCTTTCCTGTGCATTTTTCTTCTTCAGCACATTTGAGCTGCCCTTTGTCAGGAAAAGATCCATTCACCCGGAGGTCTGCCTGCTGTGTGGCATTTGGGCATGTTTCCAAACTGCGGCTTGCAGCAGTTTAAGTAAGCTTTGTACAGCATGCATTGATAGGTGGCCTAAAAGGCACATATTTTTTCACCACAATAAATTGTTATAATTGCTGCAAACATTTTAGCACAGATTTAAAGAAGCTCTATCAATTAAAAAAATAAACAAAGCAGTACCTCTTCCACCACCTGTGCCACCAGATTTGACTATATTGAAGAGATACCTGTTCCTGAAAAGTCTTAAGATTCCAACACTTCTAGGCATGATGATCTCCTGGTCTCCCTATGGCTTTTTTGATTCCTCTCGCTACCTCGGTTTTATTATGGGACACAGCAGTGGAGCAGAGGCTGGGGAAGTGCCCAGTGGAGGACAGTTGGAAGTACATCAGGTACAGAAAATCAGCAGAGCCAGCAGAGGGACAGAAGGGAAGCATTACTTAACTATCCCCCATGTTTTTTTTCTCCCTCCTACTTGTAGTGCTGCAATCTCTTTAAAACACATATTCACCTACACAGCAAAATCTGCCTTTCCTGTTTTGATCTGCTGTTCATTTGACATACATCGGGTCCTGCGTCTTCATCTTAGTCCTCTTCAGTTTTCTGCAAACCATATTCCCATCGCACACATTCCTGGAATAAGCTCTTTAGGCTGCTGGGTGCTGTAGCCATCACCAGCTGGATACTGGTGATCACCGGTGAATTACTACATACGATATGTGGATATTTGCCAGCACACCAAGGATCATCAATTTCATTCAAACTTTTTTTTTTTTTTTTTCAAGAAAGATCACATCACAAAGCAGCAGGGGCGTTGCTAGGTCTACAAAAGATCTGGGGCCAGAGCCCATAGCAGCAAAGTAATGAAAGTCAAACGCTTGGGCGGCATACACATGTATATAATATACGTGTGTGTGTGTGTATATATACATAGATAGATAGATTATCTATCTATCTATCTATCTATCTATCTATCTATCTATCTATCTATCTATCTCTCATTACATCAGGGTGCTCAGAAAGCTTGCCACGTCATCTGCCACCAGATGCGGATTGTTACATACAGAGAGGCTGGTGGGTATACACAGAGGCTGGGGTATATACAGAGAGGCTGGTGTATATACTGTACAGAGAGGCTGGGTATATACTGCACAGAGAGGCTAGTTTATATACAGAGAGGCTAATTTATATACAGCGAGGCTGGTGTATATACAGAGAGGCTGGTGTATATACTATACAGAGAGGCTGGGTATACAGAGTGACTAGTGTATATACTGTACATAGAGGCTGGTGTATATACTGTACAGAGAGGCTGGGTATACAGGGAGGCTGGTGTATATACAGAGAGGCTGGGTAGTACAGAGTTCCCCCCCCCCTTTATTGTCTGTACTCACTTGCTCAGGTGATCGTGTGAGAAAGTTCCTCCAGACTCTATGATTTGGGCGGAGCAAGGGAGGAGACTCGCTCTCACACACACAGTGATCTCCTGGCTCTGGCTGTCAGTGAAGCACGGAGTGCAGACTCAGTTAAAGTGCCGTGGCTGTGTGGGACAGCGCTGTGTCAGGCTGGCCCTAGACTCGGGGCTATGGGCTCTAGCCTCAATAGCCACCCCCTAGTGCCGCCACTGCAAAGCAGTGTAGTGCAACGTTTCGGAGCCACGCAGGATCCCTTCGTTAGGCAATTCCAAAACGTTGCACTACTCTTCCGTTTTCTGCCTCATTGGGTACATTCAAGGAGCTACTGATGACATACTGAGCCCACCCTCCTGGGAGATGTGATGTTAGAAGGATGGAGGTATCCTCCTTGCTGTGCTATTGTATTCTGACATTGCGTACTCCTCCACTGTCAGAATACACTGATCAGCGCTGCAGCCGCTGATCGATTTACATTTTTTTATTCTGAGAGCGGAGTCTCTTCTGCTGTCAGAATAAACTGATAAACACTGCAGCGGATTGGCTGCAGCTGCTGAACAAATTAAAATCTTCCAACAATCGTGTCTTACAGAAGTTGAGCGACAATGCCCATAGTTGAATTAAAATTTGGCGGGTCACTGCTGAACTGGCCAAATTTAATTCCATCTATGGCCAGCCTAAGTATCCCAGGAGGCTTCAGGACCAGGGACATGGCATTCTGGTCAGAATAGCATCAGGACCAAATACAAGAATAATAAAAAAATAAACACAGAAAAAAATCTGCTTGTGGAGGAAGGAGGTGTTTTAAAGTAACTAACTCCCTTTTGGGAGTTAAGTTCCGCTTTAACAGTGTTTTTTCAGGCTTTGTGTTTGTTTTTGGGAAGTGAAAGAGTGTATTTAATGTATAATGTAAGCGGCACACCACTGATAAGAGGTCCAGATTATTTTATTAAAAGTCAGGGATACAAGCTAAAAAAGTAGCCAACACATTTTGGGGGTCCAAGCGGGGCACTGAAGGAAGCCTTCATCAATGGAAAAAATACAAACATAGGTCCAGTTCACTTCTGGTTTGTTAACATTGTTGCCAGTCAACCACTGTTAAAGGGACACTTGTACTCCCAAAATGCATTGGCCATCTGACCAGGAACCAGATCATTCACACCAACACCAATACCCTAAGTCAGGGGTTTCCAAACTATGGCCCTATAGTTGTCCAGGAACTGAAATTCCCATCATTCCTAGTCATGTCTTTAAATGTCCAATGCCTTGTGGGATGTGTAGTTCCGTAACAGAAGGAGGGCCGTAGTTTGGAGATCCCTGCAATAAGTTAACAATACCAGTAAGATATTCCTATGGGTCCAGGGCTATCTTTCCACTTTCCTCAACTGTTTAAAGTGCTAGTCCACTGTTAGTGGATCACTGACTTTCCATTAAAGGGAAATAGTGATACACATGCCTGGGATGAGTATGACCCAGTATGACACAGTAAAGAACCTCAAGAGCTCATGTGGCATCGAGCAGGCTGCTTAGTGATGATATGGCAGGGACAGGTGTTTGGTTTGTCTGGGATGATAATAAAGTCCACTGAAAGGGTCCTTATACTTTATTGTTTTTATAGTCTTTTTTTTTTTTTGTTTTATTATACTATTTATTTTACTTTTTGTTTTAGTTTTAGGATTTTGGTAGGAAACATTATGTCTAATGGTTGACTTCAAGGTTTAGGGGCTAGGCTGAGGTTTAGTTTAAGATCAGAAGTTATGTAGAGGTTAGGTTTGGTTTAGGCATTCATTTTGTTTTATGGGGTAGGGTTATAGGTTTAGATTGGAGTTCAGGGTTAGATTGATGTTGTGGAATGAGAAGAGGTTTAGAGCTAGGAGTTGGATTCTGTTTAGGTGAAATTTAATAGAATAGAATTCTAGAAAACTTGAGAACAGTGTTTTTTTATGTGCAATTTTGCAATTTTGTGTTCACTTTGTACACCCCAGATACAACAATGTTTTTTTATTAAGTAGTGTTAAATAATGAGTGCACTTTCATTATAAAAATAAAAGGATATGTTGTGGTTCTCTTCAAGCTTGCTTTATGCTTGGGCAGGAGCTTGCAGTTTTCAAAATCACTCATTTGTAGTCCATATCTCTATGGTAAATGGAAGGCGTTGATCAATGAAACAATGAGAAATCCAAAGGGATGGAAAGGCAGATGGCTAGCAGTTTGTTTTTTCAAGAGTGGCATCCTTAACATCCCTGTGGCAGATTGAGGACTGCAAGCATGCGCCTCTAGATAGTTTCCATGAATGCTTTCTTTCTGGTATTTGAGGGCATCTATAGACGGCATTTCACAACATCAACCAGGACATTTACCCTGGAACAATGTTGAAAATCTCCACAGAATGCTCGTATGACAACAAGAAAAATCAAAGATGTAAAGCAATATGTGTAAATGTTTGATTTTCCTGGATTTGGTAACGGATCCATAGTGTGTTGAAATACATCATATTTAAATAAAATAAATCACTTTTTTTTTTTATGGGGCCCATTGATATAGAAATATGTAGAAATACAGTTCCCATAACCTCCTTTTAATAACGAGGACCCTGTCTTGCTGTTGTCTAAGTTATTTGGCAAATTGGGGTCTGACCAGTGAAGCACAGTAGGGCCCACGTAATCCATTAAATGTTTTAATCTGTATTTGCAGCCTCCCCCCACCCCAAAAAAACAAAACAAAAACAGGAGCTGTAGGAGAGAATTCCATTTGAGTTATTCTGGAAAGAGCCTTAAAGTTGACCTTCAGCTACAGTATATAGAGTAAAGCTATTTGATGCTCCCAAAACGGTGCACCTTTGGGGACTGGTCATACAGCTGGGAAAAAGCATGGGGGAGAGAGGAATAAGGTACCGTATTTATCAGCGTATAACACGCACCGGCGTATAACACGCACCCTGATTTTAAGAGGGAAGTTTCAGGGAAAAAAATTTTTCACAGCACACGGACCCCCCTGCACAGCACAATGACCCCCTGCACAGCACACTGACCACCCTGCACAGCACACTGACACCCCCCTGCACAGCACACTGACACACCCCCCTGCACAGCACACTGACACCCCCCCTGCACAGCACACTGACACCCCCCCTGCACAGCACACTGACACCCCCCCTGCACAGCACACTGACACCCCCCCTGTGCCAGCATACCTTTAGGGGTTGAGAAGCCTGTGTCACCATCAGTGTAGATGGGGGCTTCTGTGTGCCTCCATTAAAGCAGCTCTCGTGGACCCGGTCATGTGACTCTCCTCTGCTGGTTCATTCACGCTCTCCTCCTCCAATCGAAAGCTACAATCGAGGAGGAGGCGGAGCGGGAGGAGAACGGTCATGTGACCATCAATGAGCAGAGGAGAGTCACATGACCGGGTACACGAGAGATGAAGCCGCCTCCTCCAATCACAATCGAGGAGGAGGCGGAGCGGGAGGAGGAGAGCAGCACGGCCGGCCCGACACCCTCCCAATGAGGCGGACCGCCCGATCCCCGACCCCCCCCCCCATCGGTAAAAAAAAAAAAAAAGTGTATATCGGCGTATACCACGCAGGCACGATTTACCCTCATTTTTCAGGGTGAAAAAGTGCGTGTTATACGCCGATAAATACGGTAAGTATTTCACACTATTCCAATCCCCTTAGACTGGTGTTTCTCAACCTTTTTTCAGTCAAGGCACCCTTTAAAATTATGGACAGTCTCAAGACAACCCATTCTAAAATGTAAAAAACTATCCAAGTAGCTTTAGCTAATGCAACAACATCCACATGTAGGACACCCAATGTTGGAAGTGATTTATTCTTCCGAAGCAAATACACTTTTAAACACTGGTACTGACTAGTATTCCAAAGTTTCTCTTCTTCCTCAATTTCTCTCCATCAGTCAGCTGATCTCACCCAGAGCCCAAAGGGAGAGGGGCAAAGGAGGGTCAAACATCCTCCTTATCAACTAATGACGTCATTGGTTGTTAGGTTGTCGGTGTCTCGTAATGGGGCATAATGAAAACCCAAGGCTTTGTGTAACTAAAAGGCAGGCTTGATCCACCTGCTGGCTTGTATACAATTTCTGATAAATTTTTAGCCATTTTGCCAGGGCACCCTGGTTAAAAAAAAAGGCTGCCTTAGACTAAACAATCAAGGCCCACTGCAAGGTGAATTTTTCACTATAGCTGGAGTTCAGCTTGTAGGTAGACCAGTAGGTAGACTGTGGTAGAAATTCGGCTGTACGCTATGCACAGCCATATCTCCTAAGCACACATTCCGTCTAATGATATAATGTACCTTTTGATCCCATGTCTCCCCTGGTTCCCCAGTAAACAGACATTACCACATTCTCACGTCCTCATCTTAGCATGACTGCCTTTCTTAGCAGTCCCCCTTGCTTTTATTTCCAACATCACAAAAGCTATGACAAACAGGAAGCAATGGCTACAACAGCCAATCACTTCTTCAATACAAAATGACTTTTACAGGAAATGACCATATAAGGATGTAACACAGGATAAATGGCAACACAGGAAATACAACAATGATTAGCGGGGTCTTATGGGTGTGTCTGTGCGGGGGCAGCGTGCACAATCTACAGCCCCCTGTCTCTCTTCAGAAAATTTCCACAACTGATCCAACCCCTAAAATCTTATATAAGCTTTAACATGTAAATTCAAACACTGTTATCCATCTTTTTAAATCTGCAGTTTTCTTTAAAATAATTCATCATATTTCATGCACCATTTAAGACTACAAATTGTCATGCTGAAAGTGAAAACAGAATTGTATTTAAAAAAAAAAAAAAAAAAACTAAAATTTTCTTCCAGCAGAGGTCCAAATCACATGTTTGATTCTTAATGGTACCTTAATGGCAAACGCGGCACGTTTTTTTGCGAGTGCCAAACCGAATGGTGCCACAATATCATGCAGCTCGGTATGGCGCAATTTAAAAATAGGGTTAGGGACTTTTCTCTGCATTCCTGTGGCAGGCCACTGAACTAAACGGGCTGGTTAAACACACAGAACGCAGTACGCAATAATGTGAACCTAGCCTCAGATCCTTCACATTACAATCCTGTTATTACATCATTGTTCTCATTCCCCCTGCACATCATCTCCCCCCCCCCCCCCCTTAACATTACAGTCCTCAGCCCCTCTTCACATTCCTCAGCCCAGCTTTATATCATCCCCTACCTCAAATTACAGTTCCACACCCCAATTTATATCACCCCCATTCACATTCTTGTGCTCACCCCCTTTATAGCACCCCCCTTCACATTGCAGTCCCCAGCCTCCTTCACTTTCCTGTCCTTACCCCCAGTATAGCACCCCCCTTCACAATCCTGTCCTCACTCCCTTTATAGCACTCCTCTTTCCCATTGCAGTCCCCAGCCCCCCTTCCCATTCCTGTCCCCACCCACCTTATAGAGCCCATCCCTTCCCATTGCAGTCCCCAGCCCCCCTTCACATTTGTCCTTACTCCCTTTTATAGAACCCCCCTTCTCACTACAGTCCTCAGCCCCTTTACATTCCTGCCCAAGCACCTTTATAGCACCCCTTTGCATTCCTGTCCTCAGCACCTTTATAACACCATTCCTTCACATTGAAGTCCTCATCCCCTTTATAGAATCCCCCCTTCACATTACATTCCCCAGCCCCCTTCACATTCCTGTCCCCTTTATAGAAACCCCCCCTTCACACTGCAGTCCCCCTTCACATCCCTGTCCTCACTCCCTTTATAGAACCCCCATCTCCTTCACATTCCTGTCGTTGCCCCATTTAGTGAACTCCCATCCCCTTCATATTCCTGTCCTCCCCTCCCTTTTTATATCACCCCCGTAACTACTTTACATTAGTTTCCTGGACCTCCTTCACATCATCCCTGGCTTGTTACGTCCTTCATAGCAGTGACAGAGCCCTCTTCTGTTTCCTACCTTACAGGGGCGGAGGGCGGGAGGCATAGCAGGTCTAGAGCTGACATAGGAAGGGCAGCACAGTGATGGACGGAGGGTGGGAGCTGCCCCAGTTAACTCATTGATTGCTCCTGCTCTCTGACCATCGCTGTGCAAAGATTGTGTTAGCGGTGGCTCAGGGGAAGAAACAGCTCCTAAATGGCACAACAGGGACAGGTCAAAATAAGACATTGACTCGGTCCGGACTCAGACCATGGTCCGCCAATTAGTGATGCCTGCACTAGAGTATTCATAGGGTTCAATTTAAATAGCATATAATCTCATTCATTTCCTAGTTTTTGCACTCTCAAAGTATACCTTAAGCAGTATTAAATGGCAAACATTTCATTAACTTTATATACCGTATTTATCGGCGTATAACACGTACCTTTTCCCCCTTAAAATCGGGGGAAAGTCGTGGGTGCGTGTTATACGCCGATACCCCCCAAAAAAGTGACAAAAATGGCAAGCGCCGCCGAAAAATAGCGAGCGCTGCCGAAAAAGACTGAATCGCCGCCGAAAAAAACCGAAGCGGCGCCAGATCTCCCATCCCACCCGAAGTCCCGATTGACTAGCCGTCGCTGTCGCCAGCTAGTCACGGAGCTGAACAAAGACCAGATCGGATTTGGCTCCAGTAAATAGTAAACTGGAAGTGATGACCATATTTTAAAAATGGAAGCATTCAATCACAGCGATCTTGGTGTGACTGAATGCTCTTAAAGGGGTTGTAAACCTTTGTGTTTTTTCACCTTAATGCATCCTATGCATTAAGGTGAAAAAACACCTGTCAGTGACTGGCCCCCCAGGCCCCGGCCCCCCCCCGCCCCCCCGCCCCCCCCCCCCCCCGTTTTTACTTGCCTGAACCCTTGAACTTGACTCGGCGGGGATGTGATGTCTATCTGCCCAGGGTTCTCGGCTCTTGATTGACAGCAGTGGGAGCCAATGGCTGCGCTGCTATCTATTCAATCGAAATTCAATGCCCTGAGCGCCGGGGGGCGCGGCTGAGTCCTGCATTCGGCCTCTATGGACGCCGAATGCTGGACTCAGGAGCACACCTGGCAAGGTAACCCCCTTGGGCAGCACTTCTCTAAAGGGGATTGTCAGATGTGGGAGGAGCCACAAGAGCTGCCTGGGGGGCCCTAGAAGATGAGGTTCGGGGCCACTCTGTGCAAAACGAGCTGCACAGTGGAGGTAAGTATGATATGTTATTTAACTAAAAAATAAAAATTTACCTTTACAATCACTTTACAGACCCCAGATGCCTCCATAAAGAGTACATGTCACTGTTTATTGCTGTCACAAGGGATGTTTACATTTCTTGTGACAGTAATAAAAGTGATAAAAAGTTCAAAGCAACAGTGTAAAAAAATTTAAATAAATAATTATCAAAAATAATTTGTGCCCCTGTCCCCCCATGCTCGCATGTGTCGGTCCCGCATGCACACAAACAGCAATTGTCCGACACATGTGAGGAATCACCGCAAATGTCAGATCATGGGCAGTAATTTTAGTACCAGGCCTCCTCTGTAAATCTAAAGTGGTAACCTGTAAAGGCTTGTAAAGCGTTGCCTATGGATAATAAAATTGACACTGTCGCTGTTGCGGGGGCGCAATTTTAAAACATGACATGTTTGGTATCTATTTACTCAGTGTTACATCATCTTTTATATTGTACAAAAAAATTTAGTTATGTATT
Source organism: Lithobates sylvaticus (assembly GCA_028564925.1). Lineage (NCBI taxonomy): Eukaryota > Metazoa > Chordata > Amphibia > Anura > Ranidae > Lithobates > Lithobates sylvaticus. The sequence continues at coordinate 492,885,962 of CM053030.1, read as the reverse complement.
GTTGTTTTTTTGTTTAAAAAACTGCTGCGCAAATACTGTGTGACATGAAAAATTGCAAAACCCACCAATTTATTCTCTAGGGCAGGGGTAGGAACCACCAAACATTAAAGCAGAGGCCCTAGAGCAGAAGTAGGCAACCTCCGCCCTCCAGCTGTTTTAAAACTACAAGTCCTATGAGACATTGCAAGACCCTGACAATCACAGGCGTGACTCCTAGAGGCAGAAGCATGATGTGATTTGTAGTTTCACCACAGCTGGGGGGCAGAGGTTGCCTACTTCTGCTCTAGGGCCTCTGCTTTAATGTTTGGGGGTTCTGAGTAATTTTCTAGCGAAAAAGCTGATTGTTACATGTGAACGAAAAAGTGCCAGAAAATGCCTGGTCTTTAAGTGGATAAAGTGCAGTGGTCAGAAGTATGTAACATATTGCCTCTTACATTACTGGACTGGGAGTAAATGTCCTTCCATAAAAGTGAATAGGCGGTCATTAGATCTAACTTTCTGCTATATAAGTGCCTAGGACCTAGGTGAATAGCTTATCTTGTTGGTTGACTCTTTGTTTCTAGAGCAGGACATATCCTGAACTTGTAGGAATGAGGGATTCAATTAAATTAGTAGGACAGCTTCACGGATCTGGGAAATTTGAGGGGTATGCTGCTCCCTCCTCCCAGCAGTGACTCGGCTTACCCTGCTTCCCCCTTCTAGCAATGACTCAGCAGCTCAGCTCTCCTCTCCCAGCAGTGATCTAGCCGATCGGCACCCCCCCCCCCCCACCACCCAAGTGTCACTTGAGGAGGGGTTACTTAAGTGCTTGTTTCCTGAAATTTTGAGGATCAATGGTCCCACTGAGTTTGCATTTGTAGAGGCTGATTTAATGTATATTTATGATATTTTAAGAATATTAAAACTGTACATGTGGTCCCCAAGTTACAGACACCCAACTTACAAATGACTCCTACTTACAAACGGAGGGAGACAACAGGAAGTGAGAAGAAATCTACCCCTAGGAAGGGAAATTCACTCCTGTAGGAATTATTATGGGAAAAAGGTACCTCCACTGATACTTTGTCTCCAAGGCTTGATTCCATAACAACCCAAAATTTTCAAAATGTAATTGTCATTGGGACAGAAAGTGAGGTGAAATCTTCTGAACAGAGACAGCAAAACCAACGTTACAGGGGTGATAACCCCTCCCCATGCTATCCAAAAAGCTTAAAAATCGTTTTTTTGGCTGGAGCTACACTTAAAAAATTTACCTGTTCCAACCTACAAACAGATTCAACTCGAGAACAAACCTACAGACCCTATCTTATTTGTAACCCGGGGACCACCTGTAATGCCCATATTCCGGTTACAGGTTCAAATTTTACCGTTTTGTTTTCACATAAATATCTTTATTTGATATTGAGGATGAATTATCCCACTGTGCCTGCATCTACAGAGGCTGGTGACTTGATTTAAAACATATTTACAGAATTTTAAGGACATGGTAATACTGTAATGCTCATAGTCTGGGTACAGGTTCACATTATACCTGCATTTTCTGTTCACAAAAAATATTTTTATGTGATACTGAGCATTGATAATGAATCATTCCACAATGCCTGCATCTGCAGAGGCTGGTGGCTTGATCTAAAGGGGTTGTAAAGGTTTGTGTTTTTCCACCTTAATGCATCCTATGCATTAAGGTGAAAAAACACCTTGCAGTGCCTGGCCCCCCAGCCCCTCTCGTTTTACTTGCCTGAGCCCCGAATTTCTGTTGGCGCGATTCTGCGTTGCTCTCTCTGCAGCTTCTCTGCTTTTCATTGGATAGATAGCAGCGCAGCCATTGGCTCCCGCTGCTGTCAATCAAATCCAATGACGCGGGGGGCGGGGCCGAGTCATACACTCGGCAGCTATGGACGCCAAGTGTATGACACGGGAGCGCGCCCGCAAGGTTACCCCCTCAGGAGAGAGCCTCCCAGAGGGGGTTATCTATTGCGGGGAGGAGCCGCCAAGGGACCCCAGAACAGTGGAGGTAAGTATGACATGTTTGTTACTTTAAAAAAAAAAAACTGTACCTTTAGTGTCACTTTAAAGCTTATTTACTGCATCTTAAGAATATGTTAATACTGGTTAGAGGTCACTTCAGATATCCTTTTTTTGCATAGATATTTTCATTTGATATTTAGGATGAATTGTTCCATGGTGCCTGCATCTACAGAGGCTAGTATTTGATTTAAAGCTCATTTACTGCATTTAAAGAATATGTTAATACTGTAATTTCCATAGTCTGTTTAGAAGTCACTTTAAACATACATTTTTTTTGTTTGTTTTTTTGCGTAAATATTTTTATTTGATATTCAAGATGAATTATTCCATAGTGCCTGCATCTACAGAGGCTAGTATTTGATTTACAGCTTATTTACTGCATTTAAAGAATATGTTACTACTGTAATTTCCATAATCTGTTTAGAGGTCACACATATCATTTTTTTTTTTTTGCGTAAATATTTTTATCTGATATTCAGGATGAATTATTCCACAGTGCCTGCATCTACAGAGGGTAGTATTTGATTTAAAATGTATTTACTGCATTTTTAGAATATGTTTATACTGTAATGCTAGTCTGGTAACAGGTTCTCTTTAAACCACCATTTTGTTTTCACAAATGTTTTCATTTGATATTTTAAATCAACCCTTAAATTTTATTTTTATTATTTTTTAAATTTTTATTTTTTTTATGTAAACGGGCTTACAGAAACCCAGTGACAAAATTCTTTAAGTTTGTAAGAATTGATCATGTGAAGTCAGCTTTCATAACCTCCAGTACTTCTTAGTTTTAATACTCCATCTCAGCACTGCTTCTGAAAAATTCCATCCCTGCGCCCAGAATATTTTGTATGCTGTTGTCATGGTGCCGAAATGATATGTGTGGCAGCATCTGCCAAAAAAGAAATATATGGGGGGGGGACATAAAAAAAAAAAAAAATAACCCTTCTCTTCCATATTTACAGCCAGCCTCCATCCTGCTCTTTTATATACAGGGAAATTCTCAAATTCTCTCTTTCTTATAAAAGTGAGACAGCTGTTTGCGGTGATATATTCCTCAGCCTACCTCACAGTCATTTTGTAATACACGTTTTATCTATGTAAAATATGCTAGCATAAATTGGTAGAAATTAATTACCAAACCGCGTGCGTCTCCTTAGGGATTTTGCTCGGGATCACAACGGTATTATAAAATTCTTGTTTATCGGCACACAAAAAAAAAAAAAGCAGATCTGTTTTTTTTTTTATTTATTTTTTTTTTTTTTTATGTTTATACAGAACAAAGGTGCTGATGTTTAATAAATTTAAAAAAAAAATGAAAGAGGAAAAAAAAAAAGACCTCTCTAAGGTGTTAGTTGCAGCATTATTTGTGTTTTGGGAAGGAATTCTAATTATGGAGCCCAAGCGTTGAAGAATCGTCCTAATTTTCCCACCAGCTTTTTTTTTTTTTTTGTTCCAGCGCATCAGCTGCCTTCAGAGACTAAAGTATTCTCATTAGATAGAAGGCAGCAAGATATCCTACTTCATATTTCTTCTCTTTCTCTAGCGCTCTCTTGCTGGCTCTCCCTTTTTCTATTCTGCCTTGGGAGTGAATGTGAAGATCATTTGGCGGAATGATTGGCAGGTCAGAAGATTCGATCCGATGAGCTCTTCTTAGCGCGGGTCAAAGAGGCTAGTTAGCAAGAGCTGTCGAAAAATGCCAGCAGCATTCGAAATGGGGAAATGTCATGACTTCCAGGCGGGGGGTGCCACCTGGAACCGAAAAGCCCCCAGCTCATTAGCAAGTTGCAGGATGCAGACGTAACTAGAGGGAGCAGGAGAGGAGAGATAATACCCAATAGGGAAAAATGATTGTGAAGTGGAATTGATTTCATGTATAATTTGTTTATCACTGGAGGGAACAATGCTGTCCTCCTGACATGTGCGGAGGAGCCCGGACTGTGAATGAAGCAATTTAGCATAATCTCTAGGTTGGGCCGGCGTTCAGCAAAAACCCCCGGACTCTGGTTCGCCTTAATGTTGAAGATGATCTCAATGTGTTGTGTTAATTAGTGCTGACATATAGACAAATGCTGCATGGAGGAGGCTGAAATGCAGAAGGCCTTTAGCTAAACAGAAGGTTTATTTTGTGCTGGTAAAGAGGAAGATGATTGGGGTGGGGGGGCTGAGGGTGGGGGGGACAGGCATTGTAGGATAGAGGCTTGGTGTGAAGATAATCGGTTCTGTTTAATTACAGAGGGCAGGGAACCACCGTGATGGTCTGTAAGCCGTAGCAGCCAATCGGAAATAATCTCTGAAAGGGACATTGTTCTTCAATAAGGAGACCATGTAAAATGTAATAAATACATACCGCACAGGTCATTATATTTTGCCCATATAAATGAAATAAATAAAATATTCACTGATGCTTAAAATTTTATTGCTAAATATCATCATCATCATGAGCAATAGTCCAAACTGCCCCCATTTCCCCTGGTAGCCTAGTTGGGGATTAGGCTCCCAATTTCTATATCACTTGATTCCTGGATGATGGTACAAGTTCTTATATTTCATTCTTATTTTTTACCCCAAGAGGTCTCACTTAAATTCTTCATCATCATCATCATGTTCATCATCTAACATTGGGAATGCTTTTGTTTACAAGACTACCATGCTGTTCACATAAAAATACATATATGCATACAGAGGGGCTGAAAGATTAGTTTTTTTATGTACAATACTAAAAAAAACAATTGTTAAAAATACAATTTCTTTATAACCAATAGATTTAACATGAATAGTTCATAATTACTACTATTTTTTTGGTTCATACAGAACAATGTATAAACATTTTAAATTGGGAACAACGGACGCTTTTTAGCAAAATGATGTAGGCATAGGACACACCCCCTACTATGCCCCCTTAACCACTTCAATACAGGGCTTTTAAACACCCTTCCTTACCAGAGCACTTTTTGCGATTCGGCACTGCGTCTCTTTAACTAACAATTGCGCGGTCGTGCGACGTTACACCCAAACAAAATTGACGTCCTTTTTTTCCCACAAATAGAGCTTTCTTTTGGTGGTATTTGATCGCCCCTGCGATTTTTATTTTTTGCGCTATAAACAAAAGAAGAGCGACGATTTTGAAAAAAAACACAATATTTTTTACTTTTTGCTATAATAAATATCCCATTTTTTTTAAAAAAAACTATTTTTTTCCTCAGTTTAGGCCGATACGTATTCTTCTACATATTTTTGGTAAAAAAAAATTGCAATAAGCGTATATTGATCGGTTTGCGCAAAAGTTATAGCGTCTACAAAATAGGGGATAGATTTATTGAATTTTTTTTTTTTTTTTTACTAGTAATGGCGGGGATCTGCGATTTTTTTTTTCGTGACTGCGACATTGCGGCGGACACTTCGGACACTTTTGACACATTTTTGGAACCATTCACATTTACACAGCGATCGTTGCTATAAAATTGCAATGATTACTGTGTAAATGTGACTGTCAGGGAAGGGGTTAACACTAGAGGGCGCTGGAGGGGTTAATGTGTGTCCCTAATAGGAGTGATTCTAACTGTAGGGGGAGGGGACTTAAGGGGAGGAGACCGATCATGTGATCCTCTGTACTGGGATCACATGATCGGTCTCCTCCCCGCTGACAGGACGTGGAGCTGTGTGTTTACACACACAGCTCCACGGTCCCGCCCGGTCCCGTTGTTTTAACGGGCAATCGCGGGTGCCCGGCGGACATCGCGGCCGCCGGGCACTCGCACCGGGTCCCGAGCGATGCCGCGGGCGCGCGCGCGCCCCCCAGGCGGCCGGGAATCCGAGGACGTCATATGACGCCCACCCAGGATGGTAGATCCACCTTGTGGGCGTCATATGACTATGGCCGGGTATTGAAGCGGTTAAAGGAGAATTGTAAAAAAAAATTAAAAATTAGGTAACCAGTACCACTACTCTTCCTTTATATTGGCTTTTGAAGTTTACAAATGCAGTAATTTTAGAAATTGGATGAAAAGTTTAGCACCGGCAAACTCTTCTTGAAAGCTAAAGAGTGCATTTGATGTACAACTATATAAATCAGAAAAATGAGGATGAAAGAGGGACAGAGGGACTTTGTTCCAAATCAGGGAAAGTGCCTCGAAATCAGGGTCAGTTGGAAGCTTTTTTCTTCAGTTGGCTGCCTCGTTGGGTACAGGCAGGCAGTCACTGATGATGCACTAAGCCCACCTTCCTGGGGGATGTGATGTAAGGTTGCCCACAGATATGTTGTTTTTCTTTCAATCAGCCAGTGGGCTGATTGATAAACAAGTAGCCCAGTAAAAATGAGCCAGTTTTAATAATAGGTAGTAGATCATAAGGCCAGTATTTAAAAAAAATATAAATAAATTACCTGCTTTCCAACACTGACAGTTATAGCATAGTAATAGGGATTAGACTTTCCCAAAAGATCTGTAAAGAACAATGGTTCTGATATCATTTTAAGGATCACTCCAACCAAAAGTCACAAATTAGCTAGAGATGGAGCCTGGTGGGCCTTGTCATCCCTTACATATGCTTCGTATATGCCTTGGATGCTCCAACGGTAAGAGCTCCCTGCCCTAATTCTTGACTCTGTCCCTGTCTACCTGAGAGTTTTGGGTGCTCCCCTCATAATGGCAATAGCCAGTGTGCAGACCCAGGAACTCGGCACAGAGGTCTCGCCAGGTGGTTTAAAGTGCATCTAAAACAACTTTCTTGTCTTGTGAGGAGTAGGGAATGATTAAAACCCCTGATTATTTTTTGTGTCCTGTTGGGTAGATTTAAAGTGTGGGGAGATCCTAGTTGTCACCAGAATTGATTGACAAATTGACCTCCAGTTTTGGTGACAGCTGTAACATTTTAGACTTCACATCACCTTCCATATCAACAATAATGGTCATCAGAACAATAAGATAAATGAATGTCCGCAGCAGGGACAAACATGCAATACATCAAACCAAACCATACAGACTTCTCAGCCCCCTCTATTAACAGCTAGGGCATGGTGATAAGGAGGATTGGCCCATCATCTTTTCTGATGGCTTTTTATTTTGAGTAAGGCTTTATGGCGACCTCATGCACAGTACTTTTTTACAGAAAAGAAAAGGAACAGTCCATCCATGACTAATAGTGTTCCCTAATGGGTTCCTCCAAAATAAACAGGTAGCACTTTTTTTTCGTGTTCTGTCAACATTCAGCCTTTTCACCCAGCAGCAGGCTCCCACAGTATGAAGAGAGTCCTCGGCAAGTTAGCTCACATATATAAAGGGGAGAGAGCCCTGAGCATCAGTCAGATCACATATATAAAGGAGATAGAGAGCCCTGAGCATCAGTCAGATCACATATATAAAGGAGATAGAGAGCCCTGAGCATCAGTCAGATCACATATATAAAGGAGAGAGAGAGCCCTGAGCATCAGTCAGATCACATATATAAAGGAGAGAGAGAAAGATTCCTGACCATTATATTGACACATATATATAGAGGCCTGTGCACAGCTGCAGCTAATAATGGGTTCTAGCTACAAGGTAATATTGATCAAGGACTGGAGGCTTTATCCCACCCAAACTCTACAAAGCCTCCAGGGTCCAGGACCCAGACCACAACTTATTAGGACACAACAACGTTTGTATCCTCCATAGCAGACAGAAACCCCGGAGCCACTCACCATTTGTAGGTTCGAAATCTGGTTGACAAATGTACGCCGTCTATAAACTTTCCAGACTCTCAATATAAATACAAATATATATATATATATATATATATATATATATATATATATATATATATATATATATATATATATATATATATATATATATATATATAGTATGTGTAGATATATAATTATGGCTGTGTTCTTTTACTTTTGTAGGTGTAAATAAAATATAACAGGGTTCTATTCAGAAAGACATCTTTAACGAGGCATAGGGATCGAGAAGGTCCAGAATCCTTCATTATTATTATATTTTTTTTTTTTGACTGCTCAGTGCGGTCCTAGTGCTTAATTGAAAGGCATCATCAGTTGTGTACTGACATCCTTATCTTCCTGTACCAGGCTAGAACCTGTCAGGCAGAGTCACTGAATCAACAAGCAGTTTTTTCCTGGCTTCAGAGAATTGTGCATCTGGTTTGGAAATTCAGTTCTTTTTCAGCCAAGAAAACAGCAGCCTCCCCACTGTGAGGAGATGAAGGCTGGGTCACACCTCTGCCGGCGAGATGCAGCATCACTTTTTTTATAATTGGTCTTAAGTTTTCAATGGCAGCTGATCTTTGTCACTTAAAAAAACGTGAGGTCACCGGCAGGCAAATGGTATATTGAGTCAAACGTAAATACATCACTGACAACCCAATCATTTAAATGTGCATGCTCTTATTTTAAGGAATAGCTGGATGATGATGCTTTCAGTTAAATACTAGGGGGTCCATAGAAAAGAAGCATCCAGGCAGATTTGATTTGCCTGGATTCAGTGATTTTACAATTTGCTGGGTGTTTTTTGGACTCATATATGTGTGTATTTACCAGTTTGGCTGGTGCACAGCTTTAAAATGAAAATGAAAAACAAAAATGTAAGGCATTGCAGTTCACCGGTCTTTAGATGTGGTGGTTGCATTCGTTTTTATTTTCTCAAACTTTTTCTCTTTATTTTCACTTGGTATTCCTGAGGATAATACACTTCCTGTCCTTGGGTGGCTACGCTCACTACACTGTATCTATGGAAGGAGCCATGGCCGTCACTCAGGCTAGATGTCTTCCTATTTTCCTCTCTTTTACATGGGGTTTGGGAAGATTTGTAGTTTACAGAAGGAAGATAACATTGTTTGTGCTTTCAGCTCAGGAACTGACAAGAGCACATCATGGACTTAGGAAAACAAACACCCATGCGTCACTCTATCCTGCTGTATTGCTGTAATGCTGCAGCTGTCCCACGACGGCTCTTAGCCCCCGTACACACGGTCGAAAATTCCGACCACAAAATCCGTCCGTTTTTTTCAGACAGATTTTGTCCGAAACTGGTGTTGCATACACACGGTCGGACAAAGTTGTCGAAAAATCTGATCGTTCCGAACGTGGTGACGTTCATTGCGTATTACGGAACTACGTAGAGGCTAGTAGCCAATAGCTTTGGTTTCTTAATTTGATCTGAGCATGCGTGGCACTTTGTCCGTCGGACATTCTCTACACACGATCAGAAAAAGTCCGATCGGATTTTGTTGTCGAAAAATTTGAGGGCCTGCTCTCAAATTTTTCCGTAGGGAAAAGCCCGCTAGAGCCCACACACAATCGGATTTTCCGACAACATAATCCGATCGGACTTTTTCCATCGGAATATCCGACCGTGTGTATCGACTCACTTGACCTCCAATTTCTCAGTTCTCTGCCTTCTCAGAGCAGAGAATGGTGACTGTCAGTCATTGCTCTCTGCTTTGCTCCTCCAGAGCACCCGGAGTGGGAGGAGGCAGGTGCAGCTTGCTCCAGTTGTCAGCCTGAGAGGTGGAGCCAACTTTGAATTGGGCAGCTGGGTGGATCCCAACAGAAAGAACTGCATGCCCCCCAATCCATACCAGACCTTTACCCGAGCACGCAACCTGGCAGGTCAGAAAATGGGGGGGGGGGGTGATCGCCCCCCCTAGAACCTTAGCTGGCCCCCACCCCAAAGCACATTGTCCCCATGTTGAGACAAGGGTCTCTTCCCCACAACCCTGGGCTGTGGTGGTTGGGGTTTGTGGGCAGTGGGCTTGTCGGAATCTGGAAGCCCCCTTTCACAAGGGAGCCCCCGAATCCCACCCCCCTTATGTGAATGAGTATGGGGTACATAGTACCCTTACCCATTCACCAAAAAAGTGTCAAAAAGTAATAAAAACAAAGAGACCGTTTTTGACAAATCCTTTATTAAAAATGAAAAAAAATCTGTGTCCCCGATGTAGATCCATCGTCCATCACGCCGCCCGCCGACCCGAAAAATAAAAATCGCTCTGCCATGGCAAAGGCAGACCGCCGAATAGCTGGCTTGCTGTTTGACAGTTCTTATATACAGTAGGTAAGGGCAGGACCACCCGGCGATGTCACCAGGTGGCACCACCACCTAGTGACGTCACGGACCCAGCATGCATCGGTTGGTGACGTCACAAGGGGGGGGCGTCAACAGCCTCATGAATGGCCAGGTATGGTATATGCAAACTTATATTGGTCCAAGCTGGACCATTGTAGCTATGTAAAAATATCCATACCTGGAATTCAGCTTTAACTGTAAGTGGTGTCATCAACCTGGCTGTGCTGTATGGCAGGTCTGAAGAATCATAAAAAGAGTGCAGCTGTGCTGCCCACTACAAAAAAAGTGCTATACAATCCTAAAACAATCTGTACCTAGAAATCCCCCGCAGGTTAAGCATATCATATAAGTAGTGAATTCATATGCTCTGTATAACCATAACAAATTAAACTTATAAAATGTGCTTGAATACTGTTCTGCACAACAACCTACAATTCCCAGAGTATGTCCATACAAGCAATCGCATTGCTATATTCCAAAGATGAAGTGCTCGTGTTTCAAGCAATAAATAATTGTAAGTAATAAAAGTCCATAAATTATGTGCCAGTATGTGACAAGTGTTTAAAGCCCAAAATAGCTCCATCTTCATCCAAATGTAGTTACATGTAATTATACTCCAAGGTGACCACTACAGCCTCACCACTCCTGGGATGGTCAAACAGCCCTTTTGATCTTATCCCACCTCACTTCATCCTTCAAATGCAGTAGTCCCAGTATTCATCAGAAGATGAGGAACCAGAAGAGATGATATAGTGCAGTATGCCTTTACTTAAATTGTACTAAAAAGAGCTAAAAATATATTGCACTCGAATGCACTGGTGTCCTCCTGACACCCGGATGACTTGCCGACTATAATGTCCAGGAACGCTGCTGTTCTGAACCAATCAGAAACCAGCGTGCATTCCAACTGGTGGAAGTTACTCCACTGGAGGTTACCACCCTACGCGTTTTGTCACCTTCCAGACTTCTTTTATTGCACATCTTATTGGTAAGGTATACTCCATAATACCAGCAGCAACCCACTGACCCTTTTGTAGGTTGTTGCATGGATATTACATAGTAACATACACTATATTACAAAAAGAATTGGGAGGCCTGCCTTTACACGCACATGAACTTTAATGGCATCCCAGTCTAATGCCCCGTACACACGGTCGGGATTTCCAACGGAAAATGTCCTATCGGACCCTGTTGTCGGAAAATCCGACTGTGTGTGGGCTCCATCTGACTTCCTGCTCTAAAATTTTCCGACAACAAAGTCCGATCTGACTTTTTCCGATCATGTGTAGCGAATTCCCGATGGACAAAGTGCCACGCATGCTCAGATCACATTACAAGACCAAAGCTATTGGCTACTAGCCTCTACGTAGTTCCGTCGTACGCAACGAACGTCACCAAAGTCAGAATGATCGGATTTTCCCACAACTTTGTCCGACCGTGTGTTTTCAACACCAGTGTCGGACAAAATCCGTCGGAAAAATCAGACGGATTTTGTGGTCGGAATTTCCGACCGTGTGTACGGGGCATTAGTCCAAAGGGTTCAATATTGAGTTGGCCCATATTTGCAGCTATAACAGCTTCAACTCTTCTGGGAAGGCTGTCCACAAGGCTTAGGAGTGTGTCTATGGGAATGATTGACCATTCTTCCAGAAACACATTTGTGAGGTCAGGCACTGATGTTGGAGAGAAGGCCTGGCTCAGTCTCCACTCTAATTCATCCCAAAGGTGTTCTATGGGATTGTGCAGGCAAGTCACGTTCCTCCAACCCAAAATTGCTCATCCATGTCTTTATGGACCTTGCTTTGTGCACTGGTCCAAATCATTTGGTGGAGGGGGGATTATGGTGTGGAGTTGTTTTTCAGGGGTTGTGGGCTCAGGCACTGATGTTGGAGAGAAGGCCTGGCTCGCAGTCTCCGCTCTAATTCATCCCAAAGGTATTTTATTGGGTTGAGGTCAGGACTCTGTGCAGGCTAGTCAAGTTCCTCCACCCCAAACTTGCTCATCCATGTCTTTATGGACCTTGTTTTGTGCACTGTTGAGTAGTCATGTTGGAACAGGAAGGGGCCATCCTCAAACTGTTCTCACAAAGTTGGGAGCACAAAATGTCTTGGTATGCTGACGCCTTAAGAGTTCCCATCACTGGAACTAAGGGGCCAATCCCAACCCCTAAAAAAACAACCCCACACACTACACTCCCTCCTCCACCAAATGATTTGGACCAGTGCACAAAGCAAGGTCCATAAAGACATGACCTTCTCTCCAACATCAGTGCCTGACCTCAGAAATGAGCTTCTGGAAGAATGGTCAAACATTCCCATAGACACACTCCTAAACCTTGTGGACGGCCTTCCCCGAGGTGTTGAAGCTGTTATAGCTGCAAAGGGTGGGCCAACTCATTATTGAACCCTACGGACTAATGCACACGGACTAATGCACACGGTTGGAAAATGTTTGATGGGAGCTTTTTGTCGGAAATTATGACCATGTAGGCTCCATCGGACATTTTCCATCGGAATTTCCGACACACAAAATTTGAGATCTGGATCTCAAATTTTCCGACAACAAAATCCGTTGTCGGAAATTCCGATCGTGTGTACACAATTTCGACGCACAAAGTTCCATGCATGCTCGGAATCAAGCAGAATAGCCGCACTGGCTATTGAACTTAAATTTTCTCGGCTCATCGTATGTCACCGCGTTCTTGAGGTTCGGAATTTCCGACAACATTGTGTGACCATGTGTATGCAAGACAAGTTTGAGCCAACATCCGTCTGAAAAAATCCCATGGATTTTGTTGTCGGAATGTGCGATCGTGTGTACGTGGCATAAGACTGGGATTCCATTAAAGTTCATGTGCGTTGTAAAGGCTTTTGGTAAAATAGTGTATTTAGATCTGAAGTACAAATCCTTTGGCAGGTAAATCCGCTCCCTTATAGATCTTGTGTATTTAGCTGTTTGCCTCGAATTCAGTAAAGTTTGGCAGCAGCTTTGAAATTATTAGCTCTAATAAAGTTTCATAAAATAAGTGTGTATTGCATAGAGATGCAGCTTTTTCTGTCGCTATCTGTTCATCCCTTGTAGCACATACAAATTAGCCCGTGTAGACATGCACACACAGACTTTTTTTTTTTTTCCTGTTTTCCTTTCCCATAATTCTATGAGATAAGTTGGAAGAAATATTTTAAATCTTCCCCAGACTTATCAAAATGCTCGGGGCTTTGGTTAGAGAGAACATTTTAGAATGAAAACTTACATTAACCACCAGAGCTGTGCATTACAAAAAAATGTTCAGTTAGTTAAGAGAGCTTGATCGCCAGAGGCTGGAATACAGCAGATAAAACTTTACCGAAAAATCATCTGGGATATATATTTTTTTTTTCTTAAAGTGAAGATTTTTATTTTATTTCTTCTCCCATGCACAAATTCAAGGGGTGACTGTTGATGCCTGGAGTATGTTTCTGGATTTGGCAGATATATATATTTCCATTTTCTGCAGCCCGGATGATCAAATGTTTGCATTTGAAAATATTAAAATATCTATATCAGAAGGTCATATAAGGTGAGGATATCTTGATCAAACCCTGAACAAATATATTGTAGATTTAAAAAAAATAAAATGGAAAATCACGTATTCTTGCTACTTTTCCAAACCGTTATAATTTTTTTTTTTTATCATTTTTTTTTTATTTGTATTATTTTATAAAATGTATACTAATAGCTTATTAAAACGGAACTAATACAAAAGCATGCACAGAAGTGCATTGGGGGACGCCCCTTTGGACTTTGTATGGCAACAATGTAGTATTGAGGTCAAAATTTAATTGACAACGTATAAGTAAAAAGGGGGCACAATAGTGCCAATTTTATTATATAATTATAGATACTACATTGTTGCCATACAAAGTCCAAAGGGGCGTCCCCCAATGCACTTCTGTGCATGCTTTTGTATAATGTTATTAGGATGTTGGTAGCAATAACACATTTAGCAATTTCTCAAGAAATTTCTTTCTTCTAAAACGGAACTAAATTCTCTCAATGATCAAAAAAAGTAATAGTAAAGCTTTGCTTTTTTTTATTTTAAAATAACAAACATGTCATACTTACCTGCTCTGTGCAATACACCATACCATATTTCTTTCACTGCAGTTAAGCAAAATGCTTGGTCACCAGTTGCGTATCATCCATGGGTGCAATGTAGCACTGGGGGAGCCATGGAGGAGCTACAGCCACTCCACGTGTCCTCTAATGTGCCTCTCACCTGTATCACTGATCCCCTGTGGCTCCCCTGCAGCTTCCGGCTTCTCCTCCTCTCCTCAACCGCCTGCTTGAGTGCTGAAGGGAAGCCACAGGGGGATTTAACTTCCCAAAAGGAAGCTGCTCCCTACTTCTACCCCCCCTCTCTATTCCTGTACTGGGCCCTCCTCACACTCCTGCTTGCTTCAGCTACTGCAGGGGAGCCTTGAGGTATGTAACTGGATCTACTGCCCCCAGGGCAGGACTTAGGGTGGTGGGGGCCCCTGGGCTTGAGTCACTTTCGGGCCCTACCTTCTATACATTACCATATTTATCGGCGTATAACACGCACCCCAAGTTTAGGAGGGAATTTTAAGAAAAAAAATCAATGCAGCCTTATCAGTGTCATTTGCAGCCTTGTCATTTGCCCATAAGCGCAGCCTCACCGTGCCCATAATCTCAGCCTCACTGTAGTCAGTGCCTGTGCCTGGATTACACAGTCTGCAGGCATCTCCCGCTGTGTGTCTCCGAGCTGAGTGTAAAAAACTTTGGCCGCGCTGTGGCAAAAGTCCTCCTCCCAGATCAGATCGTGTGATAGACAGAACACTGCGTCTATCACACAAGCTGATCTAGGAGAAGGGCAGGACTTTTGTCACAGTGCGGCCAAAGTTTTTTACACTCAGCTCGGAGACGCACAGCGGGAGATGCCTGAAGACTGTGTATGACGTATAGTGACCTCGGTAGGGCCCCCTTTTGGGTCGGGGCCCATGGGCTTGAGCCCAGTCAAGCCCAATAGTAAGTCCAGCCCTGACTGCCCCCCACTGCAGCACTGATCCTCGGTTTCCCCTTCTCCCTCTCTTGCCGGCACCAGGAGTTGGGGATCGGTGTCATGATGAAAGCAGGGAGGGCTGGTATACATCTCATGTTTACCAGCCTTTTCCTGAATGAAAACAGTAAGCAATTGGTACCGATCGCTCCTGTGTTCATCACTGAAGCATTGTAAAGTGTGTACAACTGTACAGAGGCTTTTATTTATTCATCTGCAGTGCAGCTGAGGCTTCAGTGAAAGAGAATGAGGACTTTATGTCCTCAGTCCCTTTCTCTGTCTCGTATAAGAGACATCAGGGGTCTGTTTAAACCCCTGATGCTTCACCAAAAAAACTGTAAAAAAACAATAAAAACAACGAAAAATAAGTTAAAAATTTAAAACAAAAAGGCCTTGTTCACACAGGGCATTACTACAGTGTACACCCATGAGATGCACAGGTGTTCTATGCAGGTAGTCCCATTGATGGCAGTTGGGAGGAAGTGACTGCACTGACATAGCCGCTGCTCCTAATTTGACATCTGCGTTCGGCCTGTGAACCCAGATGGATGTCAGACTGAGAGCAGCAGCTGTGTCCCAATAGACACAAATAGGACTGCCTGAGATGTGCGGAACACCATGCATGTGCATACCTCCCAACATTTTGAGATCGGAATGAGGGACACCTACTAGCAAATGTATGCAGGCATAGGACACACCCCCTTAAAGGAGGATTAACAAAAAAAAAAAGAAAGGTTAATTAAATCCACAAGGACTTTTTTTTTTACCACTACTATTCCTTAATATTGGCTTTTAAAATTTGCAGCAATTTAGAAATTAGATTACAACTACAGTTTATAGATCAGAGCAAAATGAGGGACAAATGAGGAGGAGCGAGGGACAGAGGCACATTGTTCCAAATCAGGGACAGTCCCTCGAAATCAGGGACAGTTGGGCGTATGCATGTGTAAACACGGCCCTCACACCCACATACACTTTAGTACACCCCATGTGAACGAGGCCTTAGTAGGAATTTAGCAGGAATTTTATGTTAGCAGGAAGTTATGTTGTTCTGTTTATATGTGCTGATAATCCCTTAGGTCAAGGCCACCATTAGAAATCATGGAGTCCCCATGCTGCATGACTGGCTCGCCCCTTTCCCCCTTTAGTTGGGACGAGCCAATGGTTTGGTCTGAACCTAGGTTCGGAGTGAAATTTGGCTGTTTGAGCATTTGGATGTGTGACTAAGCAAGTCTCGTCTCGTTTGGTGCTTGGGAGCGGTTGGAATATCTGATATCCGTATCCAGACTGGGAGGAAGTGATATATGACGAACGCACTTAAGAGGAGTGTAGGAACGTTCCGTCACAGGATGAACAAACTATTGCCCGTTCAACCTCCTGTTTTCTGTGAGCAAATCTTCATATATGGAAGCAGAATTTTTGCCATTTTTATATATATATCAGCTTTTCTCTGTCGGTGGTTCCTAATGAAGCAATCTGGCCTGCCCTGGCACATTGTTATAGAAGAAGAGGCATGGCTCTGTAATTTATTTGTCAGGAGCCATGCTGTGAATGCACCCAAAGGTATTTAAACGGTCCCCTTTCTGCCCCTGGGTCCCGTGGCTAATTGATGGGGACTGGCCCTATACAAGAGGGCTGACTCTACCCCCTAACACCAGCCCTGGGTCAAAGTGAAGGTTCTCTTTAGCACACACTTCTATTTTTATTCTGCGTGAAACGGATTTGCTTCATGAATGTGGAAACAAATTAGAAAAACTCTAGGTTCATTTATAAAACTTTCCTGGGGCTACAGTATGACCGTTTTGCAGGTTATTTCCCTCATGGGTGCATAACTTAACCACTCAAGGACCGAGTCTCTTTTTGAGAATTGTTTGCAAGTTAAAACAGTTTTTTTTGCTAGAAAATTACTTGGAATCCCCCGAAACATTATCCATTTTTTTCCTAACACCCTACCTAGAGAATAAAATGGTGGTCGTTGCGATACTTTCTGTCACACCCTATTTGCGCAGCACTCTGGACAAAAATTGTGAAAGATAATGTTACGCCCAGTAAATTGATACCCAACATGTCACGCTTCAAAATTGCTAATTTTTTATATATATATATATATATTTTTATATAGAATTGTATTATTTTCGACTTTTTAATATCAGAAATTTAAATGAATATGAATTTATTATAGGTCATCATTGGCACCTTTAGCTCAAGAAAAGTTCAGATTCTATGTACGTCTTCAGACACGTGTCCATTATGCTTCTGTTGTGGTGTTAAAAAAAACTGCTTGCTGTATTTTTTGTCAATTAAAAAAAAAAAAAACACACCTCCTTGTTGAAATGCATTGAAAACACAACATGAACGCATTAATAACACACCCGTGTTACGTTTTTGATGCAGTTTTTGAGTCACATGACCTATTTTTCACACACCATAAACATAGAAAAGTCGCAGCAAATCGTGTGAGTTTTCGGTGCCATTACCTGCACTTTTTTCTCTTGCAGAGAACACCATTTTATATATATATATATATATATATATATATATATATATATATATATATATATATATATATATATATATATATATATATATATATATATATATATATATATATATATATAATATTGGACAATTAAAATACTTTTCTCATTTATTCATGGCCAAGCAACTTTGCTCTTTTCCTATGCCTATGTCTTAGAAACAGACGAGTGATGGCACAAAAAGACCCCTTGGTCCATTGAGTCTGCAAAGTGAGCAGAGGAATAACTCGTTAAAGAGGAGGTCTACCCTAAAAAACAAAATTACATAAAAAGCCTCCTAAAAATGTTTAAATTTTTTTTTTTAAAGTCAGCAGCTACAAATACTGCAGCTGCTGACTTTTAAAAATCAGACACTTACCTGTCCCAGGGTCCAGCGATGCGGATTAACGAAGCCCCCCCCCCTCGTTCCCCAATCCGCTCGTGGCGCTGGCATCCTTACTGTTGGCACCCGGCTGTGGCTTCACAGCTGGGCACCCACTGCGCATGCGTGAGCAGCGCTGTGCGCCGTGATACGACGCTCAGTCATTTGGGACACGTGACAGGTCCCAGATGACTGTGCCGCGTCGAGGGGAAGTGGTCAGTGCCCGAGCACTGAAGGTGGCAGACTACGAGGGACCCCCTAGCAACAGGCATTTAGAGGTGAGTAAAAAACATTTTTTTTTTTTTATTTTATTTAGAAATGGCTGTTGCTAGGCAGATCGTTCTAATCTGCCACTTCCGTTGTAGTCTTCATTCTTCTCCTCCTCGCGTTGTCTTCTGCGGAACTGAGTGCGCTGTCTTCTGGGACCTGTGTGTCCCAGAACACAGTCGGCCATTCACAAAGCACCGCGCGACTCACACATGCGCAGTAGGAAACGGGCAGTGAAGCCGCAAGGCTCCACTGCCTGTTTCCCTTAGTTCGAATGGCTGCATCGGGACACGATCCGATTGAAGTATCAGTCTCGGGCGGCCGACATTGCGGGCACCCTGGACAGGTAAGTGTGCTTATTAAAAGTCAGCAGTTACAGTGTTTGTAGCTGCTGACTTTTCAAAAAGAATTTCAGCTGAAACACTGCTTTAATGTGCTGCTGCTCCAGCGTTGTCCAATCAGCAGGCTCGGGACGGGGTGTTCTTGTCCAAACTCTACTGGTGTGAAAGTTAAAGTGGTTGTAAACCCTTACAAACCACTTTGGCCTACAGGTAAGCCTAGATTAAGGCTTACCTGTAGGTCCAATAAATATCTCCTAAACCTACATGGTTTAGGAGATATTTTTAGAAAAAAACAGGCATCGCTGTCTATGGCGCACGTGCCGTAGACAGCGGCGCACTGCGCATGCCGAGTTCACTGCGATATGCCGCTTTCGTGCGCATGCGCGGGAGTGACGTCATCGCCGATCCAGCGAATGACAGCGCTGGAGCGGCGAGACCCGGAAGTCACTCCGGGATTGATGGCGCCGGAGAAGGTCGTGGATGAGGACCGCTTCGGGGGCTTCGTTCTCAGGTAAGTCATTCATAATGAGCTAGTATGCTATGCATACTAGCTCATTATGCCTTTGCCTTGCAGGTTCCGTTTTTTTTTGGAGGAGGCTTTACTTCCTCTTTAAGGACCCGGCGGTGCTGTCCGGCGGGGAAGCCTAGGTCACAAAACTGGCATAGCAGAATAACATTTTGTTGTAAAGTAGAACATTTCCCATGTAAATATTTTTCAATCGTTTAGCTTTTTGCCTGGGCTCCGCTTTAATCTCTAAGCCGTGTGTGTTAAAATGTTTATTTTTTTTATGATTGACTTTACTTCTTTGTCGAATAAAAAGAATGTTTAGCACTTCTTCCTTTAAAGGTTTGACACTCTTGGTTCTTTGTTGGAACTCTTGATCTTGGTTTCCATTCCTTTGCTCGTAAAGTAACCAAGGAGAGAAACAAGAGAGAAAATGGCATCACTGATGTGAAGCAAGCAAGACAAAAAGGGAGAAAAAAAAAGTAGCAGATTGAATGCTTCAGTTGTTGGCTTTTTGTACAATTACCATACCTTTGGGGTTATGCAGAGAATAGTTAATTATGACTAAATGAGTCCTTTCAAGAGTCGGGAGGCGGCTCGGAGTTCCAAGTGTCAGACTATGACGGGTGCTGAATTGGGGGCCGGCTCTGCTGTCAGGGTGGAGGGATGGTCGGCTTGATTGTAAGAGACACTGAAAGCATGGCGAGCAGGTTCATTGCCACTCCAGTCAAACAAGGGGCGTACTGCATTTCCATATTTAGTTTGCAAAAAAAAAAAGAAACTTGAGTTTGCACTTTTTGTTTTATTTTACCTAACAAAAATATTTATTCATTTTATTAAAATGTAACTCCAGGCAAAATTTGATATTCAGGTACATTGCTTAGCAAAAGCATTCATACCAATTTTCCAAATTTTTTCATGTTACAACCAAAAACGTAAATGGATTTTATTGGGATTTTGTGATAGACCAACACAAAGTGGCACATCATTGTGCAGAAATAAAATGATAACTTTTTTTGAATCTTTTTACAAATAAATATCTGAAAAGTGTGGTGTGCATTTGTATTCTGCCCCTTTACTTTGATACCCCTAACTAAAATCTAGTGGAACCAATTGCCTTCAGAAGTCTCTTAATTAGTAAATAATGTCCACATGTGTGTAATCTAATCTCAGTATAAATACAGCTGCTCTGTGAAGCCCTCAGAGATTTGTTAGATTACCTTAGTGAACCAACAGCATCATGAAGGCCAAGGAACACACCAGACAGGTCAGGGATAAAGTTGTGGAGAAGTTTAACCACTTCAGCCCCGGACCAATTGGCAGCCAAAGGACCAGGCCCCTTTTTGCGATTCGGCACTGCGTCGCTTTAACTGACAATTGCACGGTCGTGCGACGTGGCTCCCAAACAAAATTGGCGTCCTTTTTTTCCCACAAATAGAGCTTTCTTTTGGTGGTATTTGATCGCCCCTGCGGTTTTTATTTTTTGCGCTATAAACAAAAATAGAGCGTCAATTTTGAAAAAAATGCAATATTTTTTACTTTTTGCTATAATAAATATCCCCAAAAAATATATAAAAAAACATTTTTTTTCCTCAGTTTAGGCCGATACGTATTCTTCTACATATTTTTGGTAAAAAAATCACAATTAGCGATTCTTGATTGGTTTGCGCAAAAGTTATAGCGTTTACAAAATAGGGGATAGTTTTATAGCATTTTTATTAATATTTTTTTTTTTATTAGTAATGGCGCCGATCAGCGATTTTTATTGTGACTGCGACATTATGGCGGACACATCGGACATTTTTGACACATTTTTGGGACATTTGTCATTTATACAGCAATCACTGCTATTTAAATAGCACTGATTCCTATGTAAATGACAGTTGTAGTGACAGTTGTAGCCACTAGGGGGCGGGGAGGAGTCAGTGTGACGTGTTGTGTTTTTTTTTTACAGTAGGGGGGCGTGGCTGTACGTCTGACGTCATTGATCGGCGTTCCCGATGACAGGGAACCGCCGATCACTGACAGTCAGTGTAGGAAGCGCGGGGAGAGGTTTGTTTACACAAACCTCTCCCCGTTCTTCAGCTCCGTAACCCGATCGCGGGATACCAGCGGCGATCGGGTCCGCTGGTCCCGCGGCCGTGGTCACGGAGCTCCCGACCGGGTCGTGCGCGCGCCGCTGGCGGCGCGCGCGCGCCCCCCCGGGCAGGCAAATTAAAGGGGACGTACAGGTACGTGCTTTTGCCTGCCCGTGCCATTCTGTTGACGTATATCTACATGAGGCGGTCGGGAAGCGGTTAAAGCAGGGTTAGGTTAAAAAAAAAAAAAAAGCCCAAGCTTTGAACATCAAACTGAGCACTGTTCAATCCATCATCTGAAAATGGAAAGAGTATGGCACAGCTGAAAACCTACCAAGACATGGCCGTCCACCTAAACTGACAGGCCGGGCAAGGAGAGCATTAATTAGAGAAGCAGCCAAGAGGCCCATGGTAACTCTGGAGGAGCTGCAGAGATCCGCAGCTCAGGTGGGAGAATCTGTCCACAGGACAACTATTGTGCACTCCACAAATCTGGCCTTTATGGAAGAGTGGCAAGAAGAAAGTCATTGGTAAAATAAAGCCATACGAAGTCCAGTTCGCAGTGTGTGAGAAGCCATGTGGAGGACACAGCAAACATGTGAAAGTAGGTGCTCTGGTCAGATGAGACCAAAATTTAACTTCTTTGGCCTAAAAGCAAAACACTATGTGTGTGGAGGAAAACAAACACTGCACATCACCCTGAACACATCATCCCCACCGTGAAACATGGTGGTGGCATCATGTTGTGGAGATGCTTTTCGTCAGCAGGGACAGGGAAGCTGGTCAGAGTTGATGGGAAGGTGGATGTAGCCAAATACAGGACAATCTTATAAGAAAACCTGTAATGCCGCGTACACACGATCGGAATTCTCGTCTGAAAAAGCTCTGATGGTTTTCCCGTCGGAATTCAGACGGAATTTTGCTCAAACTGTGTTGCCTACACACGGTCACACCAAATTCCGACGGTCAATAACACCGTGGCATACAACACGTTCAACGGAACTATTAAAGGGAAGTTTAATGCTTCCGAGCCTGCGTTGGTATTTTGCGTGTCGGAATTGCATACACACGATCGGAAAATCCGATAGAAAGGTTTTCCGTCAGAAAAATTAAGAACAGGCTCTCAATCTAAAGTCAGTTGGAAATGCCGACAGAAAAAGACTGATGGGCATACACACGGTCGGAACAGTTTTGATCGGTAATTTCCGGCCGTGTGTACGCGGCATTAGTCTGCAAAAGACTTGAGACTGGGGCGGAGGTTCACCTTCCAGCAGGACAACAACCCTAAACAACGACCCCTTACCACGTGATCGCTGTCAGCCAATGACAGCTGATCATGTGATGTACACAGAGTCGTAATCGGCTATTTTTTCTCCCTGCGGTGACTGCATGAGGAAAAAAAAAGCCGATCACTGGCGGCTCTCAGAGGGACATCGGTCCCGATCAAGGAGAGCTCATCAGTGCCCACAGTGCCGCCTACCAGTGCCCACAGTGCCACCTTATCAGTGCCTCATCAACAGTGCTGCCCATCAGTGTCCCCTACCAGTGCCCATCAGTGTCCCCTACCAGTGCCCATTAGTGTCCCCTACCAGTGCCCATCAGTGTCCCCTACCAGTGCCCATCAGTGTCCCCTACCAGTGCCCATCAGTGTCCCCTACCAGTGCCCATCAGTGTCCCCTACCAGTGCCCATCAGTGTCCCCTACCAGTGCCCATCAGTGTCCCCTACCAGTGCCCATCAGTGTCGCCCATCTGTGCCCATCAGTACCGCTTTATTTGTGCCCATAAGTAGTGCCTTATCTGTCCCCAACAGTGCCGCCTTATCTGTGCCTATCGGTGCCGCCTTAACTGTGCCTATCAGTGCAGCCTATCAGTGCCCACCAGTGCTGCCTCATCAGCGCATATCAATCAAGGAGAAAAATTACCTGTGTGCAAAATTTTATAACAAACTATGAAACTTAGGATTTTATTTTTTTTCACAATTTTCCATCTTTTTTTGTTTAGCAAAACATAAAAACCCCAGCTGTAATAAAATACCACCAAAATAAAGCTCTATTTGTGTGAAAAAAATGCGTCGGCACTGAAAGCTGAAAATTGGTCTGGGCAGGAGGGGGGTTTAAGTGCCCAGTAAGCGAGTGGTTAAAGTGTTCCTAAACCAACAGCAGTAAAATCGGTCTGTATATGCAGTAAAGCATGCTTGTTATACTCACTGCGGAATCTAAGGGGTGAATCCTCTGCATTGTGTAAAAAGGCTGTTTGATCCTGTCTTCTCTGATCCTCCCCTTCTTCCACTGACTCCAAAACATGTCTGGATAAGACAGTTACTGGAGTGAGGCTGTGCATGCTCAGTTTGGGGTGTATTGCTAGAGAGTTTTTTATTTTCTTGTGATCAGCACAGGCCTGTCAGCACTGTCCAGACAGAAGGTCGGGGTTCCTGATAGGTCAGCCAGTGCAGTGTGAAAACTCCTCCTACGAGCTTTAACCCGACACTGATAGAAGTCCCAAGACTGCTATATGCTACTGATGAGAAAAGGTATTTAGCAGCTTATAATTACTAAAATAATTGCATTTCCATGTTCTGTGTATTGTGGAAGACCAGATATAGGGAATGCAGGCTCCTGGGTTTAGTGACACTTTAACCATTAAGTATTATCTTGAGAAATCTGCAGATCAGTAACAGCCTATATTTGTCTTTAGGCTTTTTCCTGAATAAAGACAAGTTGGAAAGTTAGAGGTACTAAACCCAAAATTTACAATCTTTAAAGTGGTTCTAAAGGCTGAAGGTTTTTACCTTAATATCTTCCTTGCATTATGGTAAAAAAAACTTCCGCATGTAGCTCCCCAACCCCCAGCCCCCCCCCCCCATGCTTACCTGAGCCCGATCTCGATCCAGTGCTGTGCCTGAGAGCAGAGGCTCTCTAGGCTCCCTCCCTCCTCATTGGCTTATAGACAGCAGTGGAAGCCTCCCTGTGCTGTCAATCACAGCCAGTGAGAAGGGAGTGGAGGGGCGACACTGAACAGCGGTCTGTGTGTTAATGGACACACACAGCCAACTTGGGAGTGAGCACACACGAGTGCCCCCACAGAAGGCATGTTATGGGGGCAGTTAGCAGGGGGACTCGAGAAGAGGAGGATTGAAGCTGCTCTGTGCAAAACCATTGCACAGAGCAGGTAAGTATGACATGTTTGTTACATTTTTCTTTAAATTGAGTACTTACAATCACTTAAAATGTGATGTCTGCATTTGTTTAAATTTTTTGAGTTTTTCCTTTATTTTCACCTGGTGATCTGGCTGGTAAGTCTGTCATTTGTTTCAGCTTTCTTTACCAGAATATGCTGTAGCAGAAGTGGCAGTAAGAGAGTTGAGACAAACCATTTAACACTGACAGGGGTGCTTACAATGGTTAGCTTCTACTTATTTATGTAAAACCTTTATCCCAAAAGGGAAAAAAAAAATATTCCTTTAAATGCTTAAAAAGTGTTAGATGGAGCTTGACTTTCATTTCAAGTCCATCGAAAACTGCTAGTACACCTAACACTACTGCTGTCTAAAGCCCCATACACACGGTCGGATTTTCCGATGGATTCTGTCCTATCGGACAATGTTGTCGGAAATTCCGACCGTGTGTAGGCACCATCGGACAGTTTCCATCGGATTGTCCGACGGACAAAGTTCTATCTCCTGCTCTATAAATATTCCGACAACAAAGTCCGATCACACCAATTCCGATCGTGTGTAGCGAATTCCGACGGACAAAGTGCTGCGCATGCTCAGATCACATTACAAGACCAAAGCTATTGGCTACTAGCGTCTACGTAGTCCCGTTGTAGGCAACAAACGTCACCACGTTCAGAATGATCGGATTTTCCGACAACTTTGTCCGACCGTGTGTATGCAACACCAGTGTCGGACTAAATCCGAAAATGACGTCACCCGCTGCTGCCCTACGGAACTAACACGATTGTCGGCTTTACATGCTGTGTATTTATCATCTTTATGTGAGTAGTTTGTGTTTGAACACAAAAATTAAATCTTATACTTAAGCGGTGAGCACTTAGATCTTTTCTTTCTACCCATGACCTGGCGTCCTTGCTGAGATCTAAGGAGATGTGAGATAAGTTTATGGTCCGTGTTAACCCTTTTGATACCCGCTGGCATGACCATCTGTTTGCACAGGGGTCCATGCCATAAGGTGAGAGTGATTAGTTAGACCGGAGGGGGAGGGATTGTCACGCTACTGTGGAAAGAAAAATGACTTACGTCAGTGCTACAGTTTGAATTTAAAACGTATTTGTGTGAACTGTGAAGTTAAGTCATGGATTGTGGAAACGAACTAGTGTCGGGTGATTGTATATAGTGTATACCACATTTATCACTGACTAATGCAGAGTTGCAAAGCAAGGAGATCAGCTAAAAGTAGTTGGATCTGTATGTGCGTTATAATTAATCGAAATTAGTCGATTAATTGATTAAAAAAAAAATCGATTAATCGAACACGAAAATTTAATCAGTAACTGCCCTAGTTTTAAAACTTTTGGCCAGGGCTGTACAATTGGTCGTCTCATCACACAACTATCCAGGATGTTTTTAAGCTATAATGATTTCACGAGTCTTTCGGTGACATCTGGATACTATGAAGTACAAGGACGGCAGAAGTCACCAAGGAGCCCCAATGGCCATGAAAACTTTGATATTGAATCCATTTTAACTTCGAGTCTCTGTTCTACTGCTCGCGTTTCTCACTCCATTGTCCACTCCCCAAGGAGGCTGCAAAATGCCTGCGCCAAGCATAAAAATTGTATTTGTTAAGCAGATAATAATAACACAGGGAAATCTACTGCTACTAGTAAATAACATCCATCAACATCAAACATGGGGCCTGAAAGAAAGTTTTCTCACGCAGCAAAGTTCTCAGTGGCTGGTTTCTCAGGTCTTTCATGGTAAGATTTATAGTTGCACTACGAGCGATTTTCATAACAAAAGGCGACCATTTCGGTAAAGTTGTAATGAATTTGGAACAGCTTCTCTTTGAACTGCAACACATTTCTTTTCTAAATAAACTGCTTTAATGTTGGTGAAAAGAATAGCGGCTCTCAATGGGGGTTACGTATCAAAGTTGACTGCACTTCAGGAAAAAAAAAAGCGAAGGAAGGTGCTACCAGTTTACACTCTGATTTGTTTGGTCATCATTTTTTGTATCTTTTTAGTGTTTTGGTTTAGTGTTTCTGAAGTTAAAGTGATATTAAACCCTCAATTTTTAAAGAGGAAGTAAAGCCTCTTTAAAAAAAAAAAAAAAAAAAAAAGACACCCTGCAAGGCAAAGGCATAGCATACTAGCTCATTATGAAAGACTAAACGAAGCCCCCGAAGCGGTCCTTATCCACGATGTTCTGCGCCGCCATCCAGGGCCGGAGTGACTTCCGGGTCTCGCCGCTCCAGCGCTATCATTCGCTGGAGCGGCGATAACGTCACTCCCACGCATGCGCACACATCGCCGTGATCTCGGCATCCTCAGTGCGCCCTCAGTGCGCCTGCGCGCCACTGTCTACGGCGCATGCGCCGTAGACAGCAATGCCTTTTCATTTCTAAATATCTCCTAAACCATGTAGGTTTAGGAGATATTTATTGGACCTACAGGTAAGCCTTAATCTATGCTTACCTGTAGGCCAAAGTCATTTGGAAGGGTTTACTTCCACTTTAAGCACTTTCAGCAACTGATTTAATCACTTACTGAGTATGCAACTTCTTTCTCTTTTAATCCTTGTCTATGTTCCATGACCGCTGCCCCAGGTTTCCTGTTTCAGGGTGGCTTCTTTCTCTTGCAGCATCTTATGGAGCCACCCTTGCATGCAGGGACTAGAGCTGTGGTCTCCCTACACTGTGTGCATCAATAGAAACGCACAGCCCGGTAGCCTCCCCCCCCCCTCCACTTCTCCAAGCTTACAGGCTGGTTGGAGACCACACTGTCCACTGTTATCTCCTGTGAAGAAAAGGAAAGCAGCACTGAGAGAGCAGGAGCCAGTAGCATTGAAAGTAGTAAACTTCAAGTCCTGGGATTAGAAATTTCAACAAATAGCTTACTGGGGAATGTTTATTTTACTGTGGCCAATGGATTCAACTAAAAACCGTTGGAGGTTTAATACTACTGTATCGCTAGCGCTAGGAGATTCTCAAGAAACCAAACCGACTACCGCAGGTGATGACTGTCAATATTCTACTCGGGCTGTAATGCTGCCCTCTTAAGATCGTGGAATCGTGCAAATGCACAAACAAAATGAAACATTTTTTTCTCTGAAGAAGGGGGTAGATCCCCCAAAACCTGTCAGCTGTCTATATGATGTTTGATGGACTTAAAGCAGGTGCTGCACACACGTTTTTTTTTTTTTTCACATTTTAAAATTACTACCATTCTAACCTTATACTCACTTTTAATATTGCTTTCCGGTATCCAGGTCCGTTTTTAGTTCAAAACGCCACTTTTAAAAATCTTGCACATCACTTCCTTGTTCCATTCCATTTGAAATACCAGCATTCATTGCTGGTTCCCGCACATGCTCACTGGCAACAGCGCCAAGCGGCGTAAACATCTATGTTGCGTTGAAATAACGCAAGATTTCGCTTCGGCTCTGCGCACTGACTCCTGGGATGAATTACACAAGATTCCCGGAGACAGTGCGGATACCCACACGAACCCCGCCCACAGCCGCAGGGACAGAACACTGTCACCACAATCCCTCACACCCATCTAAAGGTAGGAGGAAAAAAAAAAAAAAACATAAACGTCCATTGAGCACTCTTTGCAGCATTTAACCACTTCAACACCGGCGTATTGTAATATGACGCCCGCAGATGGGATCTCCCATCCTGGGCGGGCGTCATATGACGTCCTCTCATTCGCGGCCGTCTAGGGGGCACGCAGCGTCGCTCGGGACCCAGTGCGCCTGCCCGGCGGCCGATATGTCCACCGGGCACCCGCGATTGCCTTGGAACACAGCAGGACCATGGATCTGTGTGTGTAAACACACAGATCCACGTCCTGTCAGAGAAGAGGAGACCGATGATGTGTTCCCAGTACAGAGGAGCACCGATCGGTCTCCTCCCCTTGTGAGTCCCCTCCCCCCACAGTTAGAATCACTCCCAGGAAACATAATTAACCCCTCCCCTCCCCCTAGTGTTAACCCCTTCACTGCCAGTCGACATTGTGATGGACATATCAGACACTTTTGACACATTTTTGGGTCCCAAAAATGTGTCAAAATTGTCCGGTATGTCCGTCACAATGTCGTATTCACAAAAAAAAATCAGATCATCAGATCATCGCCATTACTAGTTAAAAAAATAAAAATGCCATAAATCTATCCCCTATTTTGTAGCCGCTATAACTTTTGCGCAAACCAATCAATTATTGCGATTTTTTTTTTTCCAAAAATATGTAGAATACGTATCAGCCTAAGCTGAGGAAAAAAAATTTTTTTTTTTTTTTTTTTTAAATGGGATATTTATTATAGCAAAAAGTAAAAAATGTTGTTTTTTTTTTCAAAATTGGCCCTATTCTTTTGTTTATAGCGCAAAAAAAAAAAAAACGCAGAGGTGATCAAATACCACCAAAAGAAAGCTCTATTTGTGTGGAAAAAAAAGGACGTCAATTTTGTTTGGGTACAACGTCGCACAACCGCGCAATTGTCAGATAAAGGGACGCAGTGCCAAATCTCAAAAAGTGCTCTGGTAAGGAAGGGGGTAAAATCCCCCGGGCTGAAGTGGTTAAAAAGCTTAGAAAAGTGTGTGCAGAACCGCTTTAATGAGTTCCTTTGCGTGAAAGATCTTTTCGATTCCTGGACTTTATAAATCGCTGTATTAACATTTGTCCTATGTATTCTTTTATTCCTTAAATAGGAAGTAAACCCTGATGGGTTTTACTTCCTCTTTTGTTCCCTGCAAAGTAACAGCATAATGGGCTACTATGCATCGCATCGCATACTAGCCCATTATGTGCCACTTATCTGCAAACAAAGCCTGCGATGTCCCCACTGGTGGCCACATCCATCTTCACCCCTCTTCCTTCCTTGGGCCCTGGACTCCGGCCGGAGTCGCGTGACGGTCACGGCATGGGCCCTCTAGAAATGGCACGTTCGTGCCCTTTCTTCAGTGCGCATGCGCCGATGACGTCGGTACATATGCATATGGTAAATATCTCCTAAACTGTGCAGGTTTAGGAGATATTTCCAGTACATACAGGTAAGCCTTATTATAGGCTCACCTGTAGGTAAAAGTGCTATGTAAGGGATTACAACCACTTTAATAAAATGCTGTTAATAGTGTACTAGGCCTTTGCAGCCTTTTGTTTCATTTTTTGTACTACTGTATCCTCTTTGCAGAGGTTTTTATTTTTTTTTTTATTATCACTGTTGGCTTGTTTCCCTACGCCTGACTATGCGCAACATGCATGCCTGAGAATTCGAAATAAACAGTCAATAATGCTGTGCTCCTTAAAGCGTTTGTTACCCCGACACTTCATATTCCTGATATGTGGCTGCTGTACCATGGGCTTGTATAAGAAGGTCTCCTGTTCTCTTTGTGTTGCTTCCTTTGTGTGAAATCCCTGGTGTTCCTGCCAGTCCCTCTGCTTTCCTATTAAACACTGACCATACTAGGCAGGAGAACACAGCGTGGTACGTTCTCTAGCTGTGCTGAGAACTCAGCCTTATTTCACTTTATGGACTATTCACCATTTATGGACTTTTTAAATTTTGTTTTGTGGATGTATGCTGGTTATCAGCTGTATATATGCAAAATATATGCACGTTTGCACTTTAATTTAGATGTCATTCGTTTTTTTTTTTTTTCTACTGTATTACTGTTATTTTGTAATACTTTTTTTTGCACAGTTGTATTTTTCCACATGATTACATTTACCTAGAGAGCTGCTTATATGGTTTTATATTAGGGCTGTGAAAATTAAAGATTAATTCCTCGATTGTTAATTTCTTGATCGATCAAATTTTTTTTGATCGGTACTCACCTCTCCGCCGGCTTCTGGGTGTTCAGGGAGTTCCGTCGGAGATCCGGTGACGTCACGGACATCAACGTCACCGGACTCCTCCCCCCTTCCCCAAGTCCCTTTGTCTGCTAACGAAGGGAAGGGGGAGGAGTCCGGTGACGTTGAAGTTCTGATTAAACGTAACGCGTACGGGGGAGGAGCTATGCATGACATCACCCGCTGCTGCCCTATGGAACTAACACGATTGTCGGCTTCTACCCATGACCTGGCGTCCTTGCTGAGATCTAAGGACACATGAGAGAAGTTTATGGTCCGTGGTAACCCTTTTGATACCCGCTTGCATGACCACCTGTTTGTACAGGGGTCCATGCCATGAGGTGAGAGTGATTAGTTAGACCGGAGGTGGAGGGATTGTCATGCTACTGTGGAAAAAAAAATTACTTACATCAGTGCTACAGCTTGAATTTAAAAATTATTTGTGTGAACTGTGAAGTTAAGTCATAGATTGTGGAAACGAACTAGTGTCGGGTGATTGTATATAGTGTATACCACATTTACCACTGACTAATGCAGAGTTGCAATGCAAGGAGATCAGCTAAAAGTAGTTGGATCTGTATGTGCGTTATAATTAATCAAAATTAGTCGATTAATCGATTAAAAAAATATATTGATTAATCGAACACGAAAATTTTAATCAGTAACAGCCCTATTTTATATATAGTAGGTATATATTACTGATTGGATCATGATATTTTATACTGGGTATACATGACTGATCAGATCATGGCAGTTTATATTGGATATACATTGCTGATCATATCATGGCATTTTATAGTAAGTATATATACCTCACTGATCCGATCATGGCAGTTTATATTAGGTATACATTGCCGCTCATGTGCACATTAAAAACAGTTTTGGCTGTGGACACGGGTCAGCATGGACACCCTGAATGGTCTGCAGGCACACAGCCCCCTAAAACCTTTCTATAGGAACCAGCATTTC
Organism: Lithobates sylvaticus; assembly: GCA_028564925.1. Taxonomy (NCBI): domain Eukaryota; kingdom Metazoa; phylum Chordata; class Amphibia; order Anura; family Ranidae; genus Lithobates; species Lithobates sylvaticus. The sequence continues at coordinate 492,854,719 of CM053030.1, read as the reverse complement.
CTTTTTTCTTAGCAATTTGAGCCACAGTAGCTCTTCTGGATCAGACCACACAAGCCAACCTACATTCCCCATATGCATAAGTGATCCTTGGCTGCCCATTACCCTGTCTCTGGCTTACTGGTTTTCCTTCCTTGGACCACTTTTGAAAGGTCCTGACCACTGCAGATCGGCAACATCCCACAAGAGTTTCAGTTTTGGAGTTGCTCTGACCCAGTCGTCCAGCCAGTACAATTTGGCCCTTGTCAAAGTTGGTCAAATCTTTATGCTTGATCATTTTTTTTTTTTTTTGCTTTCAACACACGCTTCAGGGACAACATGTTCACTTGCTGCCTAATTTATCCCACTGACTTTCAGGTGCCATTGCAACAAGATAATTAATGTTATTTACTTTACCTGTCAGTGGTCAGAATGTTATCGCTGATTGGTGTGTATATGTGTTTTAACCACTTCAATACCGGGCACTTAAACACCTTCCTGCCCAGACCTTTCAGCGCTGTCACACTTTGAATGACAATTGTGCGGTCATACAACACTGTACCCAAATTACATTTTTATCATTTTTTCCCACAAATAGAGCTTTCTTTTGGTGGTATTTGAACACCTCTGTGGTTTTTATTTTTTGCTAAACAAATAAAAAAAGACTGAATATTTTGAACAAAAAAATATGTTTTTTTGTTTCAGTTTCAAAACTTTGTAAATAAGTACGTTTTCTCCTTCACTGATGGGCACTGATAGGTCTTCACTGATGGGCACTGATAAGGTGGGCACCAATGAGGTGGCACCAATGAAGTACGTTTTCTCCTTCACTGATGGGCACTGATGGGCGACACGGATGGGCACTGATGGGCGACACAGATGGGTGGCACGGATTGGCATGCATAGGCGGCACGGATTTGCACGGATAGGCGGCACGGATGGGCACGGATAGGCGGCACGGATGGGCACTGATAGGTGGCATGGATAGGCACTGATGGGCAGCATTGTTTTTTACTGATGGATGCCAATCAGTGCCAAGCAATAATGCATGCCAATCAGTGATGCCCATTGTGGGCACTGATTGGCATCCATTGTGGGCACTGTGTGTCATCCCTGGTGGTCTAGGGTGGCATACCTTTTGATGGGCATCCCTGGTGGTCTGGTGGCGTCCCTGGTGGTCCAGTGTGGGCATCCTTGGGGGGGCTGCACTGTTAATCGATCAGCACAGACCCCCCCTGTTAGAGGAGCAGCCGATCGGCTCTCCTCTACTCGCGTCTGACAGACGCGAGTGAGGAAAAGCCGATTACCGGCTTTTCCTATTTACACTGTGATCAGCCGTGATTGGACACGGCTGATCACGTGGTAAAGAGTCTCCGTCGGAGACTCTTTACCAAGATCGTAGTCGTAGACAAACGATCGCGCAGCGCAGCGGCTTAAAATCCTGAGGACGTCATATGACGTCCTGTCAGGATTTTACAACCACTTTGCCACCGTCATTTGACAATGGGCGGGCGGCAAAGGAAGATCCCTCCAAATCAATAATCTTGACTTGCACACTCTCGACAATCAGTCTGTATAAGACAGTAGAAAGACTAAAATTCCCCTTTAAGCATATATTTCGCCCTTGTTGTTTCAAAAGTTTCTTCAAAATGATCCGTCTCACCACTTGTAACTTGAGGTATCTGCAAAGCCTAGAGAGAATTAGCACTTTGCGAATTACATAACTCTCTAGATAATTGAACTAATTAAATCTTAACCAACATTAACACAACTCCAGCATTCCTTCAACAGTGCTTAATTACTGCACGAACATGCCCGCCATAGACGAAACATCTGTAAAAAGAGAGTCTTGTGGAATAAGTAAGGAGAGCGAGGCTTTCTCCTCCGTATTCATCTTTTGATAAGGTTTAATTAAAACTGTCTCTCCATTGTGGCGACAATGAATGTGCTTGTTTTTTTTTTTTTTTTTCCTCAGTGAAAGCCAAATTATTCACTTCAGCCACGGTTGAGTAATCAAAGCCATTGAGAAGTTTGGGGGTGCATTGTTGTTTGGGAGATATAATTACAGACAATGCCTGTGAAGTGTTTTTTTTATTTATTTTTTCTCGTTTTATTTTATTTTATCTTAATGTAATTTCCTGCTAATGTGAAGCATTCAAGACCCTTTTTTCAAATTTGTGCCAAAGAAAACACTGGACTTTTGTGGATTTTGTCATTTAATTAAAACTAATACAAAAGTTGTTCAAGTTTTTACACTTGTTAACATTACTGTCCACTTTGTGTTCTTTTCAGAACCTCAGAGCTGGGGGGAAAAAAATGCCATGTGCTGTCATTCTAATCGGCATTAAAACATTGGCGTTAAAACGATAGCTTCACGTTAATACACCTAGTAAATAAATATGTAGGCGTTTCCTGCCTTCTCATACATGTACAGGGGGTCCCCGACTTACGAACGCCCGACCTACGAACATCCCCTACTTACGAACGGGGCGCTGCTGGGACCCTCTGCCATTTTTCGCCATCTTCCGGCCGTTCTGCGCATGCGCGGCCATACGGAGCCTCGGAAAATGCTGGCAAACTTCGGAAATGTCCGTAATTTGCCGCGTATGCGCAGAACGGCATTAGACGGAACATCGGAAATGTCCGTATTTGTCGGTCTGCGCATGCGCGGCCGACTTACGAACATTTCCGACTTCCGTACAGGCGGGCAGTCCCTAACGAGTTTGTAACTCGGGGACCCCCTGTATCACATTCTCTTTTTTTTGTTATTTTAAATCTGAGCTGCAGGCAGATAGAAGGAAAACACGTGAATGCAGCTCCGTATTACCGTATGTACTCGAGTATAAGCCGACCCGAATATAAGCCGAGGCACCTAATTTTACCACAAAAAAATGGGGAAACGTATTGACTCGAGTATAAGCCTAGGGTGAGAAATGCGCAGCTACTGTAAGTGGAAAAGACGGTCAACAGTGCCCATTTGCAGCCTCACTGTGCCCATTTACAGCCATAGGTCCCCTGAACTTCAAACTTGGTAGTTAAGGGTTCCTAGATGCCCCCTAGCTGCAGCCAAATTTTGGGGTCTCTGAACCCAAAGGTTCCCGAAATGACATTGCTGCAGATGGGCACAGTTGACCGACTTTGTGGCCCCGTATCTCAGGGCCACTTGGTGCTAGGAACCCCAAATGTCGTGTACAGTAGTCCATTATGCTTTACCTTTGCAGGGAAACAAAGAGGAAGTAAACCCATCAGAATTGACTAATGCAGATAGCAGAGGGAAGAAAGAAGAGACAGAAATCACACTAGGTGTTTTAGGATGAAGGCTAGTAAACACTATAGAGGGATGTGCTCTGTTCAGTTTACAACCACTTTAACCCCTTTAAATGCCTAAGCAGAATTTAGCAATTTTGACATGTGTAAAACCGTACATATTATCACAACTACTTTGTGCATCCAGGTGTATTATATATAGTCTTTTTCAGGACAACTTGGGCTTTCATTTGGTAGTAAATAGTTATGGATAACTCCTAAGGGCTTTCACACTGGGGGTGGTGCGCTTGCAGGACATTCAGAAAAGTCCTGCAAGCAGCATCTGTTGGCCGGTTTGGGAGCGCTGTGTACAGTGCTCCCAAAACGCCCCTGCCCATCGCAATGAAAAGCGTTTGGGGTTAAAAGCGCCCCACTAGAGGCTGAAAAGCGCTACTTAACCGCTTCCCGACCAGCGCAGGACGATGTACGTTGGCAGAATGGCACAGACAGGCATAAGGGCGTACAGGTATGTCCCTTTGAATTTGCCGCCGTGCCATCCCGTGCGTGGCGCACGCCGGTCTGGACCCCCGTGAGTCCGATCGCGGGTCCCGCGGACTCGATCGCCGCAGGGAAACCAGCGATCGCCTCACGGGGAGGAAGAACGAGGAGATTCTGATGTAAACAGCATCTCCCCGTTCTGCCTAGCAACAACTGACACTGATCTCTGCTCCCTGTGATTGGAGCAGAGATCAGTGATCTGTAACACACAGCCACGCCCCCCACAGTTAGCAACACACCCCTAGGACACACTTAAACACTACACTGCCACGCCTGGTTAACTCCTTCACTGCCAGTGTCATTTACACAGACATTTGTATAGCACTTATTGCTGTATAAATGACAATGGTCCCAAAAATGGGTCAAAAATGCGATTTTTTTTTTTTTTTTTTTTTTCCAAAAATATGTAGAAGAATACATATCGGCCTAAACTGAGGAAAAAATATGTTTTTTATATATTTTTTGGAGATATTTATTATAGCAAAAAGTAAAAGTAAAAAATAATGTGTTTTTTTTTTCAAAATTGACGCTCTTTTTTTGTTTATAGCGCAAAAAATAAGAACCGCAGGGGTGATCAAATACCACCAAAAGAAAGCTACATTTTTTGGGGAAAAAAATACATCAATTTTGTTTGGGAGCCACATCGCACGACCGCGCAATTGTCAGTTAAAGCGACGCAGTACCAAATCGCAAAAAGTGCTCTGGTCTTAAGCCAGCAAAATGGTCCGGTCTGAAAGTGGTTAAACAGTGGTAAAGCGTCACTAAAACAAGTGGCGCTTTACCGCTAACGCACGGGCGGCCCCAGTGTGAAAGGAGTTTTACAGACCAAACCAGGAGCAATTTAGAGTAGTTAATTGTTTAAGGTTTACATACACTTTAATAAAGCAGCACAAGGACCAGTGAGGATGTGTAAAAGGCCAGTAAACCCTAGCTGGTCGTATCTGTGAACAATTAATTCTTCTTGGTCTTTATGGAACATGTGACACTTCTTTCTTTTTTTTTTTCTTTTTTTTATTTGAATTCAGAAAGTATCTTATTTACTCACAAATGCTTTTCTTTGCGTTTAAAATCCAAGTAAATAATGTGGGCTCTAACTTTGTAAAGGCCTCAAAGCCGATGAATGCTCCGCTCACGTGTTTGGCGATGTAAAGGATACGGACAAAGCAAAATGTTATTCAATGTGGTCCGATTAGACATGCATTAATTCCTGATGAGGCTGAACAAAAGCCTTCACGCTGCAGAAAGTTACCGTCAACTGCTTTTTCAAAAAACACTTCTGAATAAAGCCTAATACTGAGCCCCAAAACACCTAAAAGAGTGGAATGTTTTACAGATCATTTTATTTTTCATTAAATGTTTCCATTATAATATCTTAACAGCAATTAGTTCCCGTTGCTCTTTGAACAGTGTGAAATCTGCGTTATTTGTTTTACCGCTTTTTCCATAATTAATTTGTAGGTTCTTTAGTTTATTTTGTTTGTGCTTGAGTAATAATAATCGTTTTGGTAAATGTGCACTTTGAGGACAGGTCTGAAATATATATAATTAGTTCCAAATATATGTTTAAGTATTTATTCACGTAGGTTAAAAAAAAAATCCAAAAAACAAAAAAGCATTTATGTAATTTACTTAGTCATTTTGTAATCCTTTGGATAACAGTTTAAAATATCCAGTTTTAATTGTATTGAGTAAATTGATTCTCTATTAATTGATCAAATTGATTTTATTATTTTCTATCTACGTTTACTTCTTTTTTTGTAGGTATTGGATTTTGGTAATCTTTTATTTTTTTTATTTTATTTTTTGTAACTGCTCATGTCTATTATTTTTTAACCTATTTTACTGAGCTATTAAAGAAAAAAAAAAATAACATCAACTATGTCAAATAATTGTTTATGCCTTTACTTATTTTGAGAAAAGTCTTATTTTTATTATTATATTATAATATATCATTAAAGTATAATATATATTTTTTAGGATCTAACCTTTTTTTTTTGGCAAATCTTTTCTCTAATTCAGCATTTTTAGTCATTGTTTTGGAACTTTGTGGCCTGCTTGATTGACTAAGAAAGTACGGCATGGCAGTGTAATGATTTCACGCTCAGTAGTTGGCTAATAAGGACCACGGTTATTATTTACTGAGCTCAACTTGCGGGGGGAAGGAAAAAAAAATAAAGAATTGTGTTAGGCCAAGGGTTACAGAGCAAGCAGCTTAGAGTTTCAGCATCCCAAGTGTGCGGAGAATTGTTTCTGCCCAGCAGGTAGGGACTAGATCCAGACTTAGCCTCTTGTATGCAATATGCTGACTGGCCCAAGTCATTCGTTACTTTCACACGTTACAACATTTTGCTCCTCGGGAGCAAGTTGATCAGACAGAAATCTTTTTAATTAACCCCATTCTGTGTTTCAACTTTAATTCTGCTTGACAGTCGCGTAGCCAGATGATTATTGCTTACCTCCAAGCATTTTGTGTTTTAATTACAGGCCTGTGGACGTTAAGCCTGGATTTTAACAAAGTATTCTAAGCAAAACTGAAAGTTCACTTATTAAAGTATTAAATTAAAATCCATTTGCTGATTAAAATTTTTTTTCTAATAATTCAAGCCTTGCAGGTAACCAGGTCTAACTCAAACGATGCCCAACCAGAAAACACCTGTGGTTGTGGACACCTGATCATCACATCTACTTATACTGAGTTTGGGTGTTTGAAGGATACTGTTAACCACTTCAGCCCCGGACCAATTTGCAGCCAAAGGACCAGGCCCCTTTTTGCGATTCGGCACTGCGTCGTTTTAACTGACAATTGCGCGGTCGTGCGACGTGGCTCCCAAACAAAATTGGCGTACTTTTTTTCCCATAAATAGAGCTTTCTTTTGGTGGTATTTGATCGCCCCTGCGGTTTTTAGTTTTTGCGCTATAAACAAAAATAGAGTGACAATTTTGAAAAAAATTCTATATTTTTTACTTTTTGCTATAATAAATATCCCCCAAAAATATATAAAAAAACTACTTTTTTTCCTCAGTTTAGGCCGATTCGTATTCTTCTACATATTTTTGGTAAAAAAATCACAATTAGCGATTATTGATTGGTTTGCGCAAAAGTTATAGCGTTTACAAAATAGGGGATCGTTTTATAGCATTTTTATTAATATTTTTTTTTTACTAGTAATGGCGGCGATCAGCGATTTTTATTGTGACTGCGACATTATGGCGGACACATCGGACATTTTTGATACATTTTTGGGACCATTGTCATTTATACAGAAATCAGTGCTATTTAAATGCACTGATTCCTATGTAAATGACAGTGGCAGTGAAGGAGTTAACCACTAGGGGGAAGGGGAGGAGTTAGTGTGACGTGTTGTTTTTTTTTTACAGTATTGGGCGTGGCTGACGTCTTACGTCGCTGATCGGCTGTTCCCAATGACAGGGAACAGCAGATCAGTGACAGGCAGTGTAGGAAGCGCGGTGAGAGGTTTGTTTTACACAGACCTCCCCCCGTTCTTCAGCTCTGTGACCCGATCGCGGGACACCAGCGGCGTTCGGGTCCGCTGGTCCCGCGGGCGTGGTCACGGAGCTCCCGAGCACGAGCGACCCCGCGGCTAGGCAATTAAAGAGGATGTATATATACGTGCTTTTGTCTAGCCGTGCCATTTTGCCGATGTATATTTACATGCGGCGGTCGGGAAGCGGTTAAAGTCGAAAGAAGAGCTTGCATATAGTACTTCCTTGTCTGTTGTCTTAGTGCCGTCTGCATGACATTGATGTCATTCGGGAAAGAGTAAATACGTTGCGCTCAAAAAACTCCAAATGCAAGAAAAATCTAAATCTAAATAATAAAATCTAAATATAAAAATGTGCAATTATAAAGTCCAAAAGCACAATGGGTAAAATTAAAAAGCCAGATGAAAGTGGAAAAAGGAAAGAAACCCATCGTAGGAGTGCTTGTGAATGTAGGTTCAAAAGGGAATCCTCCACCTTGTGAAAGCCACTGACGCAGAGGTTAAGATGTACTCTTACCCCAAAGCATGGACCCTCTAGTTATGGAAGGTCACATAAGCCTTTGTAAATCTACATCTGATGAATATCCAGGGAAGACAAAGCAGCTAGTATGCGTCCCACACACAGTTCCTCCTAATCTGGTCCCCGGTCATCCGAATGTTCCAGCGGTAAACCAAATAAAGAAAAAAGGGGCTATGATAGTGTAAAACCTCTTATGCCGCATACACACGAGTGGATTTTCCGTCAGAAAAATCTTGGATGGTTTTTCTGACGGAATTCCGCTCAAGCTTGGCTTGCATACACACGGTCACACAAAAAGTTTGCTGAACTTTCGACCGTCAAAAACGCGGTGATGTACAACAATACGATGAGCCGAGAAAATTAAGTTCAATGCTTCATCTTTTGCTGGCTGGAATTCGGCCAGCAAAAGTCCGATGAAGCATACACACGGTCGCATTTTCCGACCAAAAGCTCTCATCTGTCTTTTGCTGGCCGAATTTCCAATCGTGTGTACGCCGCATTACAGGGAATTTATTGAGCTAAATATTGCACTTACATGTTTCCAAAGAAGTACAGGCAAATATGTAAACAGCGGCAATCTGTAACAGATACGGAAAAGCGTGATGACTGGTCTTTGTATATCCGCCCGACCGTTTTCACAAATGGACTTTTTCCGGGGCATTGATATCATGACCTCAGATGGGAGGTCAATTAACCACAGCTCAAGAACCCTACCAATCTCTGAAGGAACCCTGTTTGAGAATAGCTGTTGAAAGACTTTTCCATTGAATCTTTTTGGCAATTATTTTTGGAAGGTAGATTGCCAGGTCTTTCCTCAATCCTCCCTGATTACTTGGCTTGGGACTGGCATACAGAATCTCAGAACACATGTGCATAGCCAATTTAGACACGCATACTAGAACCAATTTAGCCAGAAGCCAATTAACTTTAGGTCTTTGGAGTCTGGTAGGAAAACCCACACCAATTCAGGGAGAACATATAGGCAGCACTGCAGACCATATCTAAAGCCTGGCGCCAGACATTTCTTAATTTTTCTGAGGTTAAACAGCGCCTCATGGGCTCTCCTGAACAGCAAACCTTTGGCTCTAACCCACCGCCAATTCAAGCTTCCTCTCCACATCACCACAGCTGCCAAACAGACCATTGTTCAGGCCTGGAAATCTCCATCCTTATACATACTTGCTACAAGACACAGAGTTACCCAAGCACAGATTCACGCTAAACTTGAAGCTGTCATATTGGACAAAGTGCATAAAGCTCTGGAGAGCCTGGGTTACCCATTACCTACCACCTGGATTCGATGATACCCTACTGCTCCCCTAATGCTCTATGCATAGACTCTCTGACCTAAACCCTGATTTGAGTATCAAAGCCCATGCCTCCCCTTCTTCTCCCTCTCCTTTTTTGTTCCCCCTTCCCTTGCTCTACAGTCCATCTCTCCTCTCTTGTCCCTCAGATGTCTTTCTCCCCTCCTTTCTTACTGCTCCATTACATCCCTCCTGCCTCTATTCCTTCCCTGTTTTGCTCCCATGCAGCCACCCAAGAGTACAGTCTCCCAGGACTCTTGGGCTTTTTGGGACTCCCCCTCGAGGGTGAGCCAAACTGCTGGGCACCTGTTGGGATGCCCTTACATGCTCATACTCCCATGATACCCTTCCCAGGTTTATCCCTCTCCTTCCCTACATGTGATTTATGTTTGGATTGTTACCTTACTTTTGTGTGCCTATGTTGAGAATTGTCCTCACATGCTAAATACTACTCGTTACTTGATCCTGCATGGTCATTCTTATGTTCCATTTGTGATGTATTTATCTCGTAGAAAACTTGTACTAGTTGCAATTGCACCTGTATACTTGCTCTGTACTTTCTCTCAATAAAACATTTGAACAAGAGAAGCTCACATTCTTCCTCCTGGATACCCATGCCAAGTTTCTAAAGGTTTGGAACCCTTGGATAAGTTTCAATGACCACTTGGGTCTGGATCGCTCCCTGCTGTCAATATGACTTGCTGGGGCCATGTTCCAGGTTTGCGAAAGATTAAACGCTCCCCTCTTCCTCTCCTTCTAGTCATCTTCTCCCCCCCCCCCCCCCCGTTTTCCTCACTCCTCTCTTTCCCTTTCCCTATTCCCTCCTCATAGGTGTACAACTACATAGGCAACACTTGTTTCCCATGGCGCACTTTTTGACCTTGCCCTCGGTTTGAGAAGACTAGTAATGGGACTGTTTGGGCTTATTCTTATGTTTTTGTGTTACTTGCTATAACTCTGTTACCTCTCATTTTTTATTGTACCTCCTCATGAATTACTTTTATATCTTCTTGTAAACTTGCAAAACTCAATAAAACCCTTATTAAAGCAGGGAGAACATATAAACCCTATGCAGATATCCTCCTGACTGAGGGAAACGCCCATTGCCTGTAATATGACTACAAACTCTCAGTAAAAGCAGTTAGTCCATCACATCGGCAGGTGGATGGAAATTCTAAGGTATTATTTTATACATACAGAGTACTGTTTCTACAGTTGCTAGGAAGAAATATTTAAACTTGTAGTAGTTATATCAATCTATTTTTAATGAACCTGGAGCTTCCTTTAAAAAAACAACCTTTCAGCGCATAATCTTCTGGAAGTAATTCTAGAATATTTTGTCCTTGTTGAAAAGCTTCCCGGTTTTCAACAGCCTCATAGTCATAACAGTGGAAACAAAAAAAACAATAGCGCAATGCAGTCCACATATGGGCCTCGATAATCCCTCGTAGTTGGTTTCCGCGTGGATGGACTGAAATGAGAAAGTTCAAGAAAAGACTGATACAATGACCGCCTTGTTTAAGGTAATGCTTCCTAATTACATGTGCTTCGATAATTTTGGGCTTAATATAATGTGTCCTGTTTTTAAAAACGAGAAAGGAATGAAACCAGCCAGTTTTATTCCTGCATTTGTAAATAGTTTTTCTGGCTATGTGAAGAAAAAGAATAAAAGATGCTCCCTTTTTTTTTTCTTAGTGGCAATGTCAAAGGCAATCTTCATTGTAGTGGTCATCCTGTAATAAAGCTCCATGCAAACCGCTAAATACACTGATAAAATAAATAAAGGAAGCCAAAGAATTGTCTCAACCCTGAGAGTTACACAGCTTCTCTAAGACTCAGCCCTGATTTTTCTTTTGTTGCCATTAAAGTAGTATTGAAGTACATTTTTTTAACCCTAGTGGGCTCTTCTATCACAAATGCCTCTTCGGGCCTTTCAGTGGTAATGTAATCTAAACCACGCCTGCGCAGCGCAGATTAATTTTACGTTATCCCCGCTGTGCCGTGGTGCTGTGACTTCCTTCCAGCATCCTGGTTTTGGCAGTAGCATTCTCCTTGTCTGTCTGTCCACCTGCAAGGTGATTAATGTGGCCAGTCTATGGGTGGAGACCAGATCTGATTTAAGCCAACCAAACCTCTCATGCTTGTGATAGAGTGTGATAACATATGTAATAGCCAATTAAGCTCCCAGTCTGTCTGCCCTGCTCTGCTAGATTGGATTTCCCTGTGTATGACCTCAGGCCAGATAAAGACTATTCTATTGTATATACATGTTATCCATATACTGTTGAAGTACTAGATGCATGTTCTCAGTAGTGTTCATTGACTATTCAAGAAGATCACTTAGATTATGCGCACAGTCACTTACATTCTTGTACACATTTTTATGCTTTTATGTGATTATTTATGAATCACTATCTGATTTTGCAGCATTTTCATACTTTAAAGTTTTAGTTATTTTAGTAGCGCAGGAGTCCTTTTTTTATTTAATTTTATACTATGTACATAGGCACTCCTCTGTCCAAGGTTTTATATACGTCCTCATAAAAAGAAATCAAATTTGTCTGACAACTTCTGTCTTTCATGAATACATGCTCTCTGTTGCTTCAAATTTTTTTTTTTCAAACAAAAATTCATCTATGTGGTCTTTTTATTCAACTCTCCAGTATCTTCCAGACGATAGAAGTTAAACTTAAACAGGTCTATGGTTTCTTGGTAAAGACTTTGCCCCCTTTTTTAAATATAGGCACAACATTGGCCCTACACCAATCCAGTGGTACTATTCCAGTCATTAAAGAGTCCCTAAAAATTAGAAACAATGGCTTTGAAATGACAGAGCTATATTCTTTTAGGATATGTGGGTGTATGCCATCTGGGGCAGGTGCTTTATTCATCTTTATTCTGTCTAGATATTTCTGGACCATATCAATTTTGAGCCATGGTGGTTTATTTGGGGCTGTGTCAACATTATCCCCATTATGGACATGAGCTCTCTCATGCGCCTTTGTATACACAGAGCTGAATAAGGTATTTAATACATTTGCCTTCTCTTTGTCCCCAGTCACCCACCCCAGATCATTTTGCAAAGGGCCTACATGCTCAGACCTGACCTTTTTACTATTATTATATTTAAAGAATTTCTTTGGGTTTGTCTCACACTATTTTGCAATCTGTAGTTCGTTTTGGATTTTTGCATCCTTGATTTCCATTTTACATATTCTGTTGTATTCCTTGTAACATTTAAACGATGATAGTGTTCCTTCATTTTTATATTTTTTAAAAGCTCTTTTCTTATTATTTATAGCTTTTTTTTTTTAAACTTTGGGTGTGAGCCACATTGGTTTTATTTTTAGCCTTTTTAACGTATTGCCCATGGGAATATATTTTGCAGCGCGTTCACATAGTCTTTTTGAAGAATTCCCATTTATGTTCTGTGTTCATTGATGCCAATATTTCCTCCCAATCTAAGTATTGGAGAGCAGCCCTCATCCTTGGAAAATGTGTTCTCTTAAAGTTGTGTTTTTATCTTTCCAGTATGTGTTTGTTGCTTACAGATAACATTAAGTGAAACCATGTTCTGGTCACTGCTACCCAAATGTTTTTATATGAACATTATAGTAATAAGCTCTGCATGGTTTGCGATTACCAGGTCCAGCAGAACATTCCTAGTCGGGACCTCTATGAACTGTACCATAAAATTGTCTTGTAATAGGTTAATACATTTCTGCTCTTTAACTGTTCCTGCAGTGCCATTACTCCAGTCAATTTCCGGGTAGTTAAAATCCCCCATTATTATCACTGTCCCAGCCCCTGCAGCCCTTTCCATTCATACAAGGAGCTGAGTCTCCACCTCCTCACTAACACTGGGAGGTCTATAACAAACTCCAGTGATTAACTTTGTAGTACGCACACCTATATGCAGCTCCACCCATAATGCTTCAGCCTCATAACACTCTCCATCAACTAGGTCATCTCTCACACTTGCTTTGAGATTTTTTTTCACATAGAGACTCTGACTCTCCGAAAGGGAATATTAATAGCCCATTCACGTGAAGAATAAAGCCAAGATTTAGAAATACCAATTAAATCATAGTTCCCTTTGTGCACAAAAGCCTCCAACTCACCTATTTTGCAAATTTTTTTGTAGTACAAATAGTACCATTTTCAATGGTTGTTTGTAAATACACATATCCTGTAACCACTGTAACATGATCAATCACCATCTCATGTGTTGCTTGTGAGTGGGAAAGTTTTTGGTGCTGAAACTCTGAAGAGTTCATGAGATGGCTATACCAAATGACAAAGAAATTATTCTAATATGGTGAGCTCTGTTGTCTGTGGATAACCCCAAAAACATTGCTAAAGGACTAACAGGACTAGGTCAGCCAACAGCTAAAAGGCACTATAATAGAAGACAAAAATAGCCTATGAGCAAACGGAGCTTTAGACCATTCACAATACTGTACTAGACTACTCTGTAAAAAGTTTTTGAACTTTAAGATTAGACCAATCTGTTCACAAAGACAAAGGGATCCCTCAGAAGAAAAAAAAAATGTCTGATTTAGAATTTACTAGAGAAGTCAACTGGGTATTGGAAAAGTAACATACAAGAAAAACAATAAGACCCCAAAAGATCAATTGCAGTAGGTCAGACCAATCTGCTGCAAATAATTTTTTAGGGTCTGATTGATTTCCTTGAATGTTACTTTTCCAATATCCAGTTGATATCTCTAGTGAATTCTAATTTGGTAATCTGTGGTATTTTGCTTCCGGGGGATCTCTTTGTCTTAGTGGACAGCTGTTAAGCTTCGATACCCCCAGCACACCATTGCTAAAGCCAGCTGCCTGCTATGTGGGTGGCCAATAACGCAGATGTATTTCCTTGTTTAAACCCCCAAATTTTAAGATCCCTCTATGGCTAACATGCTGCAACGATGACTGAGGGACCTGCAGAATGCAGAGGCTCTGGTTATTTATAAAACATTAAACACTTGACCCAACCCCTCTTCCAAAATGACCAGACGGCACTTTTTTTTTTTTTTAGAGTCGAATGGTCATAGCAGCCTTTTATTACAAATCATTATTTACTACATTCACAAGAAAACACGTTTAATGCATATAATACAGTCAATGCATAACAAATAAACCAACCTCAGTTTATGTTCCGGTCTAAGGTCTTTGAAGGCCTATATACTCACGATTAACCGGTTGTATCTGCCACCCAATCAAAGACCCCCAGCTGCAACTACATCGGCTCAGGGACGATTCAACACTAACGTACTACCAGATACAACCTAATTAATACTCCAATGTTACCACATATTGTTAGGAAGCAACACCCATACCTAAGATGGGCCCAACCCACAATTTTCCACAATTATTTAACCAGCACCGCCTTCAAAGACCCAATGGACCCCCTACCTGCTGCTATGACACGAAAATAAAAGGACCAAGAAATTGAATGGCAAGCTAACAATTTAAGAACCGAAAACCCACTACAATTACCCCAACTCCTTGAGACATGATCCCCCCTCGTCTCTACCGACTACAGGATACACACTCTGCCTTGAACTCTCCAATCTGCTAAGCAGACTGCATCATTCTAAATCACTCCACTAAGGCCTCATTCCCACGAGGCGGATCCACTCAGCTCTGTCCACCAGCTCAGCAAGAGATCTCTCCGTTGATCTCCGCTGAGCCAGCAGATGACAGGTCCGTCTCTGCTCATTGAGCGGGGAGGGGCTTGTCACATGTGACAAGCCCTTAGGTCTGTCTAAGACAAAAGGTTTTGTGGTTGATTCAAATTATTTCTGGTTAATCATACAGTGTCTTTGTCCCCATACAAAGTGAGCTATCCCTCATTAACATACAATGCAGGAGGGTGGTTTCTAAATTATTAACTTTGTTAGGACAGACCGTGTTCACATTCCGTTTACAGCTGATGATGATGAACTGCCAACACACTACAGACAGGGTTAATTTTGATAAACATTATTCCACAGACCCCTCCTAAACATTGTAAAGCAGGGGGAGCATGTAAGGATTTTTAATCAGTTCCTGCCCACACTATAGCTGAAAGACGGCTACAGCGCGGGCTTACTTTGGTGGGAGGGCATCCATAGACGTCCTCCTGTGATCATGCTGCCCGCGCACTTTGTGATAGCTTCGTCCTTGGGACACAGCTGATCATAAATCAGGGTAAAGGGCCAATCACAGTGGGCCTTTACCACGTGATCCACTCTGTCCAATGACAGCTGATTATGATGTAAACACAAGCCGGTTATCTGCATTTCTTTCCGCACAATGACAGTGGGAGAAAAGAGTCGTTAACCAGCTTGTGTTAAAAGGGCATCTACACTGATAATCAGAGCACTGAAATGGGTTTCCCCTCAGTGTCCTGATTATCAGTGCAGGCCCACCAGTGCTGGCAATCAGTGCCCACCAGTGCTGTCAGTGCTGCCTATCAGTGCCCATCAGTGCCACCTATCAGTGCCTGTCAGTGCCTCCTCACCGGTGCCGCCTCAACAGTGCAGCATATCAGTGCAGCCTCATCAGCGCACATCTGTGAAGGAGAAAAACTATTGTTTTTTTTGGTCTTTTTTAGTTTAGCAAAAAAATAAAAACCCAGTGGTGATTAATTACCACCAAAAGAAAGCGCCATTTGTGTGAAAAAAAACTTCATCACAGTCCAAAATAAAAAAAAATTTAACTAAAGAGAACTATTCACTATTTAACTAAAGAGAACTATGCAAATCATTGTGGCCGCAGCAATGTGTACTCATCTGAGCAGCACCATTTTCAGTTGTACGTAGACAGTAAAACAATCATGGTAGAAATGGATCAGCTGCCTCTTTTTAGATCTTTGAAAGAAGGTTAAAATACCTCCCTGTTGTCTACATTAGAAGGTTGGCAGAGTGCCAAAATCTGCTCTCCATAGAAAAACACAATGCCAGCAATTAAATTTCTCCATAATGCTTATAGATACAGAGATGCATGAGGGCTTGCTTTAAAGGGTTATTACTGCTTGTTCTAAATACGTTAGTGTTCATGATCTGGACACAGGCTCACTTTAAACTCACTATTTGTTTCCTAGAGAGTATCAGCAGTTCACCAGTTGGGTTTTTACATTCAGTAAACAATCCATATCCTTTATGCCTGGCAAGAGGTAGCCTGGCCTACGGCAATACCATGAAACACTTATGAACAAATTGGCAGAATAAAACCTCAAGCCTTTGAGGCCATAAATACAATGATTGCAGTACAAAAAAAGTTCAAGTTCAAAAAAGCATAGTTCACATTTTCCTCCACCACTTAGCTGTCACCAGGGAAGGTAGAGCCCATACATATACATTATGCTTATGTTTACTCTTTTAAACCTAATCTGTGTATTTGTACGCAAGTGTGCCGCGGTCGCGCTGCGCTCAGAAGATCAGGGAAATATTTAACATGCACCTGCAGACAGAGACATGAAGCTGCCGAAATTCCTGCCGGAGATCAATATTCCCCACTTCATTGTACTTTATGCTAATTCATTCTGTTCACATACTGTAGACTGAGTTATCATTGATAAAGTTTTCCTGTGGTGCAGCCAGTGCTTTTTGTCTGGCTGTCATAGAATCAAATTGATGCCTTCCACATTTGGGTAGAGGTCATTATCCCGTTGCCTGGTTGCATTGCCTCCACTGAGCAGGTTAACTGCTTGTGGTCTTTTATCCAGATAAATGTTTGCTAGCCGCACTTTATGCCGCGCGATGACACAAGACTTTCCTCTGAGCTTGAGCGTCGCAGAATTAGGCAAGGCAAAACGGCTTGTTGCTTGCACAATCACAGAGAGCCACGGGGATCGGGCTCTAAACTCCTCATTGAAAATAAAAATAGTAATAAAAAGACAAACTGCTGAAATTTTTTTATTCCCCGACAGCCAGTTCCTCAACAATATATTTTCCTG
Source organism: Lithobates sylvaticus (assembly GCA_028564925.1). Lineage (NCBI taxonomy): Eukaryota > Metazoa > Chordata > Amphibia > Anura > Ranidae > Lithobates > Lithobates sylvaticus. The sequence goes on along the minus strand of CM053030.1, from coordinate 492,837,664 downwards.
TATTAGCTGAAGGGCAACCCGCTGTTGCAACAGCGTATGGCGCCTAGTTTGGTTCAAGCAGCGCTGTTAATGTTGCTTTCTTAAAGAGGGTGTCCAAGTGAAAAGTAAAATCAAGAGAACTGCTGAGGCAATGCTGCTAAATCAAAACGTTCTCTTAATTTATCTTAAATCCGAACTCCTGGCAGAATTAAAAAAATGCACAATTGAATTCATTAATAAGTTATTAAATGCATTTTTTTTACCTACAACTATTTACAAAATGGGGATAAAAAAAAAAACTTGAACAGTACTGTAGCACCCCTATGTTTAGGTAGGGTTGCTATAAAATTTAGTTGGCATGCAAAGCATGGATCTATCCTGCCTTGTATCAACGGTTCAGGCTGGTGGTGGTGGTGTAATGGCGTGGGGGGTATTTTCTTGGCACACTTTGGGACTCTAATGCCACGTACACACGACTGGACTTTTCGTCCGAACTAGTCCGACAGAACAAATCCGTCGGACAATTTGACCGTGTGTGGGCTTCATCGGACATTCAGCTGACCTTTTCCGTGGAAAATCAGACGTACTTTAGATTTAGAACATGTTTCAAATCTTTCCGACTGACTCGAGTCCGGTCGAAAAATCCGTTCGTCTGTGTGCTAGTCCGACGGACGAAAACCGACGCTAGGGCAGCTATTGGCTACTGGCTATGAACTTCCTTATTCTAGTCCGGTCATACGTCATCACGGTTGAATCCGTCGGACTTTGGTGTGATTGTGTGTAGACAAGTCCAATTAGACGGAAGTCCATCGAAATTCTGTCAAAGTCAGATGGAATTCAGTCCGTCAAAGTCCGGTCATGTGTACACGGCATTAGTACCAAATGAGCATCGTTTTAAACACCATGGCCTACCTGAGTATTGTTGCTGACCATGTCTATCCCTTTATGACTACTGTGTACCCATCTTCTGATGCCTGCTTCCAGCAGGATAATGCACCATGTCACAAAGCTTAAATCATCACAATCGGGTTTCTTGAACATGACAATGAGGTCACTTTACTCCAATGGCCTCCACAGTCACCAGATCTCAATCCAGTAGAGCACCTTTGAGATGTGGTGGAATGGAAGATTTGCATCATGGATGTACAGCCGACAAATCTGCAGCAACTGGGTGATGCTATCAAGTCAATATGGACCAAAAATCTCTGAGGAATGTTTCTAACACCTTGTTGAATCTGCCACAAAGAATTAAGGCAGTTCTGAAGACAAAAGGGGTCCAACCCAGTACTAGCAAGGTGTGCCTAATACAGTAAAGTGGCCAGTGAGTGTATGTCCTTCCTTATGTGGCTCTCTGTGAATCGCCATCTCACTTTACCAATATATTAAAAAATTTCCAGAAGTCTATTGACAGACTGTAAATTTCAGTAGTGAATTAGGAAGCATTCTTGATTTAATGTGGTTCCCATGTTTTTGAGCTATGACTAAGCGCTAAGGAAGCGTGAAATGCGTAAGCTTGTGATGCTGTTCCCCTCTATTTATGTTTTTATGGACTTGCTGAAATAAAGGTGATTTTACTGGACGTGCAACCAACCAGAATTATTTTTTGCTCATTGGAATCTGTGGTGGACAGGGCCAGCACCTGGTCTGTGTGTTAGTTGAGGTGAAGATGGGAGACCTAGAGCAGTGTTCACATGCATATCTATGGTTCCCAGGTTTGTGTCTTCAGGAGAGCAGGGGGAAGGTTGGTATTATAACAATGCCCCTACAAGCATCAACATAAGGGCACAGAGATCGACCCAATACCCCAACTATGGGGAATAGAGACAACTGGGATATTTCCTGGGGCCCACGATCTATAAGCACGTTCAGTCTAACTACCACCAGTCATCCACCTGGCATAGTTGCTCCTGAGATGGGGTGTTTTTCTTTAATTACCTCCTGCTGGGAGAGACACTTTTCTATGTTTTTCCCAAGCTGGAGTTGGGTTTTAAAACGGAATATTCCAATTTTTGCTAAACCCCAGTCATGACTTGTTCTCTTTCAACATGAATGGGTTGGACATGGATAGCACTAGCGGTTCATTGTCTGATGTTACTAACCACTACACTGTTCTGCTGGAAAAAAGTGACAGCAAAATGGATGTTTTTCCTAATAGGGTGGTTCTTGGCTGTTTGGTTTTCTTTCTCTAGCTGGAATATATACATATGCCGGCAGTATTTCAGGTCTGAGATTTATGTTTCATAGACACCCTGCTGTGCAGCGATACATGGCAGGATGAGTACGTGTTCTCCAGCATGCATGTTATTACTTCATGCTGCCATGTGCTGATGAATTTGTAAGCTGGAGTAATTAAGCTCTACATTTTCCCTGCATTTAATTAGTAATATTCTGCAAGATCATAAAGAAAGACATGAAGAAGATGGATCCTTCCCACCTAGCACGTGTGTATGTGAGTAGGCACGCACAAAAAATGTACACACGTGACAAGGCTTCTTCCTATCAGTCTAGTTAGATCAGCCTTTCTCAATCTTTTTAACATGGTGGAACCCTTAAAGAAACTGTCAGGTCTTGGGGAACTCCTGCTAATGATCTGCAGATTATGGGACATTAGTCTGAACAGTAGGCTGAGGAATGATCTATATTACAAATATTTTCAGTAAATTTAATGAAATGTAAAAATAAATTATATTAAAATAGCCAAAAATGCAGAGAGTGAAAAGCGTATTGATTTTTCTAGGGCTGTGGAAATTAAAGATTAATTCCTCGTTTTTTTTTTTTTGATCGATCAAAATTTTTTTGATCAGTACTCACCTCTCCGCCGACTTCCGGGTCTTCAGGGAGTTGCGTCTGAGATCCAGTGACGTTGAAGTTCTGATTGAACGTAATGCGTACGGGGAGGAGCTACGCATGACGTCACCCGCTGCTGCCCTACGGAACTAACACGATTGTCGGCTTTACATCCTGTGTTTTTATCATCTTTATGTGAGTAGTTTGTGTTTGAACACAAAAATTAAATCTTATACTTAAGCGGTGAGCACTTAGATCTTTTCTTTCTACCCATGACCTGGCATCCTTGCTGAGATCTAAGGAGACGTGAGAGGAGTTTATGGTCCATTTTAACCCTTTTGATACCCGCTTGCATGACCACCTGTTTGCACAGTGGTCCATGCCATAAGGTGAGAGTGATTAGTAGGACCGGAGGTGGAGGGATTGTCACACTACTGTGGAAAAAAAAAATTACTTGCGTCAGTGCTACAGTTTGAATTTAAAACGTATTTGTGAACTGTGAAGTTAAGTCATGGATTGTGGAAACTAACTAGTGTCTGGTGATTGTATATAGTGTATACCACATTTACCACTGACTAATGCAGAGTTGCAATGCAAGGAGATCAGCTAAAAGTAGTTGGATTTGTATGTGCGTTATAATCTAAATTAGTCGATTTAATCGATTTAAAAAAAATCGATTAATCGAACACGAACATTTTAATCAGTAGCAGCCCTAGTTTTTTCACATTTTATGGTCAGTAGAAGAGTGCTCCCTTACACTGTTGGTCATTGAAGGCCCCCCTTACATTGGTGATCAGTAAAAGGCTTCCTTACACTGGTGGCCATTAAAAGGCCCCCATACATTGGTGGTCAGTTGAAATAAGGCCCCCGTTGAAGAGCCTCCATATACGGTGGTGGTTAGTGAGAAAAGGTAAACCTTATACAAGCCTTTGTTAACCTTTTTAACCCTGAGGAACCCCTAAAATTTCAAGTTTTGGGGAACCCTTACTATAACCAATTTAGCAGGGGCCAATGGGAGAAATTACCCTTACATTGGGAGTCGGTAGGAAAAATGCAACCCTTGTTGTGCTGGTCAGAATGCTACCCTTACATACAGCTAAAAACATAATTAGTGTTATGCTCCTGACTTTTCCAAGTGTTGTTGGCCCTTCAACTATGAAGGCAGCATTAAGGCCCCATGCACGCTGGACATTTTTACAGCTGCTCCTAGTGGCGTCTGGCGTTTTTTTTTTTTTTTTTTTCTGCCCCTGAACTCCCCTGCATGTTAGCCAATTTGTCCATGCACACATAGGATTTTAGCAGCGTTTAATGGCAAGAGTAATTAGAGGCAGGGAAGAAAAACACTGCCAGTGCATACAGGAGCAGAAGAGTTTGGGTAGAAAAAACGATTGACGCTTGTAAACATATACACGCTTGTTAACTCGTTTAGCGCTTGAGTGTTAATTCATTTTAATGACCAGAATCAATTTTAGACAATGAAATGAATGCCCAAACGCTTGATGCAGGTTAATGTGTCTAAACGCGTTACACACTTTTACAAGCAACAGGTGTTTTTTTTTGCCAAAGTGCTGTTGCCAGGAGGAAGGCTGCGAGGGGAATTTAAAAACATCCAGTGTGCATGAGGCCTTAAACGGGAGACCAATCAGCCAAGGAACCCCTAGCAACCTGTACAGGAACCCTGGTTGAGAATAGCTACCTTACACTGTTGGTCATTGAGGGGCCCCCCTACATTCATGGTTATTGAAATGCTACCTTACGCTGGTGGTCACTATAGATAATGACGTATAGATGAGGAGGTCACCAGTGGCAGCCCCCATATTTCTGCCTGTACAGATTTCCTTGCAAGGAAGTCCATTAAAGGCTTTCTACTTATTTGTCTCATCACAATTTTTATTTAAACTGTCTTATAAAAGGTAATACCACACTGTGCAGTTGCTTAGAGGGAACAGTCATTTGCAACCTTCTTTGATAACTGGCCAGTGTGTGATATTGGTTTGGATGCCACACAAACAGAATTAATGACACAGTTGCTTGAGGGTTCGTTGTTCCTCAATATAATTTGTAGCATTGCATCTCTGATTTCACAATATACAGTAAAACCTTGGTTTGAGAGTAATTTGGTTTGAGAGCATTTTGCAAGACCAGCAACATTTTTTAATACATTTTTACTTGATATACAAGCGAAGTCTTGATATACAAGTAGCGTAATGTCACAACTGAGTATAAAAGAGAAGAGGGGCCCCTCTAAGTGTAGCAATATGGTTACATTTAATGGAGGTACAACATTTATCAACTCACATGGTTAATGATTAAAAGAGGCACATCTAAGTATACAGGCAGTAGATCAGCCATGCTGGGGACTAACAAGGGGGGAGACTACCATATGTAGCCAGTTCCCCTGAAGGCAGCAGTCTGCTTAAGTCTTCAACCTTCCCTAGCAGATCTCCTGAGAGTCAGCCGGGCGGGCCGGTGGAGACTCAGCCGGGCGGGCCGGTGGAGACTCAGCCGGGCGGGGCCGGGGGAGACTCAGCCGGGCGGGGCCGGGGGAGACTCAGCCGGGCGGGGCCGGGGGAGACTCAGCCGGGCGGGGCCGGGGGAGACTCAGCCGGGCGGGGCCGGGGGAGACTCAGCCGGGCGGGGCCGGGGGAGACTCAGCCGGGCGGGGCCGGGGGAGACTCAGCCGGGCGGGGCCGGGGGAGACTCAGCCGGGCGGGGCCGGGGGAGACTCAGCCGGGCGGGGCCGGGGGAGACTCAGCCGGGCGGGGCCGGTGGAGACTCAGCCGGGCGGGGCCGGTGGAGACTCAGCCGGGCGGGGCCGGTGGAGACTCAGCCGGACGGGGCCGGTGGAGACTCAGCCGGGCGGGGCCGGTGGAGACTCAGCCGGGCGGGCCGGTGGAGACTCAGCCGGGCAGCCCGGTGGAGACTCAGCCAGGTGGGCTAATGAGAGTCTGTCTGAAGTACTGGTGTGGAGAAGTTAGCCGGAGGGCTGGTAAAATAGGCAGCTGAGGCCAGGTGGGTTGGCAGTGCCTGAAGAGGTGGTGCTGGGATCAGCAGCCACAGGAGGAGAAGTACAAGCTGATCACTGTATTTGCTACACAACAAGGGGCTTTGAGTTTCTGCCTGTAAAGGGCCATTGCTTAAAATCTGATTGAGTGCTTGTCAGATCTTCCAACAGTGATTCAGCTGGCGGCAGAAATCAAGGGTGTGCAGGAGGAGTGTCAAAGAGACTGTATATAGGAAGATTTCCCTGAAGCTGTTGCTGAAGTCAAGTGGGCATCCCATAAGCTCCCATCCCTATCCAAGTTATTAACTCTCAAATAACAAAAACATGACTGTTTTTTGACTCTGGGGTGCATGTGAAAATTTGGTGTGCCTGGCTGTGCATGAGTGGGGGATCCAGTTCATCTGTGGCTCCTTAGGGGGTGCAAGATAGATAGATAGATACTGTAGATATATTAAATTGGAGGAAGTCACCAATGGCATCCCTCTTATTTTTCTGTACATATTTCCTTGTAAAGAGGTCGATAATGGTGGCCTACTTATTTGTCTCAAAATTATTTTTCCTTAAAATTACTTTATTTTATCTCTTCAAAAGACTACAAAGACTAAACCTGAACTAAACCATCATGCTTTCCCTTTACAAAATGAATGACATGGTTCCAAACTGTGTAAATCCACTTGAACATAACCTCCTAAAAAAGATATAGTGGAGCCGCTAATATATAAAGTAATGTATTACATGCGATGCTCAATGTGCCCTCTTAGCGCATTTGCTTGTTTGTAGGAAGCAATCATTATTTTTCGTGGCGCATTTCTGCATCTGGAGTACCTCAGCATTGCCTTTACACCGACTGCCTGCTCTGTGACAAGGCCGATCATAATGAGCGAAATCGGGCAGGTTACTCCCGGATATTCCACCTGGGAATCAACACTTCTTACCCTTCTGCAGTGCGAGCGCGACATTTCGCTCTCCGTAATTACGTGTTGTAGGTGCCCGACTGACATGTCTGATTTCAATATGACAGAGGGTTTATCAACTCTCAGTTTGCCACAAGCTCTGCACTCCATAATAATGGGAACTCATTAGTAATAGGGAAATAAAAATAAAACTGAGATTAACCAGAGCTAGCGGCGTATGAACATTCAGCATTTGGGGAGAATTCTCAATGTATCTGCATTTAAAGAGAAATTACAGGCAAAAACTCCACTGCTAAACATTTTATAAGGGAATGTATAGTGTGTTCCCTGTTTTATACGATAACTATGTAAACGAGATAGACTTGATATAAAAAGTCTTATAAGAGATGTATGGGATTTTTCTTTTTCACGATCATACTTGCCTAAGTGGATACAACATCGGTCCAATGCTGCATCTGTCCCACGCCAGCTCTAAGACTGAGAAAATGAGCGCTCTAATACCACCCATCACTTGGTTCTCAGAGCTCCGTGAGCAGAGAGCTGGCCACCGCTCTTTGTTGCGCCCCCTCCCTCGCTCGCTCACTGGAGTGCTGAGCTGTTGAGGGGGCAGAAGCAGCCGGTTCAGGCTCTCAGCGACTCGCTGAGAGGCTGAGCCGGTAGCCGATTCCGGGCATGTGGGCGGATCCAAACTTTGTCACGATCTTGCCCGAACCTGGACCGGCTTTGTGACGTCAGCCAACAGCAAGCTTCAGCCTGCTGTCTGCTGAAAACAGTTGACAGTTCAGAACTAACTTCGTGTGATCCATAAGAGGAGTACATCCATAAGAGCTTTGGCTGTACTTCTCCTTTAATATTCTTATATTTTTTTTAAAAACACATTTCCATGCATTATTTGTAATGATATATGTATATAAAGGCAGGCATATTTGATCATTACATGAACAGCCTCCACTTACTGCTTTGCTATGCTACACCATGGTTGTGCTTTACTGCTCCTTCTCACATTGCAGGACTTTGGGTTTGATTTACTAAATGCAAGTAGACTGTGCACTCTGCAAGTGCAGTTGCTCTAGAGCATGGCTCTCCAGACTTTCTAATCAAAGGGCCAGTTTACTTTCCTTCAGACTTTAGGAGGGCCGGACTGTGGCCGGAAGGAATAAACAGTGTCTTAGGCTTGGTGGCCAGCGTACAAAAAATTGCATAGTGCCCGTGGTCGGTAGTAGAGAGACTAGTGCCCTACCATTTGTATTAGGTGGAAGAATAGTGCCCCATCAATGGTATTAGGTGGAAGAATAGTGCCCCATCAATGGTATTAGGTGGAAGAATAGTGCCCCATCAATGGTATTAGGTGGAAGAATAGTGCCGCAATATCACAAACCCGCTATAAGTCACTGATCGCCGCCATTACTAGTAAAAAAATAAAAAAATATATATACCATAGACACTAACTTTTGAGCGTACCAGTAAACATACACTTATTGGGAAAAAATATTGCTGTTGGCGCTATATAAATTCTGTATAATAATAATAATATTGGCCCAAAATGATGAAGAAATTCGATTTTATTTTTTTTTTTATTGGATAGGTTTTATAGCAAAGTAAAAAATATTGGATTTTTTTTTTTTTTTTTTTTTTTAATTGTCCTTTTTTTTTGTGTGTGTGTTTATAGCGCAAAAAAAAAGAAAAAAAGAAAACGCAGAGTTGATTAAATACCATCAAAAGAAAGTTCTATTTGTGGGAAAAAAAAGGACATGCATTTTATTTGTTTACATTGTTGCATGACCGGGCAGTTGTCAAAGTAATGCAGTGCCGTATTGCAGAAAATGGCCTGGTCATGAAGGGGGATAAATCTCCCAGAGGTCAAGTGTTACATTGCATCTCTAGACGTGAAGTTTAAGCAATGATGTATTCTCTAATGGCTGGCATAGAATAAAATGTTACCATGGAATGGAATGTGCGTTCAGTGACTGCTGTTATACAACATGAGACACATTTGTAGAGTGCGCGGCGGCGTGCCCGGGCCTGTCCGGCATTTTTCGCCTCTGCTATGAAATATCATGTGGATTAGCAGGAGGAATATGTTTAATGCCTGTCAGCTTAGGGTGACACACAGCAGGTTACAGACTTTACATGCAAATAATTACCAGATATTATATTTCCCTTGAAGGGAAATGAAATCCGGGCCTCGTGTACTGGACTGTATGGGGGATGTCGGAATATTTTATCTACCTTTTAAAGTGTAAGTGCAGTCGGTATGATTCCTGGGCTTCCCATCTCCCTCATGCTGTCCCCATTACACACAAAAATAACATTACACCTTTGTAGACACCCTGCCCACAGGGGCCCGGGGCCAGACAGAGATCTCACGCTGTTTCAAGCAGCCCGCACTCTTCTGCTCGTACTTATTCTTACATGTGCGGAGTGCCGCCATAGAGAGCAATAGACATGCTGGCCGCCTGCATAGACGGCAATGAAATCCAGTAAGCAGGCCAGTCCTAATCCTTATCCGCTCCTTTCAAACTAAAATAAAAAACAAACTAAATCTTCCATTGATTACTTGTACCTGTGACAATAGTCACCAGGAAAAATAAATAGGAGGAATAAAAAAACTGACAGAGGTTCTAATCCTTGACGCATATCCTCGATATACTGTATGTGCCTAGGTTTCGTGATTGAAGGGAATCCATGATAGTTTTGGGTCAATTTTAAGCTTTTATCTATATTTTATACTATATACTGTATACCAGGGGTGTCCAACTCCATTTACCATATTTACTCGAGTATAAGCCGACCCGAACATAAGCCGAGGCACCTAATTTTACCACAAAAAAATGGGAAAAAACGTATTGACTCGAGTATAAGCCTAGGGTGAGAAATGCACAGCTACTGTAAGTGGAAAAGCGGGTCAACAATGCCCATTTGCAGCCTCACTGTGCCCATTTGCAGCCTCACTGTGCCCATTTGCAGCCATAGGTCCCCCGAACTTCAAACTTGGTAGTTAAGGGTTCCTAGATGCCCCCTAGCTGCAGCCACAATTTGGGGTCTCTGGACCCAAAGGGTCCCGAAATGACATTGCTGCAGATGGACACAGTTGACCTTGACTTTGAGCTTACTTTGGTTCCCTGTATATCGGGGCCCCAAAGTCGGATCGGAAAATGTCAAGCACTTTTCTGCAGCAGAGAAGGACATTTTCCGAACCGACTTTGGGGTCGACTATGTTGTAGTGCTAGTTCCACTGGGTTTACACACCAAATTTGTGGTTCCTAGAACCATGTGGCCCCGAGATACAGGGCCCCAAAGTCGGGTCGGAAAATGTCATTCTCTGCTGCAGAAAAGTGCTTGACTCGTGTATAGGCCGAGGGGGGCATTTTAGGCACAAAAAAATGTGCTGAAAAACTCGGCTTATACTCACGTATATATGGTAATCATGGGCCACATCAGCATTCTGGTTGCTCTCAAAGGGCCGGTTGAACTCTGTAAGACTAGATGTCCAGAGCAAGCCACCCCACCATCAGAAGTCAAGAGTCCCCCCCCCCCCCTTACTTTGTGCTGCTGCTGGGAATAAGCAGGGTTGAGCTGGGAAGCAGAAAGAGCAGGGTCTGAAGGAGGTTCAGAGGAGGGCAGGAGTCTGCTGAATGCTGAGACCGGTGAGGCGGAGACGAGGTGGTGCTGCGGTTGCACACAGAGGCGCAGAATCTGTCGGAGAGATGGGGGGCAGAGATGAGCCTCCATGTGGCTGCAAAGACAAGTGCAGGATCTGGCGGAGAAGTTCTGTTCTCCCTGCTGCCAACTGCTGGGACCAAGGGGGCGCAGGTGCAGAAGAGGTGCGAGGGCCACATGAAATGTCCTGTAGGGCTGAATTCGGGCCACGGGCCTTGTGTTTGACACATGTGAGTATGCTATATATATATATATATATATATATATATATATATATATATATACACACAGCGGGTAAAATAAGTATTGAACACGTCACCATTTTCCTAGGTAAATATACACTATATTGTCAAAAGAATTGGGACACCTGCCTTTAGACACACATGAACTTTAATGGCATCCCAGTCTTAGTCTGTAGGGTTCAATATTGAGTTGGCCCACCCTTTGCAGCTATAATAGCTTTAGCGCTTCTGGGAAGGCCGTCCACAATGTTTAGGAGTGTGTCTATGGGAATTTTTGACCATTCTTCCAGAAGCGCATTTGTGAGGTCAGGCACTGATGTGAACGAGAAGGACTGGCTAGCAATGTCCGCTCTAATTCAACCCCAAGGTGTTCTAACTATTGCTGCCCAGTGTAAGGGTTGCTTAAGCACTTGCCGACCAGCCGCCACAGTTGTACTGCGGCAGAATGGCCCGGCTGTGGCCACTAGGCCCCCCGCTCGCCCCCCGAGCCAGTGCGAGTGCCCTGCAGTCACGCTCACCGCCGGGCTCCCTCGATCGCCGCTGACACACGGAGAACCGGGATCTGTTGCCGGCTCTCTGCGGGGAGAACAGACAGATCGTCAGAGTATGAACAGCGATCTGTCATCTCCCCAGCACAGTCCCCTCCCCCTTCAGCTAGAACACACACTAGGGAACACATTAACCCCTTGATCGCCCCCCTAGTGTTAGCCCCTTCACCGCCAGTGACATTTTTACAGTAATCAATGCATTTTTATAGCATTGATCGCTGTATTAATGCCAATGGTTCCAAAAATGTGTCAAAATTCTCCGATGTGTCCGCAATAATGTTGAAGGCCTGTTTAAAAATCGCAGATCAGCGCCATTACGAGTAAAAAAAAAAATGAATAGTAAAAATGCCATAAAACTATCCCCTCTTTTGTAGACGCTATAACTTTTGCGCAAAAACAATCAATATACCCTTATTGCGATTTTTTTTATTTTTTACCAAAAATATGTAGAAGTATACATATCGGCCTAAACTGAGGAAAAAAATAGTTTATTTTCTATATTTTTGGGGGATATTTAGTATAGCAAAAAGTAATAAATAATGCATTTTTTTCAAAATCGATGCTCTTTTTTTTGTTTTGTAGTGCAAAAAATAAAAGCCGCAGAGGTGATCAAATACCACCAAAAGAAAGCTCTATTTGTGGGGAAAAAAGGACATCAATTTTGTTTGGGTCTAACTTCGCACGACAGCGCAATTGTCAGTTAACCACATGCCGACCCGGCCATAGTCGAAAGACGGCTACAGCGCGGTCGGCTTATTCTGGGTGGACGTCCTCCCAGAACCTTGCTCCCGCGCGCCCCCTGGGACGCGCACTCGGGAACATCCGTGACCGCCGGATCCCGAGGACCTGGCGCATCATGGATCACGGTAAACGGCCGCTTATAGCGGCCGTTTACCACGTGATCGCTATGTCAAATGACGGAGTGATCACATGTACACAAACCGGTGTCACCTCATGACGCCGGTTCCTCCCTCCCCTCTCTGTACCGATCGGTACATTGAGAGGGGAGAAGCGGAGAGAGGGAGAGATGGGACCAGCGCTGTGGGCTGGATGTGTAGTGCCCACAGCGCTGGTCAGTGACAGCAATGTGGAATACTCTGCCTGCAATGTGCAATACACTGCCACCACTGTGCAATACTCTGCCACCACTGTGCAATACTCTGCCACCACTGTGCAATACTCGGCCACCACTGTGCAATACTCTGCCAGCACTGTGCAATACTCTGCCAATACACGCCAATACTCTGCAATACATTTTAATAGAAACACAGAATTTATTTATTTTTTTTAACAAATTTTTAGTATTTTTTTGATTTATAGCGCAAAAAATAAAGTGATTAAATACCACCAAAAGAAAGCTCTATTTGTGTGAAAAACAGGACAAAAAATTCATTTGGGTACAGTGTTGCATGACGGAGTAATTGTCATTCAAAATGTGAGAGCACCGAAAGCTGAAAATTGGTCTGGTTAGGAAGGGGGTTTAAGTGCCCAGTGGGTAAGTGGTTAAAGCGACGCAGTGCCGAATCGCAAAAAGTGCTCTGGTCACGAAGGGGGTAAAATCGTCCAAGGCTGAAGCGGTTAATTGTAGAAGACAGGGTTGTGCTATGTGACAGAGCTGTGTAAACTCAGAATTGGATGGACAAAGCTACAACTCTTTTTTTTTTTTTTTTTTTTTTATTTGTTTTTTGTTTTTTAAGTCATGTGTTTAGCTGTTTCCTTTTAAAGTTTAGCTTTAATTTCATTGGAAGCATTATGTATAGAAAGTTATGTTCAACTTGGAGGAAGATTTTACAGCACAGAATTGCACGGCCAGAGGCGACATTCCCTGCCCATAACAAATCTGAAATCTCTGCTCAATCTGGCTGCAAGGGGCTTTAATTCAAATGTACTCCACTTACATTAAGGATTAATTCAATGGACTGTCTGACTTAAGCAGAGGGGCAGGGTTTGCTGGATGGCGGTAGCAGTTCACTGAATGCTCCTGTTTGTTGCTCTTCGGTGGAAAAGTGACGTCAGGCCGTTTCACGATTCAAGTGGCTCAGCTCATAAAACTATCACTTCTCTGGAAGGGAAAGTGCCTGCTTAATGGAGCTTGCTGTGGTTTTGTGGGGCAAAGGAAAAGGTCTGATCTTGTGCAGAGCCCTTTTTATTTGACAACATCTAATGAAGGACTTACGTCATTAAGTTTCACACTTGTTTCTCCTGTCCGTGTCTTAAAACATTAAACCGCACCAGTAGAGTGGAACAGCAATGAGGTATACTTTCCATGAAATTAAGAGGACCTTCTCAAGGAATTTCTGTAGCTTGTTTTCTGGGCTTGGGTGAAAAGTTTATTGGTAGTAAAACATCTTGATGTCAAATAGAGGCCAAAAAATTTTGATTGTTTTGGTCAATTTTATTGTATTTATTTTTTAACCACTTCAATACCCGGCCATAGTAAAATGACGCCCTCTGGTTTGTGCAGTGATATCTGAATGATGCCTATAGCTACAGGCACCATTCAGATATCAATCTTTCCGGCCGGCGATTCTGTGCACAATAAAAATGATCATAGTGGCAGTTCCACCACTTGATCGTTCTTATAGGCAAGGGAGGGGACGTCCCCCCCCCCTCCCGCCGCCATCCGGTGCCTCTCCGGGCTCTCCCGTGCCATCGGGGGCCCGGAGAAAGAATCGCCCACCGCCGGATGACGAGCATAGAGATTTCCGGTGACCAGTCATCTCTATGACCGTCGGAGGCCCGGGCGCGACGTTATGACATCACGCCCAGGTACCCAGAAGTAAACAAAGCCGCGATCGTGGCTGTCAGCATGAGATAGGTGAATTTTTTTTCACTGATCTCATGCTTTCAAGCCTGGAGGAGAGATGTGGGGTCTTATTGACCCCATATCTCTCCATAAAGAGGACCTGTCATATAGATTCCTATTACAAGGGATGTTTACATTCCTTGTAATAGGAATAAAAGTGATCAAAAACTTTTTTTTAAAAAGTGTAAAAATAGCTCTCGCTCAGAAGCGAACGCACACTTAAGTCCCGCCCACATATGAAAATGACGCGCAAACCACACATGTGAGGTCTCACCCAGTGCGTTAGAGCGTGTGCAACAATTCTAGCACTAGACCTCCTCTGTAACTCTAAACTGGTAATCTGTAAACAAAATTTAAAGCGTCGCCTATGGAGATTTTAAGTACTGAAGTTTGGCGCCGTTCCATGATTGTGCGCAATTTTAAAGTGTGACATTTTAGTTATCTATTTACTTGGCGTAACATCATCTTTGACATTATATAAAAAATTGGGCTAACTTTACTGTTTTGTTATTTTTTAATTCATGAAAACTTTTTTTTTCCCAAAAAAAGGCGTTTGAAAAATTATTGCGCAAATACCGTGTGAGATGAAAAAGTTGCAATGACCGCTAATTTTATTCCCTATGGTGTCTGCTAAAAAAAAAAGACATATATAATGTTTGGGGGTTCTGAGTAATTTTCTAGCAAAAAAGTATGATTTTTACATGAAGGAGAGAAGTGCCAGAATAGGCCCGGTATTGAAGTGGTTAAAGTGTGTAAATTGATCTTTTATATGTTTAAACTTGTATAAAATAAAAGTAAATATTTAATACAGTGTGCTTCCATGAAAGCTAAGGAAGATGCTGGGCTTTCCATTAAGAAAGCCCAGTGTGAGTTATTTATTTTGTTGACTTCCTGTTAGGCTGGTCACAGATGTTTTAATTTTTTTTCTCCATCAGCCAGTGGGCATGCAAATCGGACATGCATCCATGCATGCAAATCCTCCCCGCTCTGGCATTGTATTCTTATAGGACTCCTTCACTGTCAGAATACACTAAGCAGCAGCTGCAGACAGTTGGCTTTGGCTGATGATCACAAATGTTTTCCAACAGACCCATTCGACTTCTGTCGAGTGGGAATGGCCATAGATGGATTGAAAATCAGCCCGTCTCTCCTAAACCGGCCAAATTTCAATTCATCTATGGACAGTGTGACAAACCCAACCGGGACAGGGGCTTTTGGAGAAGACTGCAGGGTAGCATGCAGAGTGAAGGAAGCTTTATCTTGGTGAAAGCACCTAGGCTGGGTGCCAGGTGGTCCGTCACATACAGTTTAAAGAAAAAAAAAAAAATCACAGGTCTTTATCTACTTGGGGTGAAGGAGGAGTGGGTGCAGTCATTCAACTGTGTTGCAAATATACCTGAATGGTAGGAGATCAAATGATCAAATTTTCGCAGTATTGTTGTAAATCAGTGTGCAGAAAATCAGGAGTTTCAGCTTCAAGCTTTCAATTTTACCCAAGTAATTTTCGGAAATGTAACATTTCTTTTTTTTTTTTTTCAATATTCTTTTATTGAGGTTTTTTTTCCATTTGTAAAACATACATTTAAAACATTTCACCAATGTATTTTCCAAGGGTAAAGTGCTTCTTGCGTATAATACAACCTGCATTTACTCCCATCCGACCGTGCCCCCCCCCCTCCATATCTCCCTCCCTAAGCAAACTTATGTGCCCACATTTCACATTATTATTTCACCTCTCATATCTACAACCATTCCATCATACACTTTGGCCCTTTTCTACTCTCGCCACCTATCCTCCCGTGCCCACCCAGTGTTCACTCACTCTTAAGTACTACCCATCTCATCCTAGGTGCTGTCTATTGTGCCCTGAATTTCTTTTCTATTATTCTTGTCCAACATTGAAATCTCACTGTGAATACTATTTCCCTACGCGTAAGAAATAACCTTGGGCCACTACCCCAAACCTCTTTCCCAATCTCTCTAAGGGGGATAACCCATTTTTCCTAACCATGGTTTCCACATCTTTTCAAATTTCTTGAAATGACCTTGTTTGGTGGATACCATTTTTTTCCTTCCACACCGTCTTATTTATGTCTTTAACCTATTCCCCAGATGACGGAGGCCTCACCGACTGCCATCTCTGTGCAATCAGTTTTCTTGCTTGGAATAGGCACCTCAATACCACAGCTGTAGTACTAACCGACTCTCTAAATTCTTTCATATATCCCAGCACGCAAAGCCTGGCTTCTAGTTCTAAGGTAGTCCCATAAATTGTATTTATAATATCGAGAACTTCTGCCCAATACCGAAATAGCCTTTGGCATCTCCATACCATATGTATAAGGTCACCTGTCTCCTGGCACCTGGGGCATTTGGCATCTGGTCTCCGACCAAACATAAATAATCTCTTAGAGGTATAGTAAGCTCTATGTACCAAAAACAGATGTGATACTTTCTGTGAAGGAGAAACCGACACCAAAGGCCCCAGTTCCAATATCCTCCTCCATTGCTCCGTTGTTATTTCCCCTATATCCTCTTCCGATCTCTTCTTACTGGAAAGATATTCCGGCCCTTCAATGACTGCATATCTGTGCATAGAACTCAGAAATAAGTCCTTTAGACGTACCAGTCTTAATTACCCTTTGAAGGAGTGGGACCTTACTCCATTCTATTGCGTGTGTCTTAAACTGTGCGCCCAGGGCATGTCTGATCTGTAAATATCTGTAGAATGAATGGTTTGATATACCATACTCTCTCCTCAGATCTGCAAATTATTTTAAAGTGCTGCCCTCCTATAAATGGACAAGGCGACTTACTGTATACCCTGGTTTTCCCATTTAACATTTCTAATTTTGTAGTCCAGAAAATGAATACACAATTTGAAAAAAGCTAAGGAATCATAGAACACTATATATTCCCCTTTATTTTTACTCCTAACCATGCTAATTTTAATCTGGTATTATAACATTGTGTAACAGTTGCAGAAATAGAATTGATAGCTATAGTAAAACATTGGAGTAAAATTTGCTGCCTGTAACACCCAATATGCTGCTATTAGGAAGCTGCATGCAAGCCTTTGGCACTTTGTGTGGCCCTTGGAGCCCCGGTAGACAATAGTATGTGTTCTCCTTACATAGGTGCATACTCAGGCCAGTGAAGAGAGAATGTTCTGGTAGTTAAGTGGGTCCGGCACGCTAAGCAATGTCCTCGCAGTGGTGCAGGAACAAGTTTCTGTGAAGACTTTTGACAGCCTAAGAAAGGGGCTCCTCCCTGAAATGCATTCCTGCATTACTCTGACGTCATTGAGTACAACGAGTGGGTTCCAGTTGCTATCTGAAGTATGTTGACTCGGTCCATGGCCAAAGCTTGAGATCTTCTGTTGTGACACCTAATCCCTCCTGGCTGTTGCTGCTCTGCCTCTTTCAGTCTTATGTTCGTAAAATCGATTTTATTTTTTTAAACATATACAGTGCCTTGAAAAAGTATTCATACCCCTTGAAATTTTCCACATTTTGTCATGTTACAACCAAAAATGTAAATGTATTTTTTGGGGATTTTATGAGATAGACCAACACAAAGTGGCACATAATTGTGAAGTGGAAGGAAAATGATAAATGATTTTCAAATTTTTTTTACAAATAAATATCTGAAAAGTGTGGTATGCATTTGTCTTCAGCCCCCCTGAGCTGAGCTCTGTCAGATTGGGTGGAGAGCGTCTGTGAACAGCAATTTTCAAGTCTTGCCACAGATTCTCAATTGATCTGTAAGTTGACTGGGCCATTCTAACACATGAATATGCTTTGATCTAAACCATTCCATTGTAGCTCTGGCTGTATGTTTAGGATCTTTGTCCTGCTGGAAGGTGAACCTCCGCCCCAGTCTCAAGTCTCTTGCAGACTCTTAACAGGTTTTCTTCTAAGATTGTCCTGTATTTGGCTTCATCCTTCTTTCCATAAACTCTGACCAGCTTCCCTGTCCCTGCTGAAGAAAAGCATCCCCAAAACATGATGCTGCCACCACCATGTTTCACAGTGGGGATGGTGTGTTCAGGGTGATGTGCAGTGTTTGTTTTCCTACCCACATAACGTTTATCTTTTAGACCAAAAGATTCAATTTTGGTCTCATCTGACCAGAGCATCTTCTTCCACATATTTGCTGTGTCCCCCACATGGCTTCTCGCAAACAGCAAACAGGACTTTTTTATGGCTTTCTTTCAACAATGGCTTTCTCCTTCCCACTCTTCCATAAAAGCCAGATTTGTGGGGTGCACGACTAATAGTTGTCCTGTGGATTCTCCCACCTGAGCTGTGGATCTCTGCAGCTCCTCCAGAGTTACCATGGGCCTCTTGGCTGCTTCTCTTAGTTAATGCTCTCCTTGCCTGGCCTGACAGTTTAGGTGGACTGCTATGTTTTTCTAGGTTTGCAGGTGTGCCATATTATGACCCGATTTTGAATAATGGAATCGAACAGAGCTCCTTGAGATGTTCAAAGCTTGGGATATTTTTTATAACCTAACCCTGCTTTATACTTCTCTACAACTTTATCCCTGACCTGTCTGGTGTGTTCCTTGGCCTTTATGATGCTGTTTGTTTACAAAGGTTCTCTAACAAACCTTGGAGGGCTTCACAGAACAGCTGTATTTATACTGAGATTAAATTACACACAGGTGGACTCTATTTACTATTTAGGAGACTTTTGAAGGCAATTGTTTCTACAAGAGTAAAGGGGGGTAAATACAAATACACGCCACACTTTTCAGATATTTATACGTAAAAAAAATTGAAAACCATTTATTATTTTCCTTCCACTTCACAATTATGTGCCACTTTGTGTTGGTCGATCACATAAAATCCCAATAAAATACATTTATGTTTTTGGGTGTAATATGACAAATTGTGGAAAATTTTAAGGAGTATGAATACTTTTTCAAGGCACTGTAAACGCTTTGAAAGTGTTATGCCCCGTACACACGATTGGAAATTCCCCCAGCAAAAGTCCGATGTGAGCTTTTGGTCGGAAAATTCCGATCGTGTGTATGCTTAATCGGACTTTTGCTGGCGGAATTCCCACCAGCAAAAGATTGAGAGCAGGTTCTCTATTTTTAGGTCGGTCAAAGTTCAGATTGGAAATTCCGATCGTCTGTACCAATTCCGACGCGCAAAATTCCTACACATGCTCGGAAACATTTTGACGCATGCTCGGAAGCATTGAACTTAATTTACTTGGCTCGTTGTAGTGTTGTACGTTACCGGGTTCTTGACAGTCGAAAGTTCAGAGAACTTTTGTGTGACCGTTTGTATGCAAGCCAAGCTTGAGCGGAATTCCATCGGAAAAACCATCCAAGCTTTTTGCGACGGAAAATCCGCTCGTGTGTACGGGACATTACACTATATATCTTTTTAATGCTCTCTGTCTTTGTTATTTTACATATAGCATGCCCATAGTTTTTTGGCCTTCTTAGTTGCATGTCTTCCGTATCTGTAGTATTACAATCACTGAATGCTTTGTTCGGTCCTTTGGTTATATCAGGGGCCACACTGGAGGCAACATATATCGAAAAAGTTGAACACCACTGTTTTAGTCAGTAGTGAAGCATTGAGGGTAGAAATAAAAAGCCGTGTAAGAACATAATACTATGAATGTTTAAAAACAATGACACTAGACATCAAATCGGGGATCGATCAGACACAGCTTTATTATTCTCTGTCCTAATAGAAAAAACAATGAAACATCAAAGGAAGACTGGAGGAAACCCTCAATAAGTAAAAGTCAATTCCTGTGACCAAGCTGGTTAAGATTCAAGAAACAGACACCAAATAATAACAGCCAGTGGCTCAATGGGATAAAGTCATAATCTTAAAGGAAT